>SJXQ01011791.1:0-12037 GCA_006408695.1 Aepyceros melampus | reverse complement strand
GTGAATTGCACCGAAGCTGCAGATTCTGCCTGCCTGTCTATAGAAGATGAGTCATTAAGAGCTACAAGCTGTGAAATACTGGCAGAACAAACTCCAAGCAGTGATCCAGAGAGAGCCCTAGAAGTAAATGATGTTCAAGTGACAGGGGAAAAAGAAAACCATTGTGATGATAACACTTGTGTGCCCTCAACTGCAGAAAAGGAAACAAGTGAAAATGTGCCTGTGGCTGAAGACACAGCAGAACAGCCAAAGAAAAATCGGATTACTTACTCTCAAATCATTAAAGAAGGCAGGAGGTTTAATATCGATTTAGTATCAAAGGTAAGTAACAGTTTTACCCATCTTATCATGGAACTATACTAATTTCTAATTGATTGAATATAGCATCTGAGTCCATAAACCCAATTTTCATTATTTTATTCTTTGAAATGTAGAGCATTTATTTTATAAAGAGATGTATCTGAAATTTATAGCTCTATTAAAATATTCTTTAGACTTAAGTTAAAAACACAAGAATGCTCAGTACTGTATCACACAGTTACTTCTGTATTGGAGCATGTACTCCACCCAAATATTCTGTTACATGGACACTATGAATTCTATCAAGAAAACATGTCTAATGAATCTAATTATGGGTCCATGTTATTATAGTCAATCTATTAAATAAACTTCTTATTAGCCCTTATTTATATAGTAACTATTTTGGCATCTGTATAATGATGAACATTTTGAATAAACCAATGCATTTCAAAAATAATTGGTTCAGATGTGAGGGCTTTGGAAGATAATTTAATAGTAATTAGGGCAGGGAGGTTGGGAAGGATGCTATTGTCTTCAATTTGGGTTTTTTTTTTTTATATTTTATTCCCATTCTTACCGCTAATGTTAAGTCAACATGAATTCAGAGGTGGTCCCCAAGTCTTTGGAGCATGCAGTGTTGCACTGGATTTATAGGAAGCAAGACAAATTTAGTGCAAAAGAATAGAAAACACTAGTAAGATAAAATAGTGGCCATAAAAGGTTATAATATAGGGCTGGGTAAAAGTAGAGAGACCAAATACCATAAGTTGAGGACAAATGATGAGAAATTGGAAAGAAATTGGAGAGGATAGTGAATAATATCAGACTAGGATTTTTTATTTAATGTGCTCTCTTGAAGTTCCAAGTTATAAAGAGAGGAAGTAATGCTCCTTATATTTTGCTGATCTAATCATATATCCTCATCCTGCTGATCTCTTTGAACCTGATGCTTGAAAATATATCTTTTTACTACTCATTGTTTCTTTCTGGTGTAGGTCTC
Source organism: Aepyceros melampus (assembly GCA_006408695.1). Classification (NCBI taxonomy): domain Eukaryota; kingdom Metazoa; phylum Chordata; class Mammalia; order Artiodactyla; family Bovidae; genus Aepyceros; species Aepyceros melampus. The sequence continues at coordinate 10,737 of SJXQ01011791.1, read as the reverse complement.
TGTGCCTGATTCTGCCTTGGTCTGAGCTGGCTACTGTCTTGGTCCTTCCTCATATTTCTGAACTATCTATTCCACCTAATTTGATCCTGGCATGCTTTGAAATTTACCATTCTTTCCATGTTACATTGGCAATTAGTTTCTGGGTAGAAGTTTAATCATAGCCCACCCATAGTTTTCTTGTCCTCATGAGAAGAAAAGAATTTTTTTAAAAAAGAAGAACACTGAAGTAGTCAAGTAAGAAATAGGTTTTGTACTGAAAATTTCATTTTGAATTAGTTACTTGGATTTTAGAAATTAGTATATATGCTGGATGATACTTTATATATGATGTAATGTTCTTAGCAGAGTCTGAAGAGGTGCTCTATAATTAAACATATTAATATGTATCGATATTCACACTAACTAGGACAAACAGGTGTAAGAGCCCTGTATCAGTTTAGGTCAGTTGTGAAAAAACTTTAGATTCCAGAATTATTTGGATTTTTGACTTTCAGATAATCAGTTGTGAACCTATAATAAATTGTGTTATATATTATTAATAGGTATAGTACTTTTTGCAAATAATTTAAAATATAACAAAATTATATATCTTTATTCTGTTTTTATCAATTTTTCCACTATTTCACCTTTTATTTCATTCTCTGAAATATTTTCTTTGTACAGCTATTATATTCTCGAGGATTGCTGATTGATCTTCTAATCAAATCTAATGTTAGTCGATATGCAGAATTCAAAAATATTACCAGGATTCTTGCATTTCGAGAAGGAAGAGTGAAACAGGTACTGTGCTGAGCAAGGATGGTAACTGAGTATGAGTTTAAGTTGCTATGTTGTGTTTGGGAAACTAGTAGTGAAAATGTTAGTTGCTTAGTAGTGTCCGAGTCTTTGCGACCTCTTGGAGTGTAGCCTGCAAGGCTCCTCTGTCCATGGGATTCTCCAGGCAAGAATACTGGAGTGAGTAGCCATTCCCTTCTCTGGAGGATGTTCTCCACCCAGGGATCAAATCCGGGTCCTCTAGCATTGCAGATGGGTTCTTTACCATCTGAGCCATGAAGGAAGCCCCATTTTGTTTGGGAAGGATAAGCAAATAAGATTGTTATTTTCCTGGTAAAGCAGCAAACTTAAATGCAGAGTTCCAAAGAATAGCAAGGAGAGATAAGAAAGCTTTCCTCAGTGATCAATGCAAAGAAATAGAGGAAAAGAATAGAATGGGAAAGACTAGAGATCTTTTCAAGAAAATTAAAGATACCAAGGGAGCATTTCATGCAAAGATGGGCTCAGTAACGGAGAGAAATGGTATGGACCTAACAGAAGCAGAAGATATTAAGAAGAGGTGGCAAGAATACACAGAAGAACTGTGCAAAAAAGATCTTCATGACCCAGATAATCACAATGGTGTGATCACTCACCTAGAGCTAGACACCTGGAACGTGAAGTCAACTGGGCCTTAGGAAGCATCACTAAGAACAAAGCTAGTGGAGGTGATGGAATTTCAGTGGAGCTATTTCAAATCCTGAAAGATGATGCTCTGAAACTGCTACACTCAATATGCCAGCAAATTTGGAAAACTCAGCAGTGGCCACAGGACTGGAAAAGGTCAATTTTCATTCCAATCCCAAAGAAAGGCAATCCCAAAAAATGCTCAAACACACAATTGCACTCATCTCATATGCTAGTAAAGTAATGCTTAAAATTCTCCAAGCCAGGCTTTAGCAATATGTGAACTGTGAACTTTCAGATGTTCAAGCTGGTTTTAGAAAAGGCAGAGGGACCAGAGATCAAATTGCCAACATCTGCTAGATAAGTGAAACGAATCGCCAGTCCAGGTTTGATGCAGGATGCAGGATGCTTGGGACTGATGCACGGGGATAATCCAGAGAGAAGGTGTGGGGCGGGAGGGGGGAGGCGGGAGTCGGGATTGGGAGTTCATGTATACTCGGGGCTGATTCATGTCAATGTATAGCAAAACAAATACAGTATTTTAAAGCAAAACAAACTAAAAAATAAAAATTAATTTAAAAAAAAAAAAAGAAAAAGCAAGAGAGTTCCAGAAGCACATCTATTTCTGTTTTATTGACTATGCCAAAACCTTTGACTGTGTAGATCACAATAAACTGTGGAAAATTCTTCAAGAGATGGGAATACCAGACAATCTGACATGCCTCTTCAGAAACCTGTATGCAGGTCAGGAAGCAACAGTTAGAAATGGACATGGAAGAACAGGCTGGTTCCAAATAGGAAAAAGAGTACCTCAAGGCTGTGTATTGTTAGTCTGCTAATTTAACTTATGTGCAAAGTACATAATGCAGAGTATATCATGAGAAACGCTGGCCTGGAGGAAGAACAAGCTGAAATCAAGCTTGTAGGAGAAATATCAATAACCTCAGATATGCAGATGACACTACCCTTATGGCAGAAAGTGAAGAAGAACTAAAGAGCCTCTTGATGAAAGTGAAAGAGGAGAGTGAAGAAGTTGGCTTAAAGCTCAACATTCAGAAAACGAAGATCATGGCATCCGGTCCCATCATTTCATGGGAAACAGCTGGGGAAACAGTGTCAGACTTTATTTTTCTGGGCTCCAAAATCACTGCAGATGGTGATTACAGCCATGAAATTAAAAGACGCTTCCTCCTTGGAAGGAAAGCTATGATCAACCTAGACAGCATATTGAAAAGCAGAGACATTGCTTTGTCAACAAAGGTCTATCTAGTCAAGACTACGGAGAAGGCAATGGCACCCCACTCCAGTACTCTTGCCTGGAAACTCCCATGGATGGAGGAGCCTGCTGGGCTGCAGTCCATGGGGTCGCTAAGGGTCGGGCACGACTGAGCGACTTTCACTTTCACTTTTCACTCTCATGCATTGGAGAAGGAAATGGCAACCCACTCCAGTGTTCTTGCCTGGAGAATCCCAGGGACGGGGGAGCCTGGTGGGCTGCCGTCTATGGGGTCACACAGAGTCGGACACGACTGAAGTGACTTAGTAGTAGTAGTAGTAGTAGTCAAGACTATGGTTTTTCCAGTAGTCATGTATGGATGTGAGAGTTGGACTATAAAGAAAGCTGAGCACCAAAGAATTGATGCTTTTGAACTGTGGTGTTGGAGAAGACTCTTGTGAGTCCCTCGGACTGCAAGGAGATCCAATTAGTCCATCCTAAAGGAAATCACTACTGAATGTTCATTGGAAGGACTGACACTGAAGTGAAACTCCAGTAGTTTGGCCACCTGATGTGAAGAGCTGACTCATTTGAAAAGACCCTGCTGCTGGGAAAGATTGAGGGAGGGAGGAGAAGGGGACAACAGAGGATGAGGTGGTTGGATGGTATCACCAACTCGATGGACATGGGTTTGGGTGGACTGCGGGAGTTGGCGATGGACAGGGAGGACTGGCGTGCTGTGGTTCATTGGATTGCAAAGAGTCGGATTCGACTTAGCAATTGAACTGAACTGAACTGATTGTTTTTAACAAATGTAAATAGTAAGAGATTGCCAATTAAAATGTCTCATGTTAATTTCTGATGATTTATTCTGTAGCTTGATGCTCATGTTGAGAAAGTATTAATTTCAGACAGCATTGCTAGATTGAGCTGTCATTTCTTCCCAGTTAGGGGTCACATGCCGGTGGCTTTTAGTAGCATAGGGAGCAACTTGGCATAATTACGTAAGGGAACTCACAAGTTAATTAACTCTGAATTCAACAGAGATGCCAGTAGAACTGGTGGAAGGTTACATGATACAGCCTGACTAGAAAGGAAATGATAATCTTGTTATACTTAAAAGGAAAAAAATGTCATTTGGAATACTTGTATCAGTAGGAAGCAGTTTCTTAACTTTAAAATCATATATTTTAGGTTCCTTGCTCCAGAGCAGATGTCTTTAATAGCAAACAACTTACTATGGTAGAAAAGCGAATGCTAATGAAGTTTCTCACATTTTGTATGGAGTATGAGGAACATCCTGATGAATATAAAGGTACTATTTTTCATTAAATTTGTGTTCTCACATTTTTTGCGATTCTTATTATTTTAATATGCTTTCTCTAATTTATTGAGCCACTTGCTATAGTTTTAAAATATTTTTATTTTGCATGATCCAGTAGGTTAGCCTCTAGCAACAAGTCCCTATTTAAATTAATTAAAATTAAAATTTAGTTACAGTACCCACACATTCAAGTGTTCAGTGGCCACTCATGGCTAGTGGCTACTATGGGTACTATGCAACTATTAGTGCAAGAGGAGAATGAAAAAGTTGGCTTAAAGCTCAACATTCAGAAAATGAAGATCATGGCATCCGGTCCCATCACTTCATGGGAAATAGATGGGGAAACAGTGGAAACAGTGTCAGACTTTATTTTGGGGGGCTCCAAAATCACTGCAGAATATGATTGCAGCCATGAAATTAAAAGACGCTTACTCCTTGGAAGAAAAGTTATGACCAACCTAGATAGCATATTCAAAAGCAGAGACATTACTTTGCCAACAAAGGTCCATCGAGTCAAGGCTATGGTTTTCCCAGTGGTCATGTATGGATGTGAGAATTGAACTGTGAAGAAAGCTGAGCGCTGAAGAATTGATGCTTTTGAACTGTGGTGTTGGAGAAGACTCTTGAGAGTCCCTTGGACTGCAAGGAGATCCAACCAGTCCATTCTAAAGGAGACCAGTCCTGGGTGTTCTTTGGAAGGAATGATGCTAAAGCTGAAACTCCAGTACTTTGGCCACCTGATGTGACGAGTTGACCCATTGGAAAAGACCCTGATGCCAGGAGGTATTGGGGGCAGAAGGAGAAGTGAACAACAGAGGATGAGATAGCTGGATGGCATCACGGACTCAGTGGACGTGAGTCTGAGTGAACTCCGGGAGTTGGTGATGAACAGGGAGGCCTAGCGTGCTGCAGTTCATGGTGTCGCAGAGTCGGACACAACTGAGTGACTGAACTATACTGGAAAATAGAAGTATAGTTAATTTACAGTGTTATCTTAGCTTCAGGTGTACAGCAAAGTGATTGAGTTTTTTATATATACACACACAAACACACATTCACATATATACTTTTTCAGATTCTTTTCCATTATAGCTTATTGAAAGATATTGCATATATTTCCCTGTGCTATACACTATATCCTTGTTGTTTATTTTACGTGTAGTGGTACATATATGTTACTCTCTCTGACCCTCATCTATCAATTTATCTGCCATTTAAAGTTTTGTATATTCATTTCTCAAGGATCACTTTTGCTTGGAATATTGAATTATTTATTTTGTCTGGTTAAAAGGAAGCTAGATGGTGTGGGTGGGATCTCCTAGATTAGGTGAAGATATGGTTTCTAATCTTGGCTCCTCTCACTGTGTGATCTGGGGCCAGTTACTTACTTCAAAGTTTGTTGAAAGTTGAATATACCACTTTAATATCAAGAGTTTTGCACTTAAAAGTGCATTGAGCTGCAAAAGTTATCCAAAATAGGAATATACTGACAATTCACTTACAAAATTGAGAAATATGGCAGTTTTTTTTTTAACTATATGGAATATTGAAAGTCTAACTCTTGTTCTTAAAGTTCTAAGTCCATTTCTTACTGCCAGATTGTTTCTCCATAGTAGCATAAACTTATATTCTGTGTAAATTTTTATATTTTTATTTGTTTATATTAATCTAAAAAGTTTTTCTCTTCCAGTAACAGTCCAGTTACATTTTTTTCTGTTCTTGGTTTAAAGAAATAGTATTTAGGGGATCCTTATATTTTGAGATGAGATTATAAGTCAGTGGGATTGATACCTCTAGCCATACAGAAATTAGTTTCTTTACTTTTTAGTCATAGTTCATTGTTCCAAGTTTTAGGAAGGAATAGCAATTCAAAAAAATCAAGTGCTACTATATCATTGTTTTAACCAAAAATTTACCATTAGTCATATTTAATATTTCAAAGTGTAATTATTGACATTGATAGTAAAGTAAGATTATTGCCAACCATGGAAAACTGTTGTGATGGTTAATGAATTATATAATGCTTTTCTAATTTCTTGAATCCATAAAATACTAAACAGAGAATCATTTTTTAAAGCTTAAAAATTGTGTCATCAGTCCAGTTAGGATAGTGAGGTTGTTCCTCGTTTTATCCCTCTAAAATCAATTGTCTCGGTCCAAAATGTAATAATACTACCACCAACTGTGTCCTTTGCTAAGTGTTTTAAGCAAACTTGATCTCAGTTTTGTACAGTGGTTTTAAATGGAAATTTGGTTCTGATTTTAACTAATAAATTTTCCTCTTTCTTTTCGTAGCCTATGAGGAAATTACATTTTCTGAATATTTAAAAACTCAAAAATTAACCCCCAACCTCCAATACTTTGTCCTGCACTCAATGGCAATGACATCAGAGACAGGCAGCAGTACCATAGATGGTCTCAAAGCTACCAAACACTTTCTTCAGTGTCTTGGGCGATATGGCAACACTCCATTTTTGTTTCCTTTATATGGTCAAGGAGAACTCCCTCAGTGTTTCTGCAGGTAAGACGGGCATTGGTTTTCTTATCTCTTCTTAAAATGATACTTGAATAACAGATGAAAATTAGAAAGACAAAAATGAAATTTAGTCAAGATTTAGTATATGCAGACATACTACTTGTTATTCAACTCACCCCTCCCCTCTTCTGCCTTGCTAATTCTTAGGCTGAAGCCTAATGAGTTCATGTTCATCTTTGTTTTTTAAAAAATTAATTTATTTATTTTAATTGGAGGATGATTACTTTTTTTTTTTTTTAGCTTTTGCCGTACATTGACGTGAATCAGCCATGGGTGTACATGTGTTCTCCATCCTGAATCCCTCTCCCACCTCCCTCCCCATCTCATCCCTCAGGGTCATCCCAGTGCACCAGCCTCATGCACCGTGTCTCATGCATTGAACCTTGACTGGTGATCTATTTCACATATGGTAATATATATGTTTCAGTGCTCTTCTCTCAAATCATCCCACCCTCGCCTTCTCCCACAGAGTCCAAAAGTCTGTTCTTTACATCTGTGTCTCCTTTGCTGTCTGGCATATAGGGTCATCATTATAATCGTTCCAAATTTCATATATATGCGTTAATATACTCTATTGGTGTTTTTCTTTAACTTACTTCAGTCTATATGATAGATTCCAATTTGATCCACTTCATGAGAACTGAGTTAAATGTATTCTTTTTAATAGCTGAGTAATATCCCTTTGTGTATATGTACCACGGCTTTCTTACCCATTCATCTGCCGATGACCATCTAGGTTGCTTCCATGTCCTGGCTATTGTAAACAGTGCTGAGATGAATATTGTGGTACATGTGTCTCTTTCAATTCTGATTTCCTTAGTTTGTATGCCCAGCACTGGGATTGCTGGGTCGTATGGCAGTTCAATTTCCAGTTTTTTAAGGAATCTCCACACTTCTCCCTAGTGGATGTACTAGTTTGCATTCCCACCAACAGTCTAGAGGGTTCTCTTTTCTCCACACTCTCTTGAGCATATATTGTTTATAGACTTTTTGATAGCAACCATTCTGACCAGCATGAGATTGTACCTCATTGTGGTTTTGATTTGCATTTCTCTGATAATGAGTGATGTTGAGGATCTTTTCATGTGTTAGCCATCTGTATGTCTTCTTTGGGGAAATGTCTGTTTAGATCTCTGGCCCAATTTTTGATTGGGTGTTTATTTTTCTGAAGTTGAGCTATAGGAGGTGCTTGTATATTTTTGAGATTAATTCTTTGTCAGGTGCTTCGTTTGCTGTTATGTTCTCCCGTTCTGAAGGCTGTCATTTTACCTTGCTTATAGTTTCGTTCGTTGTGCATAAGCTTTTAAGTTTAATTAGGTCCCATTTGTTTATTTTTGCTTTTATTTCCATTACTCTGGGGGGTGGGTCATAGAGGATCCTGCTGTGATTTATGTCAGTGTTTTGCCTATGTTTTCTTCTGGGAGTTTTATAGTTTCTGGTCTTACATTTAGATCTTTAATCCATTTTGAGTTTTATTTTGTATATGGTGTTAGAAAGTGTCCTAGTTTGATTCTTTTACAGGTCATTGACCAGTTTTCAGAACTCTGTTCTGGCATGTATGTCTCTTTTTCTCTATTGCATATAGGGTTGTCATTACCATCTTTCTAAATTCCATATATATGCATTAATATACTATATTGGTGTTTCTCTTTCTCACTTCACTTTGTAAAACAGGCTCCAGTTACATACACATCATTAGAATCGAATCAAATGTGTTCCTTATTTTATAGCTGAGTAGTATACCAATGTGTGTATGTACCACCACTTCCTTATCCATTAGTGTGCTGATGGACATCTAGATTGCTTCCATGTCTGAGCTATTGTAAATAGTGCTGCAGTGAACACAATGTGTCTCTTTTAATTCTGATTTACTTGGTGTTTATGCCCAGCAATGGGATTACTGGGATGTATGACAGTTCTATTTCCAATTTTTTAAGGACTCTTCACCCTGTTCTCCATAGAGGCTGTACTAGTTTGCATTCCCAGCAACAGTGTAAAAGGGTTCCCTTTTCTCCAGCATTTATTGTTTTTATACTTTTTGATGGTAGCCATTCTGACTGGTGTGAGATGGTCAGTCAGTTGGTCAGTTCAGTTGCTCAGTCGTGTTCAACTCTTTGCAACCCCATGAATCGCAGCATGCTAGGCCTCCCTGTCCATAACCAACTCCCGGAGTTCACCAGAGTTGCGTCCATCGAGTCCGTGATGCCATCCAACCTTCTCATCCTCAGTCGTCCCCTTATCCTCCTGCCCCCAATCCCTCCCAGCATCAGAGTCTTTTCCAATGAGTCAACTCCTCGCATGAGGTGGCCAAAGTACTGGAGTTTCAGCTTTAGCATCATTCCTTCCAAAGAAATCCCAGGGTTGATCTCCTTCAGAATGGACTGGTTGGATCTCCTTGCAGGCCAAGGGAGTCTCAAGAGTTTTCTCCAACACCACAGTTCAAAAACATCAATTCTTCAGCTCTCAGCCTTCTTCACAGTCCAACTCTCACATCCATACATGACCACAGGAAAAACCATAGCCTTGACTAGATGGACCTTAGTTGGCAAAGTAGGTACAGCATTTTTGTTTTGATTTCCATTTCTATGATAGTGATGTTGAACATATTTTCATGTGTTTATTAGCCATGTGTATGTCTTCAGACAAATGTTTAGTTAATTCTTTGGCCCACTTTTTGATTGGGTCATTTATTTTTCTGGTATTGAGCTGCAGGAGTTGCTTGTATATTTTGGAGATTAATTCTTTGTTAGGTGTTGTGTTTTCTATTATTTTCTCCCATTCTGAAGGATACTTTTTCACCTTGCTTATAGTTTCCTTCATTGTGCAAAAGCTTTTGCATTTAATTAGGTCCCATTTGTTTATTTTTGTTTTTATTTCCATTACTCTGGGAGGTAGGGCATAGAGGATCTTGCTGTGATTCATGTCAGAGTGTGTTTTGCCTATGTTTTCCTCTAAGAGTTTTATAGTTCTGGTCTTATATTCAGATCTTTAATCCATTTTGAGTTTATTTTCTGTATAGTTTTAAAAAGTGATTTAGTGACATTCTTTTACAAGTGGTTGTCCAGTTTTCCCAGCACCACTTATTAAAGAGATTGTCTTTTCTCCATTGTATATTCTTGCCTCCTTTGTCAAAGATAATGTGTCCATAGGGACATGGATTTATCTCTGGGTTTTCTATTTTGTTCCATTGATCTATATGCTTTCCTTGTGCCAGTACCATACTGGCTTGATGACCGTAGCTTTGTATTATAGCCTGAAGTCAGGCAGATTGATTCCTCCAGTTCCATTCTTATTTCTCAAGATTGCTTTGGCTATTTGAGGGTTTTTGTGTTTTCATACAAATTGTGAAATTTTTTGTTGTAGTTCTGTGAAAAATACTGTTGGTAGCTGGATAGGGATTGCGTTAAATCTATAGATTGCTTTGGGCAGTATACTCATTTTCACTATATTTATTCTTCCAATGCACTAGCATGGTATATTTCTCCATATATTTGTGTCATATTTGATTTCTTTCATCTGTGTTTTATAGTTCTCTATATACAGGTCTTTTTTTTTTTTCAGTTAAATTTATTCCTAAATATTTCATTCTTTTTCTTGCAATGGTGAATGGGATTGTTTCCTTAATTTTGCTTTCTCTTTTCTCATTATTATTGTATAGGAATGCAAGGGATTTCTCTGTTAATTTTACATCCCGCAACTTTACTATATTCATTCGTTAGGTCTAGTAATTTTCTGTTTGTGTCTTTAGGGTTTTCAATGTGGAAGATCATGTCATCTGCAAACAGTGAAAGTTTTTCTTCTTCTTTTCCATTCTGGATTCCTTTATTTTTTTTCCTTCTCTGATTGCTGTGACTCAGACTTCCAAAACTCTTTTGAATAGTAGTAGTGAGAAGGACAACCCTTGTCTTGTTCCTGATTTTAGAGGAAATGCTTTCAGTTTTTCCCCATTGAGGATAATGTTTGCTATTGGTTTGTCATATATGGCTTTTATTATGTTAAGGTATGTGAATTCTGTGCCTCCTTTCTGGAGATTTTTCATCATAAATGGGTGTTCAGTTTTGTTAAAGGCTTTGTCTCCATCTGTTCAATTTATCATATAGTTTGTATCTTTCAATGGCCATCCAGACATCTTATCCTCGTTTGTCCCCTTCTCCTCCTGCCCCCAATCCCTCCCAGCATCAGTCTTTTCCAATGAGTCAACTCTTTGCGTGAGGTGGCCAA
>SJXQ01011789.1:363328-498190 GCA_006408695.1 Aepyceros melampus | reverse complement strand
CTCGAGGGACGTGAGTCTGAATGAACTCCAGGATTTGGTGATGGACAGGGAGGCCTGGCGTGCTGCGATTCATGGAGTCGCAAAGAGTCGGAGACGACTGAGTGACTGAACTGAACCTCTAAGGTATAATTTGACAAAAGGCCCTCATAAGATAATCTAGTACAAACTATATTGCTAAAGTCACAAACCAGGGCTTCCCTGGTGGCTCAGCAGCAGACACAGGTTCCATCCTTGATCCAGGAGAATCCCACATGCTGCGGAGCAACTAACCCCGTGCACCACAACTACTGAGCCTGTGCTCCAGAGACTGGGAGCCAAAGCTACAGAAGGCCATGCACACCACATCCTGTGCTCTGCAAAAAAGGAAGCCGTGAGAAGCCTGTCCATCACAACTAGAGTAAGCCCTGCTCAAGCTCTGCTCGTCACAACTACAGAAAAGCCCGAGTAGCAACAAGACCCAGCACAACCAAAATGAATAGAAACAAAATTTTTTAAAAACTAAGACACCGTGTAGTTAAAAAAAAAAAAACCACAACCTGAACACTATTTAATGAACACCTTGCCTGAAAAATCCCATGGATGGAGGAGCCTGGTAGGCTGCAGTCCATGGGGTCGCTGAGAGTCGGACACGACTGAGCGACTTCACTTTCACTTTTCACTTTCATGCACTGGAGAAGGAAATGGCAACCCACTTCAGTTAAAAAAGGAAGCCGTGAGAAGCCTGTCCATCACAACTAGAGTAAGCCCTGCTCAAGCTCTGCTCGTCACAACTACAGAAAAGCCCGAGTAGCAACAAGACCCAGCACAACCAAAATGAATAGAAACAAAATTTTTTAAAAACTAAGACACCGTGTAGTTAAAAAAAAAAAAACCACAACCTGAACACTATTTAATGAACACCTTGCCTGAAAAATCCCATGGATGGAGGAGCCTGGTAGGTGCAGTCCATGGGGTCGCTGAGAGTCGGACACGACTGAGCGACTTCACTTTCACTTTTCACTTTCATGCACTGGAGAAGGAAATGGCAACCCACTTCAGTGTTCTTGCCTGGAGAATCCCAGGGATGGGGGAGCCTAGTGGGCTGCCATCTGTGGGGTCGCACAGAGTCGGACACGACTGAAGCGACTTAGCAGCAGCAGCAGTAGCAGCAGCAATAATGGAAAACCCTGAAACTCAAAAATTCTTGTTAATTTAGTACCTGTTTTGATACAGTGTAATCCAAACATTCTCTAAGATAGACCAGATTTCTTGATGCCTGCTGGGTTGGGGAGGATAAGAACCGGGGAAAACGGTGATTTCTTGGTTATCAGATTTCATCAGAGAATTATCTTCCTGGATTTTACCCGGTGTATTTTTCGAAGAATTTTGCTTAAGTTTTGCCTTGCCCTGGGGAAATAAGAATTACATAATATGCAGCTAGTCCTTCACTAGTAAGTGAGAGAGAAAGAATGCCAATTGCAGATCACAAATGTTCTGCCTTTCTTGGAAGTGCTATTTATTCTTTGCCCTTGATTATGTACAGAATATTACCAGAATAGAGTCAGAGCTAAAAAATTTTTTCTTTTTCACTTATATGAAACAGTATTTCCAATTTATTTATTACAGAGTATAGAAATAGAATTCTACTTGTAAGGGATTAAGAAATAAATGAGCAAAGAAATGGGAACAATGGTTCTATACTGCTCTTTGAAGAAGTTTGGTAGCTGATGGAAGGAGATGGTACAGTAAATAGCATAACCAATTAAAAATATTTAAGAACAAATCTGAGCATATTTCTAAACAGTGTGAAAAAGCAATATCATTGATCCAAATGATATTTTCTTAAAAAAATCACCCTGGGTGAAAATATTAACTTAGGTGAAAAATACGTATGATAGAATGGAAAAATGTTTTTAACTATGAGTTTATTGAGTTTGTTGACTTGGCTCATCTATAACATCTTTGTGAATTTAAAATCACTCGTTTCTTTAGGTTTCCTTTGTTGATAAAAGTACGATTTCAAACATTAGGTTCATGCTTATCAAATTTTTAAAAAAGGAAATTTCCAAAACTGTAGCAACAGTTGATAGTTACTGAGCATTTCTTACATATAGGAATTTTCTTAGAACTTTATTTCTATTTAGCTCATTTAATTCTCACAATTACCTTATGAAGGAGATACTATGATTATCTACATTTTATTGAGGCAAAGAAAGGATGAATAAGTTATGCAGGGTCACACAGCTGGTTAGAAGCATGAACAGAATCTGACCTTTAGTATAAGTGAATGAAGTATATATGAATGTGGTTATATTCTCTCTCCAGCTCATAAAGGTAAATATTACCCTTTTATTTCTTTTCAGGAAGGAAGAAAACTGCCTGCTTACATTAATTATGAATTTAATAAATATACATGAATGGAAATATGAATTTTGTTTCGAGATAAATGTGTTTAATCATCACATAATGCTTTTTCTCAGCTTTCAAACAGAAGTGTATGCAACATACAAATAGGCTGCTTTATCAAACACTTACATAGCACTTACTATGTGCTAGGCTCTAAAAATATTAATTTAATTCTCATGACAGTTCTAAGGCAGAGATTATTATACTCTTTCTTACAAAAGAAGGGATTAAGGCTCTGAGAGGTTAAATAACCAGAAATTAAAAACACAACTAGTCAGGATGAGAAGTCTGAGGCACGTAAGTCTAAAGTTTATTAAAAAGACTTATTTTAAATAGTCTATCATTCTGGAAGGGCAAGTCTTTTTTTTTTATGATGTTAAAAGGTTCATAAGAGAAAAAATATATATCCTTTCCTCTATCCCATTTATATAAAAATCTGGAAAATGACATTACTTGACTTTCCATTTTGGTTTCTCAGAATCAAATGAATAATGAATATTCCTCTTTTCCTGATTTTCTACACTTGGTAAATTAAGATAAGGGGGATTTTTTTTTTTTTTTTTTTACAGTTACTATACTTAGATATTCTATTCCTGGAGTAATCTCTTTCTTTTTGTTGTTCAAGTTAGTGACACATAACGAAGTATTCAGGTCATAAATCAGATGTACTCTACAAAATAACTGCTATTGAAAGTACATTTTAAAAGCCCAAGCTAAATCGCAATGTTCTTGGCTGACTTAGACAACGAATTGTTGTATAAGCAATACTTGAAACCTCTAATTGTGGAAAAAACACAAGTTGTTTCAAACAATCAGACTAATGCTTAATGTTGAGGGAAAAGCACTAAAGAGAATACTAGATTTTTTGTCGCTTGTCTTCTTGAATCTCTTGCTAATGTGACAGCTAGAAAATCAGGATCCAAGAATAAATAACTTACTAAATAACACGCCAATATGTTTACAAGTGGGCAATATATAACAGGCATACAATTATGCAACAAACAACACTAGATTTTAATATCAAACTTTTCATGGAAGAAAACTCCCACGGCTAGGTTTCCATCTGATAAAAGAATCTTGATATCATTTGTATCTCAATCATTCCTAATTTTTTTATTCTCAATAATTTTCATTCAAAGGCTGCTAAGACTGTAAGTATCCTAAACTTTCCATGTTGTTCACCAAGGTTGTTTCACTAAAGATGGGGTTTTAGGGCTCAGTTCTGTGAGAGAAAGGATCACGTGCTCTTCCCTACACAGTTCAATTAAAATATTCAAGCTGCAACTCCCAAATTTCCAGGTCCATTCTTCCCTACTGAAGACTCTAAAAGTCACACTTGCCATTTAAAAGAATAAGTACCAATGTTTTGGTCATCTTAAACCAAAAGATTATCCACCCCTTAAATCAACTCTTTCCTCAAGAAATAACATATATTTCCTGTTAGTTTATCAAAAAGATGCTTCTTTTAGTTTTAAGCAAGTTAAATTCTTTCCTCAGTAACTATGACTAAGTTTAGTATCATCTAATCCTTTCATTACTTCATAGGTACTGGGGCCTATGTTACCAGAAAAAAAACCACAGAGGGGAAAACCTGGCCAATTCAATAGTTCAAAGGAAAAATATATGACACACAGATACACACACACACATATATATATATATTAGATGAAAGTATCATTGATATCTAACAATGTAATTGTGATGCTGAGTTTTTTGAACTGTTTCAGGCATATAAAATGACCTGAATTTTATAAATTTGAAATCAGAAGACTCTAGAAATATAGTATTACTAAGGACAAAACTCACATAGTTATTTTAAAGGGGCAAAAAGGCATCAGTGTTAGGCAGACTGCATAAGAATCACATGAGGAGACTTGTTAAAAAATTGGTAGCTCAGCTGGCAAAGTTTGAATACAGTCTGTAGGTTAGATAATTGGATTATGTCAGTATTAATTTCCTGATTAATTATACTAGTTATATAAGATATCCTTATTCATTAGGAAATATATATATGGAAATATTTAGGGGTAAAAGGGGATAATATCTGCAACATACTCTTAATTTAGAAAAATTATTCTGGATAGATAAGTAGACTAGTAGGTAGAAGACAGAAAAAATAAAAGCAAATCTGATTAAAGGTTAACACTGGGAAATGGGGATAAAGGACACATATGAGAATTCTTTATGTCACTCTTGTAATTTTCTTATAAGTTTGAAATTATTTCAAAATAAAATATGAATCAAGAACAAAAACACTTCTGGGCACCACTGACAGAAATTTTACTCAGTAAGGGGCATGGCATCTGCATGCTTAGAAACATTTTTGAAGTATTTTGATGCAGGCTGTGATCCACTGGTCAGGAGCACTGAAAAATGAGTAGTCAGGCAACAATGCATAGTTCTCTTCTATTCATAAATGAAACAATATGAAATCCCAACAACTGCTGTGACACTGCTTCCATACGAGTATGAATATTTTATAACTTGTAAAAAGGATTCTTCAGTCTCCATTCAATTCACTTAATGTTAGAGTAAGTTAAATTTCTTACCTACTGTTATCTGATACATTCTTATAACATATATGATTACTGTAAATGGCATTCTAAAAGTATCTTACCTCTGCAAATGTTTGGAGTAGTTTGTTACTTGAACAAAGGCCTGTGGAAGAATACCATCATAATTTGACCTTGTACTGAAAGCATGTAGCAAACTTTCAGAATCCTGAAGCAGGAATTTCACTGTTGTAAAATCCACTGCTTTGTTAGCTGGTAACAGAAGATTAAGAAGGAAAAAATATGTAAGAATGAGTCTACAACACAAAAATGCTTTTGAAAAATCAATCTAATAATAATTAAGAAATTTAAAGAGAGTGCACATTTACATCTACAGGCTCCTAATTTATCTCTCTGGTGTAAAAAGCCATAATGAGACTTAGTTTTAGACAAAGTTCTTGGAGTTGATTCCGGCATTCTGTGAAGCTGGCCTTCCATATCCGTAAATTTTCACATGTACAGTTTCCATCAGCTATAGATCAAAAGTATTTGGGAGGAAAACGTTCTATCATGTTCCAAACAGCAAAACATGAATTTGCTGTGCACTGGCACCTATTTACAGAGCATTTATATTGTATTAGGTATTACAAGTAATCTAGAGATGATTCAAAGTTTATAGGAAAATATGTGTAAATTATATACAAATAACATGCCATTTTATACAAGGGACTTGAACATGGAGAATTCTGCTATCCTACCCCACTCCAGTACTCTTGCCTGGAAAATCCCATGGACGGAGGAGCCTAGTAGGCTGCAGTCCATGGGGTAGCTAAGAGTCGGACAAGACTGAGCAACTTTACTTTCACTTTTCACTTTCATGCACTGGAGAAGGAAATGGCAACCCACTCCAGTGTTCTTGTCTAGAGAATCCCAGGGACGGAGGAGCCTGCTGGGCTGCCGTCTCTGGGGTCGCACAGTCGGACACGACTGAAGTGACTTAGCAGCAGTAGCAGCAGGGGTCCTGGAAACAATTTCCTGTGGATACTGACTATACTCAGATTCCAAAATTTCCCTCAAAACGGTCAACTTCAAAGTAAAAGTGAAATGGACAAGTTACTACATACATAATAGACAAATAACAAGGCCCTGCTGTATAGGATAGGGAACTATATCAATACTCTTCAATAAACCACAATGTAAAGAATATGCATATATATGTATCTGAATCATTATGCTGTATACCAGAAACTAACACGACATTGTAAATCAACTATACTCCAATTATACTTCAATTTTTAAAAATTAACAGTAAAATGAAAGAATGTTATACTCTTCAGAAGAGATAATCACCAAACAAATCTGAGTTAAACTACAGATTTTCATAACTGAGGTTGTTTGTATACAGATTACTCTTGAGACATCACAGTGTCACATCTTGGTGGTGAGCCCTTAAATTATATGCAGTACCTTTCATAATCAACTCAGCTATCATGTAGTGATTTATCTTCAAATCCCATCACATGAAATATAATACCAGATTTATTGAAAATGTGTTCTCTCTGGACACAATACAATTTCAGCACAAAAAAAACAACTTGGGTTAACAGTGAGCTATGGGCAAAAGAAGCTAATAGAACTTCTCCCCCTTAAATTAGCAAAGTGAGTTAATCTACAGGTAATAATTTAAAGATGTAACATTTGTGTCTCAAGGAACTAAACTTGCTTATAATAAATTCTCAAACCAATTAGGAGAAGTGGTGACAATAATTCAAAAGATTCAAAGTTATGAACAATGAAGTTAAACAACTTTCTAATGTTACCAAAATTCAGAATAGAAAAAATCCTCTCCATTATTAAGATAGAATATGCATAACAGTTTTCAAAGGCATTTAAAACAACCACAGTGCAATGTGTTTGCTTTGTTTTCTTTTAGGTTCACAGCTTCAGAAATTCTATTTTATTCTGAAACACTGGCACTATGAGTTTAAAAAAAATAGTTTTCCTGTATAACTTACATAACAAATATTTGCTTGTGAAATACTGAAAGGTTAAATGAAAATAAAAAGTGGATTTTCGTAATTAATTACTCAATATTCTGAAATTCTGATCTAATGTGATGGTTACAGCCAAGTTTCTGGCTACCCTTTTATTAAGCAAACAGTGCATCTCCTTACAAAACACTTTCAGTTATTTTAAAATCAAAGACTAGTTCAAATTCCTGTGGGAAAATTAGAGATAAGAGATGCTACAGAGGACAGAAAGGAGGTAAACCTCCTCAGAGGAGGCAGTAGTCCAATAGTGCTGAAATCCTTGAATTAATCATTTTATTTCATCTTAAAAGAATTTTTTACTAAAGATTAAGGCATAAGTATAATGTCAATGATCAATTCAGTACTCAGACAAAGCATAAAAAAAATCTACAAGGTTGAAATAATTTAATGTTTATATAAGGTCAATAATTATTTAGGTTAAAATTAATATTAAAACTAATATGGACAATGACGTCAGAAAAAGCTACTACTCATTTTCTACGAACTGATCGAAAGTGACATGCTTGATACAGTAAGTTAAAAACATGTATAATTCAACAGCTGTGGATACTACTAAAAGATTATAAACAGAATTACCTGTAATTTTTTCTAATTCAAAATTATTTTAGAGCAGAAGGCATTTTTATAATTCTATTACATATCATTCACAAGTCAGTAAACATTAGGCATCAGATTCTTCTAGATCAAAGAACAATAAATTATGATCACACAATAATCCTCCAAATGAGTTTTTAATGAAAGAAGCGGTCATATCTCTTTACTTCTCTTGTTATTAGAGAAAAGTAGAACTACTGACTACTACCTCTAAAGTTCCATATAAGCACAAAAAAACTGCCCAGCCCTGGAAAACAGACAAATGGAAGATGGCAACTAGATATCCCATTTTTGAAACCAAGTCTTACTTAAGATCACACATGGTTTATGGACTTCCTCTTCTGACAGAAGCAACAAAGTTATGTCCCCAGTAAAAGATATGAATACTGTTTATATATATCTTTTAAAATACTTTGAAGACATGTCCAATATGTCATTCCTTAATAATAATATCCCTAATAAATATTTTCTAGTTAAAGGTCAATGCCTGGAAAGTGTATTTTTATTTTAAAAATCAGTAACTTTAAAAAATAAATATTCATGCAACATCTACTACATATGTCATAAAGTATGATTAGGAACTTTAAGCTCCCTGGGGAAATTTATAAAGATATAAAATATTTTCAGAGTTTACACTTCAAGGGAAAAGAGAAGTGGTATATCCGGCATAGAATGTTTTTGTTTTATCTTAGCTGTTAAGAAGCTTAGTGCTAGAATCTGTGTTCAAGTACTGCAATAATTATTTGCACATGTTTTACAGTAAAAATCTCTCTTTGATTCTTCACTACCTGGCTCTTGTACCTTTAAGCCTAACTTAAACCCTCTTGTACTCAGGTGGTCCTTTAAAGGCCCATCTATAGTCAGTTATTTTTAAAAAGTAGACGGGATATAACTAATATATAAAATAGATCACTTCATGAGGAGTTTCAGAAAAAGTCAAGAACTAACTGAACATCCTAATAATGGTTTATACTTTCCTTTTTTTTTTTTAAATTAATTTTTATTTTTTAGTTTGTTTTGCTTTACAATACTGTATTCGTTTTGTTACACATTGACATGAATTAGCCATGAGTGTACATGAACTCCCAATCCCGACCCCCACCTCCCCCCTCCCGCCCCACACCCTCTCTCTGGATTATCCCCGTGCATCAGTCCCTAGCATCCTGCATCCTGCATCAAACCTGGACTGGCAATTCGTTTCGCTTATGATATCACACATGTTACATTGCCACTCTGCCAACCCATCCCACCCTCTCCCTCTCCCACAGAGTCCAAAAGGCCATTCTATACAACTGTGTCTCTTTTGCTGTCTTGCGTACAGGTTTATCATTACCATCATTCTAAATTCCATATATATGTGTAAGTATACTGTATTGATGTTTTTCTTTCTGGCTTACTTCACTCTGTATAATCGGCTCCAGCGTCATCCACCTCATTAAAACTGATTCAAATGTATTCTTTTTAATAGCTGAGTAATACTCCATTGTGTATATGTACCACAGCTTTCTTATCCATTCATCTGTTGATGGACATCTAGGTTGTTTCCATGTCCTGGCTATTACAAACAGTGCCGCGATGAACATTGGGTATACTTCCTTTTTAAAGGTACAGCAAAAGAAATGGCGCTGTTCACTCTGGACAAATCACTTACTCTCTCAAAGCTAGTTTCCTTAATGATAAAACACAGACTTTAATAACATTTATTTAATCGCTAAGTCATGTTGGACTCTTTTGAGACCCCATAAACTGTAGCACATAAACATGCTAGCAAAGTAGTGCTCAAAATTCTCCAAGCCAGGCTTCAGTAATACGTGAATCGTGAACTTCCAGATGTCCAAGCTGGTTTTAGAAAAGGCAGAGGAACCAGAGACCAAATTCCCAACATTCGCTGGATCATGGAAAAAGCAAGAGAGTTCCAGAAAAACATCTATTTCTGCTTTATTGACTATGCCAAAGCCTTTGACTATGTGGATCACAATAAACTATGGAAAATTCTGAAAGAGATGGGAATACCAGACCACCTGACCTGCCTCTTGAGAAATTTGTATGCAGGTCAGGAAGCAACAGTTAGAACTAAACATGGAACAACAGGTTGGTTCCAAATAGGAAAAGGAGTGCATCAAGGCTGTATATTGTCACCCTGCTTATTTAACATCTATGCAGAGTACATCATGAGAAACGCTGGGCTGGAGGAAGCACAACTGGAATCAAGATTGCCGGGAGAAATATCAATAGCCTCAGATGTACAGATGATACCACCCTTATGGCAGAAAGTGAAGAACCAAAGAGCCTCTTGATGAAAGTGAAAGAGGAGAATGGAAAAAGTTGGCTTAAAGCTCAACATTCAGAAAAGTAAGATCATGGCACCTGGTCCCATCACTTCATGGCAAACAGATGGGGAAACAGTGGCTGACTTTATTTTTGGGGGCTCCAAAATCACTGCAGATGGTGACTGCAGCCATGAAATTAAAAGATGCTTACTCCTTGGAAGGAAAGTTATAACCAACCTAGATAGCATATTCAAAATCAGAGGCATTACTTTGCCAACAAAGGTCCGTCTAGTCAAGGCTATGGTTTTTCCAGTAGTCATATATGGATGTGAGAGTTGGACTTATTATAAAGAAAGCTGAGTGCCAAAGAATCGATGTTTTCGAACTGTGGTGTTGGAGAAGATGCTTGAGAGTCCCTTGGACTGCAAGGAGATCCAACCAGTCCATCCTAAAGGAGACCAGTCCTGGGTGTTCATTGGAAGGACTGATGCTGAAGCTGAAACTCCAATACTTTGGCCACCTGATGCAAAGAGTTAACTCACTTGAAAAGACCCTGATGCTGGGAAAGATTAAGGGCAGGTGGAGAAGGGGACGACACAGGATGAGATGGTTGGATGGCATCACCAACTCAATGGACATGGGTTTGGGTGGACTCCGGGAGTAGGTGACAGATAGGGAGGCCTGGCATGCTGCAGTCCATGGGGTCTCAAAGAGTCGGACACGACTGAGTGACTGAACTGAACTGAAACTGTAGCCCACCATTAGATCAGTGCTTTTCACATCTTTTGCTTCCTGGCAGAAAAACTTTTTCTTTTTTAATCACACATGGAATCTCTACATAAATAAAAGAAAGCTGAATGGCTAAGTTGGCAAGGTTGAAGGCCAAAGGCACACTATTATCAGGCTCCCCCCATCAACCTTTCTACCCCTAATCTCTGGCAACCCCAGAAGCACTTCAAGAAGGTTCTGTGTGATACAGCTTAAGAAACTACCAACTAAGTGTTGATTCTAGTCTCTTGTGGTTCTATAATTCATTACGCACCAAAGCCAAAGGATTCCTATTCCTTATCCATGTATTTTAAGTAGAAATCTTGATTAACTATTTGAACATCAAAAATGATACTATGAACAGTCACAATCTCTATGAACTCCATTCATTCATCTAGCTGTCATAAATTTCCTTAAGAAATTAAAAGTGTAAATGGTTAAGAACTAATTGAAAAAAATTTTTATTAATTCATCTTCACATTTCATGGGATATATCTATCATTCTGACTTTAATACAACACTTCCAAAGACAAAATGAAAGATTCATACCTTTATGGAGATTTTCATATAGACTGTCAATGGTTAAGAGCAAGTTCTTTCCATAACTAATCCAAATACAGCCAACCAATGTTTTCTAAAGCACTGTAATAAATGTATTAGAGTCCATGGAGGTTTCAAGTACAGCATCTAAAGAAAAATAGCATTATTGATGTATTTACTATTCTATTATGTTAAAGTACCTATTTAGGAATTCCTACATAGATTTCTAGGCAAAACATAATTGAATTCTTCTTAAACTAAAAGATGTTTTATTAAAAGCCAGTCACAATCTTAAAATGCCTATTCCACTGAAAACTGCTTTTATAAAACTGACATTAGTAGTAATACTTATAGTTTCAGAAACTATGTGTGCCAAAAGAAAGCATAGTTTTAATCAGAAAAACTACAGTTCTAGTCAGCAAAAGTTGTCATCTATCTTTCAACATGGTCATTTCTACAACAAAATCAATCTAATTTCCTAAAACTAGAGAAGAACATCTATACAGAAAAGAATTTTCCTATAAAGACATGTTTATAAAGAAAACTCATCATTAAGTACTACAAGATCAGTACAGCCTTTCTTCAATCATTCATACGCAATCACTTTATTAGACTCTATTATGAAATCTAATTTACATCAACCTTCCTAGAATCTGATCATGCTTCAACATCTTGGTTTAACACTTGATAGTATAATCAAGCCACAATGAAAAATATTAGAATCTCACTGAATATCTAGTGAAGTCGCTCAGTCGTGTTTGACTCTTTGCGACCCCATGGACCGTAACCTACTAGGCTTCTCCGTCCATGGGATTCTCCAGGCAAGAATACTGGAGTGGATTGCCATTTCCTTCTCCAGGGGATCTTCCCAACCCAGGGATCGAACCCGGGTCTCCCACATTGGAGGCAGATGCTTTAACTGCTGAGCCACCAGGGAATAGATACAATTGATAGGGAATAAACTTTCTCTTAATGATAAATGTGAATAGCAAACAAACATTAAACTACGAAGGCCACTATTTCCAAATGTGATGTTTACTTATTATAGAAAAGATGTGAATCTAAAGAAAATTCAAAATATTTACTAATACCAAATTTACACTCTGATTCTCAAACTTATATCACATAAGCCACAATATAGACATTTTGACTCAAATAAACTAAAAATGAGACATTTTCTTTCAGTTTAAGCTCCATGGAGGAAATATCTAACAAATGATAGACACCCAATAAATACTTGTTCACTGAAAAAATGAATGATAAAAAATAGTCCTAATCTTTAAGAAATGTCCATCAGTTAGTTTTTAAAATTACTCCAAAAACTTCAAGAAAAATATTAATATCAATTATTACAATAAAACATATATTTTATACAAATAGTATTTCTTAAAATAAGACAACAAATCTTTAGCAATAAAAAAGAAACCTTTAACTAAGCGTTCAAATAATCACCTCCATCCATAGGTTTCCAAAAGCAATTTTCATTTCTGTTTCTAATATGGAAGATAAAGCTGTTCCAAGAGATCTTTCGAGATCAGATACAATGTTTTCAAGTAAAAGGAGTAGTTCAGAGTTTGTAGATTCTTCCTCATAGTTCTCCTCCAAAGGTGTTGTTTCTTCAAAACAAATAGTTACAAGCTTTATTTAGGATATTAATAGTAAACATTTTACACATATAATTAGTATTTGGCCATAAATAATAAATATTTAATGGATATAATTAGTATTTGAATCTAGAGAAGAAATGAATATTTTTAAAACAAGATTTTGGGGAGTTTGCTGGTGGGCTACTGGTTAGGATCCAGGCTTTCACTTGCCCTGGCCCCTGGTTCAATCCCTGTTTGGGGGAACTCTTGCAAGCCATGTGGCATGGCCAAAAATAAATAAATAAAGAGTATTTAGAAATATTTAGTATAGCTGTTTTTAGATACAAAACATATTACATTAGTAAATGCTTTATCTTTCTGACAAAAGGCAATGAAATGTTTTTACTAAAATAGAAATTTGAAAGAAAAAAGGAATTTGAGAAATGTGTATATTTTAACCTTTCATTATTTAAAAAATTAAAAATTAAAATAATTCTTTACATCTATTAATATTTATATAGAAAACCAAGAACTATGGATCAAAATGTGTCTGCTTCCAAAAATCATGAACTCACATCAATAAATTGTCTTGAAAAGACTAGAATCTCTGACTTAACTACCTATACACCTTCACCTTCTAATATTAGTTTTGATTATTTTCATTCATATTATTTCATTATAATTATTATTTTGACACCTGCAAACAACTACAATTTCTTTATGGCAAAATTCAAAATATTAAGGGGATTACCTCTATGAATATGA
This sequence comes from Aepyceros melampus, assembly GCA_006408695.1. NCBI lineage: Eukaryota > Metazoa > Chordata > Mammalia > Artiodactyla > Bovidae > Aepyceros > Aepyceros melampus. The sequence continues at coordinate 484,739 of SJXQ01011789.1, read as the reverse complement.
AGTAAAAATTTAAAATGTCAGTAATAAAATGATCAAATCAAAAGCATATTTCCCTTGAAAAACTATAAAGTAGACTATTCTGTAACTGCCTCTAAAGGCCATTTAGAATATTATGACAAAGGAAACTTGATTACCAAAAAGGTCAAATAAGCACCAAATAAGTAGCATATATTCAAATGAATATATGAAGCATATGTTGATGCTGCTGCTGCTGCTGCTGCTAAGTCGCTTCAGTCGTGTCCGACCCTGTGCGACCCCATAGACGGCAGCCCACCAGGCTCCCCCGTCCCTGGGATTCTCCAGGCAAGAACACTGGAGTGGGTTGCCATTTCCTTCTCCAATGCATGAAAGTGAAAAGCATATGCTATTAAAAACTTCAATAATTATTTTTCCCTTGGAAGGAAATGGTGAGCTATGTTTTTAAATAATATGTATATTAGTTTAAATTTAAAAACATTACCACTAGAGTCCTTCAAGGCTATTACTGCTTTACTATGTTAATAGAAAGTTATGAATATGAAAGTAATGTTAAGAATAAACTATTTTCCCTACCTCAAATGGACATTTCTTACAGCTACCATTAATTTAAAAGGTATCATAGGATTCACATGGTGATTACAAATATATAAAAATGTATATGAGTGTACAGACAAAAACACAAATTAACTTGTAACAGCATATACAGAAGGCAATCATGTATGCTTTTTCTTGGATCACCATTATAATATTCATTCATTTCTACCATTTATGTGTCAGCAAATACTCCAAACAATGTTCTTTAAATGTACAAAATAAAGATCTACTATTAATTCCAACTGTTATCAATATTCTTAGTACACAAAATAAGATATACTTCTAATTATTTGTAGTAAGAATACTACCTGCTTTCAATTGTTGTTTAGATATACAAGGCTGATGACATACATCTGTGTTCAGAGATAAATTTAATAACTCTGCACTCAATTCTTCTTTACTGAGTGACTTCACACCACTTATTAGGCCTTTGTTTCTTAAATTTCTATCATCCCTAGGTTGGATTAGGAGGAAAAAATATTTTATTTTTTATAAGACAAATTGTATGGCAACTAAAATCACATGGAATCTAATCAGACGCTGGTGATTCTCAGTACATATATTAACAAAGGATAATTTTTTAATGCAGAAGATAAATTATCACACACTAGAGGCATATCATCTTAGCTTTTGAGAATAATTATTATTGTTACATATTGAATGCTTTCCTGGTATCAGGAACTATGCTAAGCACTTTATATATATCAACCCATTTAATTCTCACAACAAACTTCTTAGATAGGAGTGGTACTAATTTTTATCCCCATTTCACACATAAGAAACTGAAGTATAAAAAGGTTAAGTAACTTGTCCAAAGTTATACCTGGTAAGTGGGAGGTGGATGTGAACACAAGAATATGATCATCCCAAGAAATATAAGCATTAAGAGCCATAATAAAATAAATGATTTACAAAGGGTAGGCAATTACAAATTTATTTAGAGTGGGCCTAAGACAAATGACCTGTCTCTTGAGAAACCTGTATGCTGGTCACAAAGCAACAGTTAGAACTGGACATGGAACAACAGACTGGTTCCAAATAGGAAAAGGAGTATGTCAAGGCTGTTTATTGTCACCCTGCTTATTTAAACTATATGCAGAGTACATCATGAGAAACACTGGGCTGGAGGAAGCACAAGCTGGAATCAAGATTGCCGGGAGAAATATCAATAACCTCAGATGTGCAAATGACACCACCCTTATGGCAGAAAGTGAAGAGGAACTAAAAGCCTCTTGATGAAAGTGAAAGTGGAGAGTGAAAAAGTAGGCTTAAAGCTCAACATTCAGAAAACAAAGATCATGGCATCTGGTCCCATCACTTCATGGGAAACAGATGGGGAAACAGTGGAAACAGTGTCAGACTTTATTTTTCTGGGCTCCAAAATCACTGCAGATGGTGACTGCAGCCATGAAACTGAAAGACGCTTACTCCTTGGAAGAAAAGTTATGACCAACCTAGATAGCATATTAAAAAGCAGAGACATTACTTTGCCGACTAAGGTCCGTCTAGTCAAGGCTACAGTTTTTCCAGTGGTCATGTATGGATGTGGGAAATGGCAACCCACTCCAGTATTCTTGCCTGGAAAATCTCATGGATGGAGCCTGGTAAGCTACAGTCCATGGGATCACAAAGAGTCGGACACGACTGAGCGACTTCACTTCATGTATGGATGTGGGAGTTGGACTGTGAAGAAGGCTGAGTGCCGAAGAATTGATGCTTTTGAACTGTAGTGTTGGAGAAGACTCTTGAGAGTCCCTTGGACTACAAGGAGATCCAACCAGTCCATTCTGAAGGAGATCAGCCCTGGGATTTCTTTGGAGGGAATGATGCTAAAGCTGAAACTCCAGTACTTTGGCCACCTGATGCGAAGAGCTGACTCATTGGAAAAGACTCTGATGCTAGGAAAGATTGAGGGCAGGAGGAGAAGGGGATGACAGAGGATGAAATGGTTGGATGGCATTACCGACTCAATGGACATGGGTTTGGGTGGACTCCGGGGGTTGATGATGGACAGGGAAGCCTGGTGTGCTGTGATTCATGGGGTTGCAAAGAGTCGGACATGACTGAGTGACTGAACTGATGACTGAAGACAAATGATGTGAATTTGCTATATGCTGTAAGAAGCCAGGATGATTAGAAATGGTGGATAAGACCAGTTTACGTGCCTACAGAGAAAGTCAAGAACATTAATAAATGGAAAGAGATTAAAGGGCCTCAGTGCAGAAATGACATCAGATCTGTGTTTCCAAACTGTTTGTTCTTGAGACTAGAAGGCTTCCAGCTTCTGTTAACGGCAGAGTAGCTTGGTCAGACTAACTTCCCATAGAGAGAATTAGAAAATCTGGACCAAAAACAACAAAAAAGGCAAAATCTATTTGAAGGTACTAAAGAGCAATAAAATGAAGGTAGAGGTGGAGGGGAATGTACACTTAAGACACAGATACTGCAAAGGTTAAGAGCACACTTTTCTATCTTTTTGCCTGAGGGCATTCTTCAACTCATCAATGCTTTAGGACAGAAAGTCAGAGCCTCTGTGGCTTGAAATGTCAGAAGGCAATGTTAGGTAGCACAGGCCAAAACATATGGACAGTTAAGGGGAAACTGAAGAAGGGAGGAAATCAGAGTTGAGTCTTAATATCTGCATATAAATTCAACCCAGAAAAAAAGCAATATACTTCCAAGAGACACAGCAATCAATAGAACCACACTCTGATATGACACAGACGTTGAATCTATCTGACAGGAAATTTTAAAGAATTTAGATTAATGTGTTAAAGGCTCTATTGGAAAAGGTGCATGCATGCGCGCTAAGTCTCTTCAGTCGTGTCCGACTCTTTGTCACCTTACGCACTGTAGCCCACCAGGCTCCTCTGTCCATGGGACTCTCCAGGCAAGAATACTGGAGTGGGTTGCCAAGCCCTTCTTCAAGGGATCTTTCCCACCCAGGGATCAAACCCACATCTCTTACAGCTCCTGCTTTGGCATGCGGGTTCTTTACCATTAGTGCCACCTGGGAAGCTAACAGAAAAGGTGAACAGCATGTAAAACCAGACAGAAATTAAAAATGCCTTCAACAAGCTCCTCAGTAGACTCAACACAGGTGAAGAAAGACCAAACATTAAGGCAGGTCAAAAGAAATTATCCAAACTGAAACAAAAAAGAATAAAATGTTAAAATATATATATATAAGAGCTGTTGCTGCTAAGTCACTTCAGTCATGTCCGACCCTGCGCGACCCCACAGATGGCAGCCCACCAGGCTCCCTCGCCCTGAGATTCTCAAGGCAAGAACACTGGAGTGGGTTGCCATTTCCTTCTCAAATGCATGAAAGTGAAAAGGGAAAGTGAAGTCGCTCAGTTGTGTCCGACTCTTCACGACCCCATGGACTGCAGCCTACCAGGCTCCTCCGTCCATGGGATTTTCCAGTCAAGAGTACTGGAGTGGGGTGCCATTGCCTTCTCCGGTAAGAGCTGTTGGACAATATCAAATAGTCAAATATATAGGTATGTATTAGTTGTCTATTGGGTATGTAACAATTTATCCCCAAAACTTAGTAGTGTGAAAAAAACATTTATTATCTCACACAGTTTCTAAAAGTGAGGGATCTGTGGGCAGTGTGACTGAATGGTTCTGGCTCAGGGTATCTCACAAAGTTGAAGCATACTATTCCCCAGTGTTACAGTCCCCTCGTGATTTAACTGGTGCTCACTCATGTAGCTATTGGTAGGGCTTAGCCCTTCATTGGCTTTTGGCTTGTGGCTTCAGTTTCTCACCATGTGGGCATCTCCACAGAGTTATTCACAGCATGGAGTTTGCTTCCCCAGAACAACTGATCCAAGAAAAAAAAAACAAGAGTGTGCCCAAAAAGGAAGTGGCAGTCTTTCATAAACTAATCTTAGAAGTGACATACCATCCCTTCTGATGCCTGCTATCTATCACACAGACGATCAACTGTGGTACAGTGTAGGAGAGGACTACACAAGGGAATTAACACTAAGAGGCACAGGAATCCCCTGGTGGTCCAGTGATGAGGACTCTGCACTTCCATTGCAGAAGGCCTGGGTTTGGTTCCTGATTGGGTAACTAAGATCCTGCATGTGGTACAGTGCAGCCAAGAAACAAAAACAAAAAGATACCAAGAGGCAAGGAATCACTGGAATCATCTTGGAGGCTGACTACTACAGTGTATTAATAATTCTGTAATACCAAAAGGAGAAAAGAGGGAATGGGGCAGAAGAAATATTAAATATTTAAAGAAATAATTGCTGAGAATTTTCCAAAACTAAAAATGAACACCAAACCACAGATCCAAGAAGCTCAGAGAACATCAAGCAGGATAATTTCCTCTCCTCTACCACAAGCATACAGGTTTCCCAGGTGGCTCAGGTAAAGAATCCATCTATCAATGCAGGAGACACAGGTTCAATCCCTGGCTTGGGAAGATACCCTGGAGACAGAAATGGCAACTCACTCCAGTATTCAGAGGAACCAGGCAGGCTACAATCCATGGTGTCACGAGGGGTTGGACATGTCTAAGCAACTAAGCATGCATGCTTGGATCACAAACATACACACAAACATGTGGTACATCTGCTGCTGCTGCTAAGTGGCTTCAGTCATGTCCAACTCTGCAACCCCATAGACAGCAGCCCACAAGGCTGCCCTGTCCCTGGGATTTTCCAGGCAAGAACACTGGAGTGGGTACATCTGCTAAAGACTGCTAAAAACAAACTGCTAAAAAAAAAAAAAAGACAAAGAAAAAATCTTGAAAGCAATGAGAGGGAAAAAAAAAAAAAGACCAAAAGAACATTACACACAGAGGAAGAAAATATTTATAGCAGACTTCTCATCAGAAATCAAACAAGTTAGAAGAAAATGCAGTGATACCTTTAAAATACTCAAAGAAAGAGAAAAAACAAATCAACCCACAATGGCATATCCAGTAAAAATATACTTCAGAAATAAATGAGAAATAAATACACTATCAGACAAACAAAATCAGAAAATTCACTGCCAACATACTCACACATGTCAAAGCTGCTTAGGCAAAAGGAATATGACCAGAAATCTGGCAGGAGACAGAAACTTGGACTCAAAAAAAGAAATAAAGAATGCTAAAAGTGGAATGCAAGATAAAAACATTCACTCTCTTATTTTTAATTCCTTTAAATGACAAATGAGTGAAGCAAAAACATTACAAAGTACTGTGCTATTGTTTCTGTAAAAGTAAAATATGTAATAATGATAGCAAAATGGATGGGGGGAGAAATTCAAAGCATATTAAAATACTTATACTACACATGAAGCAACAAGTGTTATTTAAAGACAGACTTTGATCAAGTAAAGATGTATATTATAAACACTAAGGCAACCATTATAAAGTTATTTTTCAAAAAGGTACAAAGTCAATATTGGAGATAAAAAGGCAACACAGTTAATCGAAGGAAAAAAAAGGAAAAGGAAGAAAAGAATAGCTGAACAAATAAAAAATAATTAGCAAAATGGTAGATTCTGATCCAACCAATTAAATGTGAATAGTAGAAACTCATCAATTAGACAGAAATTGTCAGAATGGAAAAAAGAAAAGTATCAATTATATGCTATCTACAAAATACTTTAATATAAAGATATAGATAGGTTAAAAGTAAATGGATGAAAAACATATATATGTTATAAATACAAAGCAAACAACACTGGAATAGTAATATTACTATTAAACAAAGGAAACTTCAGAATCAGGAATATTATCAGGAACAAAGACACCAATTACATAATGAGAAAAGTGTCAATTCTCCAAGAAGACTATCCTAAATGTGTATGCCTCTGACAACAGAGCTTCATAATTCATGAAGTAAAACAAACAGAATGGAAAGGAGAAGCAAACAAATCAATAAATTACAGTTTGGAAATTCAAGACTCCTCTCTCAGTAATCATAAAATAAGTAGACAGATAGTCATTAATACTAAGGTAACAGAAGACCTAAACAACACTATCAACCAACTTGACCTATATGAAATTTATAGAATACACGACCCACAAGAGCAGAATCAATTCTTCTTAAGAGCACATAAAACATTCACCAAGTTAAGATTTTATTCACGGGCATAAAACCAAGTTTAACAAATTTAAAGGAACAGAAATCATATAAATTATGTCCTCAAGCCATATAACAGAATTAGAGTATGATCAATAACAAGAAGATAACTGGAAAATTTGCAAATATTTGGAGTTAACTGCACCAAATATCTAAAAAACCTGTGGGTCAAAAGAAAATCATGAGGGAAATTATAAAACATTGTTTTCTTTTATTTATTTTTTGGCTGCACCATGGCTGCAGGATTAGCTCCCCTATCAGGGATCAAACCCCAGCCCCAACAGGGAAAGCACTGAGTCTTAACCACTGGACTGGACCACCAGCAATTCAAATTATAAAGCATATTAAATTGAATTAAAAAAATAATGTACCAAAATTTGTGAAATGCAGCTAAGGCAGTGCTTAAAAGGGAAATTTACAGAAGTCTCAAATAAATTATCTTAGCTTCCACCTTAAGAAACTAGAAAAAGGGCACAAAACGGACAAGGGCACATTTTCTGGGATAATGGAAGTGTTCTATGTATCAAGAGAGATGTGGGGCTACAACCAGGGTATCCATTGTCACACTGTATAGTTAAGATTTGGGCATTTCAACATTATACTGCCTCCCTCAATATAAAAAGAATTGTATAAAAATTATCATATCGTAGGACAGGGAGTAGATGGAAATATAAGGTAACAGAAGCGTAGAAACTTGATAATTATTGTAGCTGGGTACTTAGGAGTTTATTAACCCTTCTTCACTTTGAACGTTGTTGAAATTCTTCATAACAAACCTTTTTAGAAGTTAAAAATACATTATTTTTTTGAAAAATAAATGAAGGAGAATATGGAAGTAGAGAGCATAATGGATCTTAGAGAAGAAAAGGAAGAGGAAAAATAACATCACTTGACATAGGATGGTGGCAGAGTAGGTAAAGAAAAGAAGACCACACAAGATCTGCTATTTTCCTGACTAAAGATTATGAAGGAAAGGCAGAAATAAAAAATGTCTCCAAGGTTTCTGGCTTTAGCAAAATGGGTAGAAGATGGCCTTTTTTATTCAAATGGATAACAGTTTAGAAGGAAAGATTAGGAGTTCATTTTTGGAGAGGGCAGGTTTCAGATGTCTATGAGACATCCAAACAGATATCAAATAAGTAGATGAACATATTAGTCTAGAGTTTAGAAGAGAGATGTGGACTGGAAATACTAACTGGAGGTTGCTGGCACATACTTAAGATTAAAAATGTGAGTAAAGCACTTAGAATGAGATATAGTCATAGTATTTATAGACACCATCTCCTATCACTGCCATTATTAATATTAATGTTGATTAACATCTCATCATCCCTTAAAGTACTAAAAAATATATCCTCACATTAAGTATGTCTGACTTACACAATAAGTATGATTATCACACTTAACAGGGAAAAAACAAAAAAGGCTTGTCTGGAACATGACAATGCCAGTAAAAGTAAAGTTTGACCACAAACTTTCATTTCATTGAAAACTGTTAGATCTGTTCATTCCAAAACAGTGACTGCAGAAATAATGGAGAATTGATTAAATCTCACCAATTTAATTTTCATTCTAAGTGGAACAAAAAAATAACAATTCTCTCTCAATTTTAGCTTATCTCAAATTCAAAGCAATTGACATATTACTAAATCTATTTCAGCCTTCAACAAACTCCAGGATGATATATTATGTCCTAGATTAATAAATAATTTGAAGGTAGAGATAGAAATCTGTTTCTTTTAAAATAAAAAAAATAACTTTATCTTTGAACACAGCTAAAATGATAATTGGCAAGCCTCTTACAAGAAAAATCTAAGAGCTAGTCATTTCCATAATCACTCTATTTCAGAGAAATTTAGGCATGATCATGAAACTGTAAAAACCCCATTCTGAAGTTAATACAATTCAGACTAAAACTACAAACTAAAATTGCTCTTATCAGTTCCTATAGAGCCTTTTCTTATATATGATAAATACAATTTGGCAAATAAATTTTGCTACTTTTACCTTAGAACTAACTTATGAATATATTAGTTTGGAATGCAGGAATGGAATGGAACGAGGACAGGAGAAGGACGAAAAACTCTTACTGAGATAATTTTATGTACGAGGCACTCTTCCAAGTCATATATGCATACTTTTTCTGATTAAATACTCACAATATCATCATAAATGCAGGTATTATTATTCTCCCTATGCTTCACACATAAGGAAACACATAAAGAAATATTAAGCAGCTTTCCAAGGTCACAAAGCTGGTAAGTGGTAGACCCAGAATTTCACTCTAACTCTGTTACAGGCAATCAGGATATAACTGCAACATACATCAGCCTTTCCCAACAAATAAATTAATTAACCCTCCTGCCTCATGGCCAAAATGCAGATTTTCATTTCTTACTATTTTATTGGGATATTAAATTGACTCTCCCTTGCTTTTTCAAAAGTTTTCTGAATATCATATAACTTAAGTTGAAATGAAACTTCATGAGATTCAAATCTCATTCCTCTATAGTTTGTACATTATAAGAATGAGAGATATAACTGAATACATTTACTGGGAGATTTAGAATATTATATATGTTTTTGATTCTTGGTATGGTCATTACAGTTTCATTTTTTAAAATTCTTTAATAGAAATTGCTATTTTTAAAACAAGAGTAAAATGATTGTGAAACTCACGTGCACAAAAGAACAAGAGAACAAGGGAATAGTTCTTGGTACTGAAGACAGCATTTTAATACACGATCATCATTGTTCTCATCACTTAATCCATCTGCGAATTCAGCAAAAGCAACAATCAATAAGCACACTCAAAATCTGGGAATTGTATAAACAATTTAGGCCATATTTACAAATTGAATCATCTAAAACAAAGAAAACTTTTTAAATAAGAAGAGGAAGATAAAACACAACAAAAACAATGACCTGAAAATTCTAGATCTAGGATTCATATATTTATGGGTTTAATTAACTGATAGTTTATTAAATTGATAGTTTACTAAAACAGAAGAGAATATGCCTATTAATAAACCCAAAGGAAAGAAATGTGATCAGTAGGTCAAAATGTCATACTAGAAACCAAAAGCTATGAACTCTAGTCTCAGTTCAGTCACTTATGAGACTATAAGCAAATTATATGATTACATTTTATTTCATATTAACTTAAAAGAGGTCAGCAAAATAATGAGCAATTGTTCTACCAGCAACAGAACCATTTTCACATGCCTGCTTTTTCTTAACCTCTGCTGCTGCTGCTGCTGCTGCTAAGTCGCTTCAGTCTTGTCTGACTCTGTGCGACCCCAGAATGGCAGCCCACCAGGCTCCCCTGTCCCTGGGATTCTCCAGGCAAGAACACTGGAGTGGGTTGCCATTTCTTCCTCCAATGCATGAAAGTGAAAAGTGAAAGTGAAATCACTCAGTCGTGTCTGATTCTTAGCGACCCCATGGACTGCAGCCTAGCAGGCTCCTCCGTCCATGGGATTTTCTTTTAAGCAATAACATTTAGAGAGAGATGTACAAAACACGACAACATGGGCACTAGGAAGAGAATACAAAAAGTAATTTCTAACAAATGTTAGTAAGTAGCTGATATAGTGTCCTCTGGTATTCTCTAAGTCTTAAAGCATGTAATAAGTTGTGTGTGTGTATGTGTGTATATGAAAAGGATGTAATATGTAGAAAGAGGACCAAAGATACCATTTTTCTAAGTCCTTACACTACCTGCCTCAGAATTCCCTGGGGTACTTATTAATAATATAGAAAGAAGCACTACACCCCAGACCCATTTATGGATAAGAATCTTTGAAGCCTGGCTCCAAAGACTGATTTAAGCCCTTAGCAAGTCTCTTACACACTAAAAGTCAAGATATGCTGGCCAGTGAGCCTTAACTTTTTTCCAAGATTATAACCTTTTTCTCCCCTCAACTTTTAGCCTATATCACTGAGTCCTTTAAACTTTCAAATTAGAAAACTCATTCATGCATGCAATAAACATTTTTCTAAGGTCTAAGCTGCACCAGGTCCCTATGCTTGTCAAAAGACAAGCTCTTTGGGGCCTCACGATCTCATGGCGAAGTCTAGACAAAACTCAACTGATCTCATAGCATGAACCTGAGAGACATATGATTAGTTCTTTAATCAGACAACCAGTAAGCCAGACAGACATATATTACAACAGCCAATTTTCCTACTTTTAGCTCACAAAGTAAATATCACAATAATGCAAAATGGGCAGCTCAAAATCAGTGGTTAACTTTAGCAACTCAATTTGACCAATCAAAGGAGGTTTAGAGCATACAGTAAGTACACTGCTCTAAAGGTATCAAATTCATGATTACTTGTTCTGTTCCTTTTTTCTAGAATATACAGGCCCAGAAGGTATACCTAAAATTATAAGAATATTCATGAAATATTTTTACCAACAAATATTTTTGAGTACTTGCTCAAGAACTGTTCAAAAATGAACAAAGACTCTGGAAACAGAAGATCTGGGTTTGAATTCTTGCTTTTCCACTTACTGGACATGCAATAATGGGCAAATTGCTTAAGAAGGAAGATTGAGAAAATTTCTATAAAATACTTGGCCCAATATGTCATGATACCAAGTACTTAAGTAATATGTTGATTATTTAAGACTCAGCTTAATTGTATAACAGCAATGACCTCTATTCATATTTGACATCAAAATAACTACTGTATAAGTTATAGTTAATATGATATTTAGCATATTAATAGAATTAAACCTTCACAACATCAGGCTTTGTATGTCTCATTCACTGCTGCAGCCTCAAAAGTTAGAACAGTGTCTAATACAAATATCTTGCAAGTAAATGATTCAACAAAAATGTAATAAAAGAAAATTTTAAAATGATGGAACAAATGCCTGGTGTAGCAGGTGTCAGATAACGTTATTTTTATCTAATTCCAAAAACAAATAATTATAGAAAATTTGAAAAATTTCAAAAATATAAAGAAAACTAAAATATCTCATAATTTCATCAGCTCAATATTTCTCTAAGTATATATGCACAATCTAAGGAACTTGGTATTGTAATCTATATTCTTTTAAATCCTATTTTTGTTTTTTTGCAAGTTAAAATGAGTTCATTAGTGTCTGTGATCAATGCAAAGAAATAGAGGAAAATAAGAGAACAGGAAAGACTAGAGATCTCTTCAAGAAAATTAGAGATACCAAGAGAACATTTCATGCAAAGATGGGCTCGATAAGGACAGAAATGGTATGGACCTAAGAGAAGCTGAAGATATTAAGAAGAGGTGGCAAGAATACACAGAACTGTACAAAAAAGATCTTTACCACCCAGATAACAACGATGGTATGATCACTCACCNCCAAGAGAACATTTCATGCAAAGATGGGCTCGATAAGGACAGAAATGGTATGGACCTAAGAGAAGCTGAAGATATTAAGAAGAGGTGGCAAGAATACACAGAACTGTACAAAAAAGATCTTCACCACCCAGATAACAACGATGGTATGATCACTCACCTAGAGCCAGACATCCTGGAATGTGAAGTCAAGTGGGCCTTACAAAGCATCACTACGAACAAAGCTAGTGGAGGTGATGGAATTCCAGTGGAGCTGTTTCAAATCCTGAAACATGATGCTGTGAAAGTGCTGCACTCAATATGCCAGCAAATCTGGAAAACTCAGCAGTGGCCACAGGACTGGAAAAGGTCAGTTTTCATTCCAATTCCAAAGAAAGGCAATGCCAAAGAATGCTCAAACGACCGCATAATTGCACTCATCTCACACGCTAGTAAAGTAATGCTTAAAATGTTCCAAGCCAGGCTTCAGCAATACATGAACCATGAACTTCCAGATGTTCAAGCTGGTTTTAGAAAAGGCAGAGGAACCAGAGACCAAATTGCCAACATCCGCTGGAGCATCAAAAAAGCAAGAGAGTTCCAAAAAAACATCTATTTCTGCTTTATTGACTATGCCAAAGCCTTTGACTGTGTGGATCACAATAAACTGTGGAAAATTCTGAAAGAGATGGGAATACCAGACCACCTGACCTGCCTCTTGAGAAATTTGTATGTAGGTCAGTTAGAACTGGATATGGAACAACAGACTGGTTCCAAATAGGAAAAGGAATATGTCAAGACTGTATGTTGTCACTCTGCTTATTAAACTTATATATGCAGAGTAGGGATTGGGGGCAGGAGGAGAAGGTGATGACAGAGGACGAGATAGCTGGATGGCAACACCGACTCAATGGACATGAGTTTGAGTGAACTCTGGGAGTTGGTGAAGACAGGGAGGCCTGGCGTGCTGCAATTCATGGGGTTGCAAAGAGTCAGACACGACGGAGCAACAGAACTGATGCAGAATACATCATGAGAAACGCTGGGCTGGAGGAAGCACAAGCTGAAATCAAGATCGCCGGGAGGAATATCAGTAACCTCAGATATGCAGATGACACCACCCTTATGGCAGCAAGTGAAGAAGAACTAAAGAGTCTCTTGATGAAAGTGAAAGAGGAGAGTGAAAATAGCTTAAAGCTCAACATTCAGAAAACTAATACCATGGCATCCGGTCCCATCACTTCATGGCAAATAGGTGGGACAACAGCGGAAACAGTGGCTGACTTTATTTTTCTGGGCTCCAAAATCACCACAGATGGTGACTGCAGCCATGAAATTAAAAGATGCTTACTCCTTGGAAGGAAAGTTATGACCAACCTAGATAGCATATTCAAAAGCAGAGACATTACTTTGCCAACTAAGGTCCGTCTAGTCAAGGCTATGTTTTTTCCAGTGGTCATGTATGGATGTGAGAGTTTGACTATAAAGAAAGCTGAGTGTCGAAGAATTGATGCTTTTGAACTGTGGTGTTGGAGAAGACTCTTGAGAGCCCCTTGGACTGCAAGGAGATCCAACCAGTCCATCCTAAAGGAGATCAGTCCTGGGTGTTCATTGGAAGGACTACTGTTGAAGCTGAAACTCCAATACTTTGGCCACCTGGTGCCAAAGAAGAGCTGGCTCAATGGAAAAGACCCTGATGCTGGGAATGATTGAAGGCAGGAGGAGAAGGGGATGAGGAGGATGACATGGCTGGATGGCATCACCGACTCAATGAACATGGATTTGGGTGGTCTCTGGGAGTTGATGATGGACAAGGAGGCCTGGCGTGCTGTGGTTCATGGGGTCGCAAAGAGGTGGACACGACTGAGCGACTGAACTGAACTAACCCAATAGGATTGATATTCTAACTAAAAAGGGGAAATTTGGAACCGGACATGGGGAGAGAGAAGAGGATATAAAGAGACATAAGAGAAAATAGCCATTTACAAGCCAAGAAGGCAGTCTGGAACAGATGTTTCTCTCATAGATGTCAGAAGGAAATAAGCCTGCTAACACTCTTGATTCTAGACTTCAGTCTTCAGTATTGTGAGGCAAATTTCTGGTTGATTTTTGGCATTACTTTTTAGCTTCCATATACAAGTGACACATGATATACGTCTTTCTTTGCTTGAATTAATCTAAGAAATTTAGGATTGTAGTTCATATTCTTTTAAATATTATTCTGTTTAATATCATGTCATTAACATTTTTCAAAATTAGTATTCTCTCATTTATTTGGCTACAGCATTATATGTAACATCTCCAACTGTCAGACTGTTTACAATTTTTTCCTGTATAAATCATGCTGTGAGGAGAATTAAATATATAAATCACTGAATCTCTGACTATTTTTTAGAATAATTGCAAGAAAGACAAATCATTTCTTTAGGCTTTGTAATAAACACTGATAAATTGCTCTCCTGAAAAGTTGCTAATTCATACAACCTATGCACTGAGTGCTGTGTTCCTATCAAGTGCTAGGAAGAAGTATTATTCTAAACTTAGGAGCAATAAAAATAAAAAGGGAAAATGCAAAAAATATATACTAAAAATTTTTACACATAGTTCAGTTCAGTTCAGTTCAGTTGCTCAGTCGTGTCCGACTCTTTGCGACCCCATGAATTGCAGCACGCCAGGCCGCCCTATCCAGCACCAACTCCCGAGGTTCACTCAGACTCAAGTCCATCGAGTCAGTGACAGCATCCAGCCATCTCATCCTCGGTCGTCCCCCTCTCCTCCTGCCCCTAATCCCTCCCAGCATCAGAGTCTTTTCCAATGAGTCAACTCTTCGCATGAGGTGGCCAAAGTACTGGAACTTCTGCTTTAGCATCATTCCTTCCAAAGAAATCCCAGGGTTGATCTCCTTCAGAATGGACTGGTTGGATCTCCTTGCAGTCCAAGGGACTCTCAACAGTCTTCTCCAACACCACAGTTCAAAAGCATCAATTCTTCAGCACTCAGCTTTCTTCACAGTCCAACTCTCACATCCATACATGACCACTGGAAAAACCACAGCCTTGACTACACCGACCTGGGTTGGCAAAGTAATGTCTCTGCTTTTAAATATGCTATCTAGGTTGGTCATAACTTTTCTTCCAAGGAGTAAACATCTTTTAATTTCATGGCTGCAGTCACTATCTTCAGTGAGCCCAAAAAAATAATGTCTGACACTGTTTCCACTGTTTCTCCATGTTTCCCATGAAGTGATGGGACCAGATGCCATGATCTTCGTTTTCTGAATGTTGAGCTTTAAGCCAACTTTTTCACTCTCCTCTTTCACTTTCATCAAGAGGTTTTTAGTTTCTCTTCACTTTCTGCCTTAAGGGTGGTGTTCTCTGCATATCTGAGGTTATTGATATTTCTCCTGGCAATTTTGATTCCAGCTTGTGCTTCCTCCAGCCCAGCGTTTCTCATGATGTACTCTGCATGTAAATTCAATAAGCAGGGTGACAATATACAGCCTTGATGAACTCCTTTTCCTATTTGGAACCAGTCTGTTGTTCCATGTCCAGTTCTAACTGTTGTTTCCTGACCTGCACACAGATTTATCAAGAGGCAGGTCAGGTGGTCTGGTATCCCCAACTCTTTCAGAATTTTCCAGTTTATTGTGATCCACACAGTCAAAGGCTTTGGCATAGTCAATAAAGCAGAAATAGATGTTTTTCTGGAACTCTCTTGCTTTTTTGATGCTCCAGCGGATGTTGGCAATTTGGTCTCTGATTCCTCTGCCTTTTCTTTTTTTTTTTCCACTCCTCCTCTGCCTTTTCTAAAACCACCTTGAACATCTGGAAGTTCGCGGTTCACATATTGCTGAAGCCTGGCTTGGAGAATTTGAGCATTACTTTACTAGCGTGTGAGATGAGTGCAATTATGCGGTCACTTGAGCATTCTTTGGCATTGCCTTTCTTTGGGATTGGAATGAAAAACTGACCTTTTCCAGTCCTGTGGCCACTGCTGAGTTTTCCAAATTTGCTGGCAGCACTTTCACAGCATCATGTTTCAGGATTTGAAAAAGCTCAACTGGAATTCCATCACCTCCACTAGCTTTGTTTGTAGTGATGCTTTCTAACGCCCACTTGACTTCACATTCCAGGATGTCTGGCTCTAGGTGAGTGATCACACCATCGTGATAAGCAGTTAACAATATTTAAAAGAGCAAACAGGAAAATATTTACCTTTAACAAAAAATGCTGACTAGATGTATTTCTTCTTTTGTGAATTACCTATTAATAATCTTTGTCCTTTTAGGGAAATTTAGTTTTTCTAATCCATCTGTATAACTTTCTCATGTAAGAGGACACAAAAGACTTATCACCTATTCCAAACATTAAACCATTAAGCACTTTAATACAATTAGCTCAACCAATCTTCAGAGCCATAATTTCAGCCGGAGGTCATTTCCCCCCATTTTATTTACTCAGTTTCCTCACCTTTAACTTTCTCCACGTCAGCTAAAAAAACTCAGGTCAATCAGATTTCAAATCCTATTCTCATCATAATGCATACTACATCAAATAAGTACAATTTTGAAAAGAGTAAGGACAACACTAAAATTATGTTCCACTAAGTCTATTTATTAATAACATAGACTATTTTCATTCAATTTGTGGCATGTTTCTTTTTTTAATGGAAAATTCTTGTCTAAGAAAAATACAGTTATAATACTCAATGATTACATAAAACAAGATAATACATCTATATAAGCAATTATTAGAATTAGTGGCAAATGTGCTCGACAGATGTAAAGTGTAATTAAAGACTGTTTTGTTCTTGCTTTTTTCCAAACAAGTATTTTAATTTTATTCAAAAATCCTGAATTAAATTTTTTATAAGTTTCAATTTATCATTAGAAGTAAAATATAATTTTAATATGATAAAAATGACTAAGGATAGTTCTAAAGGAGATCATAAAATCATTATCAACAAAATAAATATATTAAGTGCATTAGATTTTATATAAGCAATGTTTCAAACAGTTTGACAGATAACAATGATCTATAAAGGGTTTATCTGACAAAGACAATTACACAAATGATCTATAAAGACTAATCTACAACCTTGTAACTAAAAGCACAATTTAGCAAAATTAAGACCAGATAAAATTAAATTGAAGCATTAAAGGGAAGTATGGCTTTCCAGGAAGGCCCAGAAATGAAGCAGTACATAAGTGTGAGACTACTACTATGATTTATCCTCCTTGATAATCCTAAAAGCATAGACTGAAGAAGTAAAAGCATCGAAAAAAGCACATAAAAATTGAAAAGTCAAAAGACACATATCAAGTATCTATAAATAATAAAGTTGGCCAAAATATCTATTAGTTTTTCTAAAATAAGTCTCAAAGTCAATCTATTGAAGGACTAGGTATTCCATCCAGGACAAGTTCTTAACATCTCTATGTCTCAATTTCCTCATCAGCAGAACAAGTACTGTACGTTTTGAATGAGATACTAGTTGTAAAGCACTTAGAAAAGGGTCTGGAGAATAACGGCCATACCAGTGTTGTCTATTACTATCATCATCTATACAATTATACACTAAAATATAATTTTTATCACCTAACAAGGAAAAACATTATGAGTGAAAAAAGTTCTCACCTCTTCTTAACGATTGGAGGTTTATTGCAATGATGGTTGAGACAAAGGTTTTGTTATAGTGTGATTGTTTTTTTAAAAAGTCCTATCTGTTAGCATTATACCAAAGTAGTACAGGAGTTTCAGGAGTTGGGAGAGAAGGTGAAAAGGAAATGACAGAATGAAAGAAATTCTCACCAAGATGTTGAGAATCACTGAAAATGAGTGAAAAGCACAAAGGGATTCATTGTATTATTCTACCTACTTCTGTATTTGAAGGTTTTCATAATAGAAAGTAAAAAAAAAAAAAAAAAACTAAAACATTCAATATAATATGTTAAAATATTTTAGTATTTTCTTAACTCTAATAAAAGATTTTTTTTTTTTAGTAGTTTCCTTTCAAAGCTCTTAAACATCACATGACATTCCTACTCAAAATGCATAAGCATTGTACTGGAATATACTAAGAGCTAATAATTATTTGTAAAGGGAATAAATAAGGGAATTAATGGTAGAGGCCCTTTTTCTTCAAAGATTTAAGACTAAACAGCTGTGCCAAAAGCCTTCTCAGGATTAATATCATAACTAGACTCATCTTAGGATAAATTCTTTCATATCTTATGATGAATATGAATACAGCAAACAACATAAATTCATGATATTTAAAAAATACAGATCTACATATAAAAATAATTCTGAGTTGAGAATGAACAAATTTTTAAAGAATGAAATATATCCTCTAAATGTAAATATAAACTCTTCAGAGGCAACTGTGTTGCTTTACAAAGATTTTTTTACCAAATAGTTATACAAAACATGAAGAATACACTTTGGTTCTAAGACTAATTTTTAAATGTCTAAAAAAACCCCAAAAAACTAATATAGAAAAAATCAAGAGAAAATCTATAGATCTCTATTATAAAAAAACCTCCTTATTATAGGTTCTGACAAACCAGAGGAAAACAACACCTATCTCTATATTATATTAACTGCATGTAGTGGTGATTAGGGGCTTCCCTGGTAGCTCAGCAGTTAAACGAATCCACCTGCAGGGCAGGAGACACAGGTTCAATTCCTGGGTTGGGAAGATCCCCTGGAGGAGGGCATGGTAACTCACTCCAGTATTCTTGCCTGGAGAATCCCATGGCAGGCTACAGTTCACAGGGCCGCACGGAGCCAGACATGACTGCATCATCTGAGCACGCAGCTGATGACTAGAAACACAGATCACTTACGGGCCTCATCACTCAGCAAGGTATTTTAAAAAAAGAATTCAAGTATTGTAATACAGACAACTATGCATACAGAACTATATAGTCACTACTGTGAAATCACAGACCTTCCCAAAAAGGTCTAGGAGAAACAGAAAATAAATTGTCAAAGACCTCCAAAACAAGCCTAACAGAACACTTCAAAGCATCACTGTGTCCTGCCATTTCATAATGCAATACTTATAGTATTGTTTTAAGTTTTGCACCATTTCGCTGCAATAATGAGTCACCATCCAAACAAATCTTAATCAGGAAACACCCTGAGAGGACAATACTTACAAAGTTTTTGAGATGCAAGTTGTATTGACTGACCCCATAGCTTTCTATCTTGATTTCTGAGACTGTCATTGATGAAATGAACTGCAGGTATAGCTTTGTGCTGGGCATGTTTCAGTAATTTTCCTGCCTTCATACGATCCAGCTCTTGTACAACCACCCAGGGAATTATTAACACAAGTCTGTCAAAGCCTAAAAAATAAAAAGATATCTTATAAATCAACAAATATGTATTAAGCTACTAAATCGAACTGCTGTAGGAGAATTAAGAGTTTTAAAGAAATTCACAATCTAAATAAAGAGACAATACATAAAAATAGGAACTTAAAACAGATACAAGTGTCAAGAGAGCATTACAAAAATAAATACTAATACAACCGGAGATCAAAGAAAAGTAAGTTTAGAAGCTAGATTAACCAGTAAAGGCTCTTATTTATTCCCCTTTTTACTTAAGCTGATTATGCTGTGTGTACTTGTGCTTAACAACATATCCAAATGAAAGTAAGTTTACAGGGAGTAAAAAACTCACATCACTATTAATATAAAATGTTAAATAAGAAAATCAGAATCAATCAGTATGTTTTATAAATACCTGGGATTTCTCTTGTCTTCAAAAGTCTAACAAATTTGAGATGATTCATTAGAATATTTGTGTCAATAACAATTAGAAGCTTTTTGTCTGAAGCAGCATTTGCTAGGGAAAAAAAGCAAAGTGAGAACTGACATTTGTAACACACTTGTATAATAAATAAAACTTTGTTATCATAGAACTCTGACAGCATTCTTAAGGCAATCATTAAACAACAAAAACACATTTACTCCAATTCTTAAGAGAAAGAACAGTAATCAGGGTTTAATTATCCACCAGTAGAATACTGCATATTACTTATGGGTAGATTTTTAAATCATAAACTAACTTATGACAGAAGTAATTATGTTGTCAAACTCTGTACTCTATCACTGGTAGTTATCCAGTTAGGAATGATAAGCTAATCTCAATATATTGTGAAATAACACTGAAAAGATAAATATGTATAACAAGAAAGAAAACTAATAATACTAGTATTATTACTTCTTAGGGTCATATTAGGAATAGGTGAACTGATTCACAGATAAACAATAAATTGGAAAATGCAACATGATTATAATATAGCAGCATTATTATTTCTATAAATGCCATTCAAAACTGTATACTAGCATACTCTGGAGGAGTAAGAATGATCACAGGAGTAAGAATAATCTCAGTTTTTCTTCTCCCAGGAGTAAGAATAATCACAGTTTTACTATATAAATAAGAAATTCATGGATACCTTTGAGAAAATTGCATTGTTTCTGATCAGTGCTTTACAAACTTGAAACTCTTAAAATTTATGATTAAGAGCAAGACTAACAGACTACTCATAATTCTGATTACTGTCCTTAGGCAAAAAAAAGAAAGAAAATATTTCTAACTGCCTAATAATGTGATATATATAAAGCAAATGATAACACAAATCTTAGACCTGATTCCTACAGCTGAAAGAAATATACCATATTTTATTATTTCAAATGAGCACATTTTAACACTTTCACCTAAATATTATAAAAATTGAACACTGAGAAAACACAGGAGATCGCAAACACAGTCATATATATAAAGGGCATACCAGCAGAGGAATGTATATCATCTTCTGCCACGTCAATTTCCATACTCATTAACTCTCCTGAAGGTGGAACCACAGGTAAATCCATACTTTTCCCCACACGAGCAGCATGAAGCTCTTCTACTATCTGCATCTAAATTGCAAAAGACCCGCAAAACAATATTTTTAATTATTTTCCTTCAGATTAATAAGAAAGCAATTAATTCTTAATTCACTTAATATGAGATAGTCTGTGGAAAGCAAAAACTTTACAAAAATATGGAAGCCACATGGTTAAAAAACCCACAGATTTATAAACATATACAAGGTTTACAGGAAAAGAATTTGAAATAGAAGATATATGTATATCTATAACTGAATCAACTTTGCTATACACCTGAAACTAACATAACATTGCAAATCAACCATAGTCAAAAAGAATTTTTTTAAGCTCTTAAAAAAAAATAAAATGGCTCTTCTCTTATTCTTATTACAACTTTAGGCAAATTATTTAACCACCATGGGTCTCAGTTTATCTGCACAATAGGAATGGTAAATATTTGTATCCTTTTAGTACTTTTTGTAAGGATTAAGTGAAATAACATGAAAAACCTCACATAGGGTCTAATACATAAGAGATAATAAGTTAATTCTCCAAAATAAGTTAATTATCATTTCCATTCTCACTTCAAAGTACTTTAGGAGCCAAATATGTTTTTGTCTGGATGATCAGCACTCTTCCTAATTTCTAAGATTGTTAATTAACTAACAAAAACTGAAATCCAGATCTTTATACTCTTTTCATTTCAGGGAAATAGTTCCCTGATGTATTATAATGTAAAGAAATTAAAGTATAACCTAATTTTAGAGCAGAGGTGAGAAATCTTTCTATCAAGGGGCACTGACCCAGAAGACATAAAAATATAAGTGAATGTCACAAAAAGCAATCAACATGGTTTTAAAGTTTCCTTTAAATAGAAAAACCCAAAGTTCTCTGAATCTAATTTTAATTTAGAAGCAGAGAACATAAAATTATGTACAACACTTCTATTAGGTTTGACCAGAAGCTTCTAGCTGAGAAATGAAGCAACAGGTAAAAAATAAATATGTATGTATTTTCATTTTCATTGAACACTTTCATCTTATTGCTAATTAGAAAAATGAGGCAAAAACATTAATATTATACTGTATTTTGGCAAGCTGAGGCATAAGCATGCAAAACATAACATTAAATTAAAATTAATATTGTGAGCATAGGCTCCACGCTTTTTATACAAAACAAATTAGAGCTTATTAGAAGAAAAAGGCCAAAAGGTGATTGAATAAATGGAAATACTTTTCCAAAGAATTTTTCAGGACTTCATAAATACTTATATACTGAATTAAGTAGAGACATCACTGTTATTTTCATACTATAAAAGTTTTTATCATCATTTTTTTTTAAATAGGAACCCCTTGTCTTAATTTCATTAAAAATATTCAAAGTAAACAAACATATCAGCAACCTCTTGATCTGTATCTTGAATACTTTCAAGTGACACTGAAGAACATGGTGCTTCAAAACTCTGAAATAAAAAGTAATTTTATTAATTAGTTAAGAAGCATACACCTAGAATAAGGTTTTTCCACTATGGAACTACTGACATTCTGGATCAGATGATTCTTTGTTTTGGGGGTTAATACTCTTTTCATTTCAGGGAAGTAGTTCCCTGATGTATTATAACGTAAAGAAATTAAAGTAGAATCTAACATTAGAGCAGAGGTGAGAAACCTTTCTTCTATCAAGGGGCACTGACCCAGAAGACACAAAGGTATAACTGACTGTCACAAATAAAAAGCAATCAACATGGTTTTAAAGTCTTCTTTAAATAGAAAAACACAAAGTGTTTGGGGTTGTTCCAAGCATTGTAGGATGTTTAGAAGAATCTCTACCCACTAGATACCTACCTCTCTCCCTCCCACCCTTGACAATCAAAAATGTCTCCATCCCTTTGCCCAAACAATTTCAGTGTTATAACAGAAACAGAATTTGATGTAAATGGAGTTGAAGAGAAAATTATCTATACTTCAGTTACATTCCAGTAAGCTATGCTGTTTGGGGGTGCATACTTCAATAAATGCAATAAAAAGAAAAACAATGAACTGAAAAAAAAAGTCTCCATCAAATCAGTTGCCAAATACCCACTAAGAGGCAAAACTTCCCCCAGATGAAAAACTGTCCCCAGAATAGAAAAGCCTCATTTATTAAGTCATGAAACATAGTAGAAATTCTGTAAGATTTACTCATTCATATACATGCCTCCCTAAAAATACTCATATTCTAAGAACAAAACATGCCACGTTAAGAAACAGAAATAACCATGGCAAAGATAAAAAGAATACTGGGCCTTGGTGGTGGGAAATTTTCATCCATGAGTAAATGAACCATTTCTAAAAGTGACATGACAAAACAACAAAAGAAACTTGAAGATTATTATATGGCTGAGGGAGGGAAAGACTGAAAATGTACGGGTGTTTTATTTTTTCTCCCAGCAAAGACGGAAGATCTAAGTTCAGTTCTTCTGGCACTTTCAGTGAGTGGCTGAGACTTACCCAATCCTACATACATGTGACTAGGAACTTAACTAAGCCTCTACTGAACCAAATCATCTTCTAAGAATTCTCCAAGATAACATCAAACACACATGTATTTTATAAGAAGCTGGATATAAACTGCAGACTCTCTTTAAAAAAGTGTACCCTATGTTGCTTTAGGAATTGAGCTTCTACCCTAACTTTCCAGTATCAGTCCTCACACAATATAATACCACACACATCACACACATAGGCCCATTATAGCTGTATTCTCCCATGACCCTGGGTTCTATAATGCTTCCTCCACCTGACTTAACTTTAGATTCTCTTCAGCTAAGGAGTGCCAACCAAGCTAGAGATTATTATAGAACTTCTTGCAACTTCTGACATTCACAGTCTTTTCATTCTTTTACTTGGGTCACTACTGCCCTTCACTCTCTTTGACAAGTCACTTTCAGTGATTTCAAAAAACTTTCTATCAACTTCAAATCCTTATTATAAAAGAAAGTCTTAGAGGGCATTTACCTTTGCCTTCCCCCTTCCATGTTTTCTTAAGTTCATGGATTGGGATAAAGCCTTCCCTGGAAATGACAAAAGGGAGTAACAACAATGATGGTATAAATGGCTTTATTTGCTGGAGTGATTCCAAACTAAAAACCTGATTATTCAGTGGCTCTGTCCTATCTACAAATAAAAAACAGTCTTTCCCAAAGAGATAAAGGAATCCATTGCCTAGACCCTGGCTTCCTCTCCAACTTCCTCCATATAGATTCTCAACACATCTCAAGTCAAACTGAATAGCGTAGTGCTCACGTATGCTTGTGCCATGCAATTTCACAACTCTGGGCCACTACACAACCGATCATTTCCTCTGGCAGGACAACACTTCTATTCTTTGCTCTACACATTTTCAACACCAAGCTTAAGAATCTCCAAGCTTAAGAGAATCTCTTAAGAATCTCTTAATGAGCCCTTCCTTAACTCACTTCCAAATTTATTCTAACACCAGCCACATTCCCAGGGCTCTAATATTTTCTTCACTGTATCTGAAATTGTATTTGTTTGCTAATCTACTTCTCTGGGAACTTCTTGAGGGTAAAAGTGTCTTATTCAAACTCTAAATGCCTAATACATAATAACATTTAGATAAACTGATGAATTTCTACCCCCAGAGACTTAGAAGAATTAAGTGGGATACCATTTATAAAAATGGCCTATAAACAATAAGTCTCTAGAATATTCGTTCACAATGGTGAGGGGAGAATGCAAACTGAAAAGGATAACAAAGAACTATAAGCCTAGGGAAAAAAAGAAGTCACTTTCTCCTAGGAAAGCATAACAGGATCACTGAATACAAAAAAACACAATTACTTCTTTGTAAACTCATTATTTTAGGGAGACAATTATCCACTGAGGAATTTATGAGGAAAACAAATATAATATTAAAAAGATTAGCTACTGTCATTAATAATGTTAACGATAATATATTCAAGATAAGAACAATATTTATTTGCTGCTCCTGTGTCTAAATGACTTTCAGTCAGATAAGACCTGCTATCAGAGGAATATAAAGAGTTTTAATTCCAATAATTGAAAAGTAATCATGCAAAAATTGCTTCCCCTACAACTTAATATCCATACTATGTACCTCATTCAGTTTCTATAATAATTCTAAACAGAGAGCAAAAAAGTGTGTACGATACATCTCATACGTTCCTTAGATATACAGCACCAGGGGAATACCAAACAATGATATAAAGATGTTCAGTGAACATACTGGAAAACTCAGATTCCTTTCTTGCATTCTACTCTAGAGAATTGGTTATACAGCACAAGAAGAAAACTGAAGCTTTCCTTTAAGAAAGCAATAAAAAGAACAAACTCAATTCTTTCCTTCTTTGGACCTCTTCAAGTTCAGTGAAAAAGAGTACTCTTTCTCAAGCTCTTCTGGCCCCCTTAGTTACAATCCCTCCATTTTTCAAAGGAAGTCTTATACAACACTCTATAGTCTTGATTCCTAAAAAGAGGTAAGCTCCACCACTGCTGTTTATAAGCAGTCTCTAAATTTCAGAGCTTCTAAAATTCCAAAGTTCTAAAAGTTCTCCTAAAGATAAATAATTTTATTTGCCATAGAAACAAGGCTATCACAATTAGGTTTTCAAATTAGTCCACAAATGCTGATTTACTGCATAATTTAGAAGCAAAAACAGATGTGCCAAGCTTTCTAGCTTAGATCTCTGTATATATAATTCACTCTGTCTGGAACATTCCTGCTTCTCCCATCTCACTCCACCTTGTCTTTACCTGAATAACTCCTATTCAACCACAGGTCCCTGGTGGCTCAGACAGTAAAGCGTCTGCCTACAATGTGGGAGATCCGGGTTCGATCCCTGGTCAGGAAGATCCTCCGGAGAAGGCAATGGCAACCCACTCCAGTACTCTTGCCTGGAAAATCCCATGCACGGAGGAGCCTGGTAGGCTACAGTCCATGGGGTCACAAAGAGTCGGACATGACTGAGTGCCTTCACTTACATATTATCCCCTCCAGTAAATCTTACTGAATTAATCCATCCAAGGCCATGTTAATCCCCTGCTATGTGTTCTCATATACGGTGATTAAGTATTTGTCAGACTTGAGGTGGCTATTTCTGTACCTCCTCATATAAGAAAGTCTTTGAAAACGATGACTGTGATTGTGGTACCTGGCATACAGGGCACTCAAAAGAATAATTTGTAAAGGAACAGCTATTTGGAATATTAACCCCGGAATTGTCGTACCTGGAGTTAGAGAAAACTGTCATAGTACTTCTCTTTTCGGATTATCTATAACTGCTTCTTCTGTATTTTTACACAGTCCCTTCTATTTTGGGTCCCTGATAGTTGCCAGGATAGTTTCTTAAGGAAGTTGGAATTTACAGAGTAAAATAAAAGAACCAACATATCTTCCTGACTAAACAGAACCTGTCTTTTACGATCATTATCTATAACAGAAACAACTCAAACCTAAGTGTATTTAAACTCTTTACTAAGGTCTGTATTCATTTTTCACTACCTTACCTGGGTTAGGTTTTCACCAGAACTTAAATCATTAATTTCTTGATGCTCATGATACTCTCCTTCCCACTCATGAACAGTCTGCTTATATGTGGAATCTGAAAATAAATATTCACTTCTGTGCCTTGTAAACTTTAATGAAAACTGGGAGCCTTCTGGGCATTCTTTTTTCTCCTGTTTAGTCTTTAACTTGTTAGAACCTAAACTGAACACATTTTCTTGTACAAGATTCTGGAAGGTATTGCGGGATTTTACCGGGATTTTGAAATTAATCCTTCTTCTAGATTCAAAGGGTTCCTTAATTATCTTGCTGGAATTACAATCCTGAGAAAGTTGGATTCTCTTGCATTTCTCCGAAGCACATTTTTCAGAACTGTCTCTAAATTTATTGTACCTTTCTTTCTTGAATTCCTTCATCTTCTCCCTCTGAGCAAGTAAATGAGGCCATTTTTTTTCACTTGCCTGGCCTTCAGCTTCTGGTTTCACATCTTTGGCCACCTTAGGACAGCTAAAGTTTTTAATTCCATGGTCCAGCTTACTCTTAACATTTGCCAATTTAATATCTTTAACTTGAAAATCTACACATTCACTTATATCTTTCTTAGTTCCATTTGAAGAAGGACTCTGTGAAATAATCTGATTATTATTTGAATATGATGTTTCCTGGAGTGTAACAAGTCCTTGGGATGAAGAATCAATTTTGGTCTCTTTCTTGGAGGGTCAGTTTCTACATTCAGTCTGTAAAGCAGCACAGAAAATTAGGTAGACATTATAATTAAACATAATACATAATATTGCACTATATCATTTTAGTTAGGGAATGAAAGAACTGGCCTGATATGAACTTCATTAAAAGTAAGAAATAACTACATTATTAATAAAGTGGAAAGGATTACTCGATAAATGGTATTGGAATAACTGGTTTGCTTTTTGGAAAAAAAAAATTTACAGCTTTATATAACATCAGATGATGTAATTGCAAAGATTAAACATTCAAGTGCTAAATAATTATTATTTCTATAACTGCTATACTTCATATTAAATACTTAAAAACCATAGAATAAAAAGGGAAAATTTATCATATTTCTTAATAAAGAACTTCCTAAACTTAATAGCAATGGGAAAAATATCACAAAGGAAAACAGTAAATGTAAATGACTACAGTAGTATATTAAAAAATAATAAAATTGAAAGAACTGGGAAATGGCATATGCTACAAATGTGACAGCTTATTAGCCTTAGTAAATTAAAATCTCATCAAACAGTACTATGGCTCTAGAAAAAGTCATGAACAGAAAACCAATGAGTTAGAAAAAGGAAATGGTTAATAGACATTTTTGGGAGAAATGTTTGACTTCCCTAGCAGTCACAGATGTGCTAATTGCAATGTACCATTTTCTTCTATCAAATTAATCAAGACTGTTAAATAACACTAGATACTGGCAAGAGGTTGTTAAATGGACCCTCTCATATGTTGACAGTGGAAATGCAAAATGATATAACAGTTCCACAAAGGAATTTGATGATATAATTAAGAATTCTAAAAATGTTCGTATCTTTTAACTTCTTAGTAATTCCCACTTTAGAAATCTAAGGAGAAAAAAGCTAAAAATAGACTAAAAATAATAAGATATTCAATTCAGGATTATCTGTAAGAACAAAAAGTCAGGTACAAGGTAAATGCTAAAATTTTGGAAATGACTAAGAAACATGTCATTCTACCGATACAATAAACTATCAGTCATTCAAAGGATGTTTATGCAAAATTTTCAAAGACATACAAAATAGACTGGTATACTATTAAGCAGAAAACAAGCATGGCATAAATCTGTATACATAAGATCATCTCAACAGTTCAAATAAGCATAGTAAACAAGTCAGAAAGAAACATAATAGAATGCTAGAAGCAACAATAGCTAGAGGTGATAATGTTTTCCTGCACAACAAAACTAGATATTGCTCTGTAGTCAGAAAGAAAGGGGAAAAAATTTGATGAGCCACAATCTATTAATTTATATCAGTAAAGCCCTGAATGCCTTTTAAGTGCCTGTCCTTCTGGACACTGGGAGGCAGTGGAGGACACAGCAAATACAGCCCTTCCCCCTCATTAATTTACTGTCCAGCAGGGGACAGAGAGACCGTGAATAAGTGACTCTCAAAGAATTAACTATGGCAAGAGCAAACTATAAACATTTCAGAGTTTCCATAGGAGTTTCACCTGAGTCTTCACCTGGTTTTATTTTCTTTGCTCTTTCTACAAAAAGATTGCCTATCATTATTTACCTGTTAATAAATAGCAATAAGACAAAACTTTAATAGGACCCTGTTTGGCACTTATTAGCATATCATATAAGATATTAACTGTAGTAAAAAAAAATCAATTTGCCTCAAATCAGGAAAACAACAAACGAAAGAAAATTTTAATAGGGCCCTCTAGGTTTCTGAGCATTTTGAAATTCCTATTTGTTCTTCACAACAGTCCCGTGTGGCATATTTCATAGCAATCTATACACCATGGTCCATATGGTCATTAAACAATGAAAACTCAGCATTATAATACCTTTAATTATTCCTACTATTTCCCAAGTTCTCTAGTTGTAGCCACAATCTGTTAAATTAACATGGTTTTAGAGCCATATCAATTCAATAAGCTACATATTCTCTTCATGGGTAATATGCAAAGATAATTTATCCAAAATGATTAAATCAGCCTCATAACCTCTTCTATTACTGTTATGTAATGAAGTATGTATCTTGTAAGGGTGTGTCAAAATTAAATTATCTGAGATGCAAATTAACATTTTTGTTGAAAGTAGTATTTACATAGTATAGAATTCTGATAAGACTTTTTATTTCACTCAACTTTTTCTTAAATTTATACAAATATTAAGAAAAGCATATCTGTGATTTAGCTATAAATATGTGCCTACAAAACAGTATTAAACAAAATAAAGGATTCTGCAAATCTAAATATTTAGTCTCACAATTCAAAGCTAAAAAATATACCAAGAAAAAGGGAAAATTTACCTTTTCAGTTCTTGTCTTTTCATATTACAGTACAGAATATCTGCAGGATCTGATTTCTGAAAGAAAAAAGGTATTACTTAGGAAATATAAATTGTGAACTGAGGAAAGAGATTGGGAGACAGTATTTTTCCATACCTATATGTTAGTGAATACATTAGAGACAGCCTGGGACCTGGGACCCTTTACTGTAACTGCTGCAACACTTGCACCTGGACACACCTCTTCTCTAGCAACAAACTACAAAGAAACTATATGAGAGTAAAAGTAACTGTGTGCATGCTCAGTTGGGGCAAATTATGGACAAAAGACACAAAAAGACCAAAAACTGCTACTCATGAAGAGCCAGGAGCAAAAAGCAGGGTACTAAGCATGCCCCCTGCAGTCACCACCACCAGAAAGGTGGGCAAAACACCTCATCCTTCCGGCCCTAAGTCTGTGCACATCCCTAACTTGACCCCATATAACAAGCGAGAGCCCAGATGGCAGAGGGGGAAGGTGCCACAAATAGTGCCCTTACCAGATGCTGGTGGCAACCATGAGACCCAAGTGGACAGGAGGAAACTCTGAGCAATATACTAAGGAGTAGAATATAGTGGGGAGCGAGGGGGAAGAAGCAGAGGCTAGCGGGACCAGTGCCCCTGAGGAGCAGCTCGGGGAGAGGAGTTCCCAGGTCTTGAGAGGCACACTTACCTCAAGGGGATCAGCGAGGATGGGGAGAGACCCTTGGAGCTCAGAAGATCAGAGAATGTACCTGGAACGTACTCAACCCTGGGAAGCCTGCTGAGGCCAGGGGCCTGATCCTCTCTGTACTCTGAGGCCAGAAGCATTCCAGAGCCCCTCCAGGCCAGGCTGAGCTTAGGCAACGTGCACCCCACCGCCAGCCAGGGCCTTTATCTGCAGCATGGGCCCTGAATATAGGGCCCACCCCCACCTAAGCCCTGCCCCCCAACAGCCAAGACTTTTTCCAGATTTTGTTCTCTTTTCTCTTTTTCCTACTGCAGTTCTGTTTTAGCTTCCAGTGGTTGTTTCACTTCTATCTTTATTTTTTCTAATATATGGTTAGTTTTTAAAATTTCACTTTTTGTTGCTGTTGTTGTTACTCTGTGCAGCTTTGTGGCTTACAGGATCTCGGTTCATGGGCCAGAGGATGGGCCTGAGCTCCCACGGTAGGAGGGCTGAACCTGGTGGTTTTAATAGAGAACCACAGACTCAAGGGAATAGTAATTTGAGTCTCTTTAGGGGTAAGGACTTTATATTAATATAAAGTCTCTTGGAAGTCCACATCTCAACACCAAGAAGTAGCTCTACCTAACTGCCTGCAAACTCCCGTGCTGGAAGTGAAATGAAAGTCGCTCAGTCATGTCTGACTCTTTGTGACTCCATGGACTGTAGCCTGCCAGGCTCCACTGGATTCTCCAGACAAGAATACCGGAGTGGGTAGCCATTCCCTTCTTCAGGGATCTTCCCAACTCAGAGATCAAACCTGGGTCTCTTCCATTGTAGGCAGAAGCACAGTCCCACCCAGCAAAAATATGTGATGACAAAAACCCAAGTTACAAACAAACAAGCATAATAAAAAGCTACAAGACCAAACAAATGAAGAGGGAATAGAAACTTACCTGAAAAAAAAATTTATGATAGTAAAAATGATCCAAAAACTCAGAAATAGAATGGAAGCACTGATCAAGAAAATACAAGAAATGTTTAACAAAGACTTAGAAGAACTAAAGAACAAACAAACAGAGATGAACACAATAACTGAATGAAAAATACACTAGAAGGAATCAATAGCAGAATAACTAAAGCAGAAGAATGAAAAAGTGAAATTGAAGACAGAATGTGGAAATAATGGCCAAGGAACAGGATTAAAAAAAAAAAAGATTGAAAAAAATTAAAGACAGACCCAGAGAACTCTGCAACAATACTAAATACACTAACATTCAAAATACTGGGTCCTAGAAGAAGAAGGGAAAAGAAATGGCCTGAGAAAATATTCTAAGAGATTATAGTCAGAAACTTTCCTAACATGGGAAAGGAGATAGCCACCCAAGTCTGGGAAGTACAGAGAGACCCATGCAGGATAAACCCTAGGAGAAACACACCAAGACACATACTAATCACACTAACAGAAATCAAATACAAAGAAAAAAATATTTAAAACAGCAAAAAATAACATACAAGGGAATTCCCATAAAAATAACATACAAGGGAATTTCCATAAGGGAATCGATCTCTCAGTTGATTTTTCAGCAGAAACTCTACAGGCCAGGTCAAAGTGGCAGGATACAGTTACAGTGATGAAAGAGAAAAATCTACAACTAAGATTACAGCCAGCAAGGATCTCATTCAGATTTGATGGAGAAATTAAACACAGACGAGCAAAAGCTAAGAGAATTCAGCACCACCAAGCCAGCCTTACTTACTCAAGGATTTTAGCTTTCTAATTAAGTTAGTGTCCTTGGCCCAGCGGTAAAGAATCTGCCTGACAATGCAAGAGATGTAGGTTCGATCCCTGGGTCAGGAAGATCCCCTGGAGAAGGAAATGGTAACCTACTCTGGTATTCTTGCCTGGGAAATTCCATGGACAGTGGAGCCTGGTGGGCTACAGTGCATGGGATCACAAGAATTGGACTTGACTTAGGGACTAAACCAAGCCAGCCTGCAAAAGGTGCTAAAGGAAATTCTCTAGGCAGGAAACAAAAGACAAGAAGATGACCCACAAAAGCAAACCCAAAACAACTGCTACCTACTCTAGCATTCTTGCCTGGAGAATCCCCATGGACAGGGAGCCTGGTGGGGTACAGTCTATGAGGTCGCAAAAAGTCAGACAGGACTGAGAAACTAAGCACAGCACAGCACCATTTACAATAGCCAGGACATAAAAGCAACCTAGATGTCCATCAACAGACGAATAGATAAATAAAATGTGGTACATATACACAATGGAATATTACTCAGCCATAAAAAGGAACTAGTGAGTCATATGCAGTGATGTGGGTGAACCTAGAGTCTGTCAAACATAATAAAGTAAATCAGAAAGAGAAAAACAAATAACATACACCAATGCATATATAAGGAATCTAGAAAAATGGTACTGATGGGCAGGAATAAGGATGCAGATGCAGGGCACGGACTAAAGGACATAGTGGGAGAAGGACAGGGTGGGGCACACAGAGAGAGTAACAA
This sequence comes from Aepyceros melampus, assembly GCA_006408695.1. Taxonomy (NCBI): domain Eukaryota; kingdom Metazoa; phylum Chordata; class Mammalia; order Artiodactyla; family Bovidae; genus Aepyceros; species Aepyceros melampus. Next base: position 452,124 of record SJXQ01011789.1, on the reverse strand, counting down.
TGACATATATATATATATACACACACACACACACACACACACACACACACACACACAAAAGTGAAGAAGAACTAAAGAGCCTCTTGATGAAAGTGAAAGAGGAGAGTGAAAATGGCTTAAAGCTCAACATTCAGAAAACTAAGATCATGGCTTCCGGTCCCATCACTTCATGGCAAATAGATGGGAGAAACAGTGGAAACAGTGTTTCAAAAATTACTGCAGTTGGTGACTGCAGCCATGAAATTAAAAGACACTTACCCCTTGGAAGAAAAGTTATGACTAACCTAGACAGCATATTAAAAAGCAGAGACATTACTTTACCAACAAAGGTCCATCTAGACAAGGCTATGGTTTTTCCAGTGGTCATGTATGGATGTGAATTGGACTATAAAGAAAGCTGAGCACTGAAGAACTGATGCTTTTGAACTGTGGTGTTGGAGAAGACTCTTGAGAGTCCCTTGGACAGCAAGGAGAGCCAATCAGTCCATCCTAAAGGAAATCAGTCCTGAATGTTCATTGGAAGGACTGATGTTGAAGCTGAAGCTCCTATACTTTGGCCACCTGATGCAAAGAGCTGACTCATTGGAAAATACCCTGATGCTAGGAAAGACTGAGGGCAGGGGAGAAGCGGATGACAGAGGATGAGATGGTTGGATGGCATCACTGACTCAATGGACATGAGTCTGAATAAACTCTGGGACTTAGTGATAGACAGGGAGGCCTGGTGTACTGCAGTCCATGGGGTAACTAAGAGTGGGACACAACTGAGCGACTGAACTGAATTGAACTGAACCATATGTAAAACAGATATCTAGTGGGAGGCTGCTATATAGTTTAGGGAACTCAACTCCATGCTCTGTGATGACCTAGAGGAGTGGGACTTGGGGTGGGGTGGGAGGGAGGCTCAAAAGGGAGGGGATATATGTATACATATACCTGATTCACATTGTTATACAGCAGAAACTAATACAACATTGTAAAGCAATTTTACTCCAATTTAAAAAAAAATAAATTTAAAAAAGAAACAAGGCACCTCCCACTTCAGTGATTGAGAAAGCATAGGAAACTGTTCCTTTTCTCCCTCTCCCCACTGCAGCAGGCACCCCATTGAAATCTTACCTGAACTTCTTATCTGGCATCTGATCACTTTTTATTGACTATGGGCAGGTCAAAAACCCTGGTTGGTATCAGGTTGACACAATAATTTTCTTAATCCTTGCAATAATCTCATGAGACAGATATTATTAGTATCTCATTTTACAGAGAAAGCACCCAAGGCTCAAATAGAGCAAAATATCCTCAACATTACAGAGCAAGTTAGTCTCAGAGCCATGATCTGAAACCAGATTTCTCTACCCTTTCTATTCTACCGTCCTGTCTCTCTAGGGGCAGAGGGCTACACACAATAAAAATAACAGAGAAAGAGGATATAGTCCCTGTCCTGAAGAACTCAGAGTAAAGCAGTCCCTGTCCTAAAGAGCTCAGAGTAAAGCAAAGGGATAAAGTAGAAAGAAGTACAAGGATATACACAATAAGCAATAAAATAAAGCAGAACAATAAGCAGTAAGTTGTAAAAGAGTTTAAAAGATCAAAACCCCAAAGTTGGGATGTACCAAGGAAAAAAAGTAGGCCAAAAATATGCTAAGATTGAGCATATATTGAATAAAGATGAATATGTAAAAGAAAAAGGCATTCTCCATTAAAAATGCTTAGGTATTCTAAGAAGCTGGAGATGACTGATATAAATTCAGCAGAGAGAAAATAAATCAGCCTACCTAGAAGGGCTGTTTTGAGGAAGAAGAAAAATGAAAACTGGATACTTAAGGTATGACCAAATTTAAAAGGGTCCTGATTCTTTGTGACCCCATGGACTATACAGTCCATGAAATTCTCCAAGCCAGAATACTGGAGTGGGTAGGTATTCCCTTCTCCAGGGGATCATCCCAAACCAGGGATCAAACTCAGGTCTTCTGTATTGCAGGCAGATTCTTACCAGCTGAGCCACCAGGGAAGCCCAAATGATAAACTAAAAAAGTAAATGAAGATTTTTCAACAGAGGAGAAATATGATGAAATCAGTGTTTTAAGAAGGTTAATACAGCAAGAATTGCAACAGCAGTTCCACTATGTGAAAATAAACTCTTAAAAACCCAAATCTGCATTCATGGAACCTTCACAACTATTTTCTCTTATTACCTACAACAACTGTGCAGCAATCTTCATATACTGCTAACTCTTCCCTTGAACATGGTGAGCACTTCGCAACCATCCATGTACCAGGTTGATGCGTTTAGTCTGCTGTCACCGTTCCATGTTATTTGGCAGACAGTGGAAAAATATCTGGACTTCACTTTGTTGCTGCAAACAATTTTGTGTCCTTTTACAAGTCACTTAACTTTCTGGATCTCAATTTCTGAATCTGAAAATGCAAACACTATCTCTACTCTGGTGACTTCAAAATGAAACTGTATAGACAAATTTAACCACATACAGGAAAAAGCTTAAAAATTGTCTAAATTTATATTCACATTGTCTAATCCCACATGATAGGATCTATTAGCACAAAGGAAGAATTTGATAAATGTTTTTTGGTGAGTAGCAGGGAAAAGCTGCTTTTCCATCTATTGGCTATCAAAAAGCAAGTATAATATCAAGAAAAAAATTAAGGGAAAGTAGCAAGAGAATTTATATCATAAAACTTTCAATTGTACATTAAAACTTTAATATCATTTTTAGAGTTAGTTACAGTGGGTCTGGGTGAACTCCGGGAGTTGGTGATGGACAGGGAGGCCTGGCGTGCTGTGATTCATGGGGTCGCAAAGAGTCAGACACGACTGAGCGACTGAACTGAACTGAACAGTATCTAAATACTCACCAGTTTTCTCTTCTCTGATGACACTGATCTTATAGAGCAAGTTGAACAAGGAGAACTTACTGATGCTTTTTTCTCTCTCTTATCCTAAGAATGTCATTTGGAAAAAAAAAGGAAAGAAAAGTACAAAATAAAGCACAGTGTAAGAGAGTATTCGTTTATCAATGTTGTTATAAATTAAGATTCCTTCTGCATTAATAATAAGTTTCAGAGGAGAACAATGTTTATTTATTTAGCTGTATTGGGTCTTTGTTGCTGCACACAGACTTCCTCTAGTTGCGGAGAGCAGGGACTATTCTCTAGTTGTGGTAGGAGAGCCTTCTCACTGCAGTGGCTTCTCCTGTTGCAGAGAGCAGGCTCTAGAGTAGCTGCAACACCTAGGCTCAGCAGTTGTGGGTCACAGGCAGCAGTTACGGCTCTCAGGCAAGTGGGCTCAGTAGCTGCGGCTTACAGGCTTAGTTGCTCTTTGGCATGTGGAATCTTCCCGGACCAGGAATCAGAACCGTGTCCCCTCCATTGGCAGTTGGGTTCTTATCCACCGTACCACCAGGGAAGTCCGGGAACAATGTTTAAAGGCATACAAATATTGGTAAGAGGAAAGGAGACTTAACTAGAAATTAGAAGATCTAAGTGGTCTTGAATTAGGAATGAGATGGGATAGAAGTGGGCTTCTCTGGTGGCTCACATGTTAAAGAATCTGCTTGCAATGCAGGAGACCTGGGTTCAATCCCTGAGTCAGGAAGATCCCTTGAAAAAGGGAATGGCTACCAACTCCAGTATTCTTGCCTGGAGAATTCCATGGACAGAGGAGGCTGGGGGCTACAGTCCATGGACTTGCAAGAGTCGGACATGACTGAGTGACTAACACTTTCACTTTTTCACTTTCACTTGGGTTAGAGGTAATATAGCAGAAAGTTGCAGACAGCTCACATAAGGACACTGGGAAATGGTACTGCCATAGTGACACTTGCTGCTGCTGCTGCTAAGTCGCTTCAGTCATGTCCGACTCTGTGCGACCCCATAGACGGCAGCTCACCAGGCTTCCCCGTCCCTGGGGTTCTCCAGGCAAGAACACTGGAGTGGGTTGCCATTTCCTTCTCCAATACATGAAAGTGAAAAGTGAAAGTGAAGTCGCTCAGTCGTGTCAGACTCTTAGTGACGCCATGGACTGCAGCCTACCAGGCTCCTCCGTCCATGGGATTTTCCAGGCAAGCGTACTGGAGTGAGGTGCCATTGCCTTCTCCGATAGTGATACTTAGTCTTCTACAAAGCAAAACCATATACCCAGTTATTTTTTTCAGTGGCTCCTGAATTCAACAGACCCAGGAGAAATGTATTTCAAGTACCTACCATGTATCAGAGACACTTTTCTAGACAGTGAGAACAGATTAATGAAAAAACAATAAAAGTCCCTGCTGTCATAGAGGTTACACCTACTGCAGGTTTAACTTACAAATAAGTAATATATTTAGGGTGTCAGATGATGCTATTAAAAAATAATAAAGCAGAGAAAGGGATCAGGAAGGGCTGGGAGGCAAGGGTGAGGCTTTTGCAATTTTAAACAAAGCAGTCAAAATGGGTCCCCACTGGTAATTTGACATCTGAACGGAAACCTAATGAAATGATGAAACAAACCCTGTGAGTATTTAGGGAAAGTTTTCAAGTTAAAGGGAGTAACAGTAAGCACAAGCAGGAATGTGCCTGGCTTACTGGAGCAGCAATAAGGAAGCCAAGGAGTGGAGAAAGCAAAGGGAGAATGAGATGGAAATGAGATGGTGACAGTAATGTGTTTTCTGTCCCAGCAAAGACATTAGCTTTTTCTCTGAAGTGGAAAATCATAGAAAATATTGAGCAGAAGAGTGACATGATTTAACATTTTAATAGGATCACTCTGCCTGTTCCGTTGAGAACACAAGAAGGCAAAGGAAGAAAGCAAGCTATTTGCCTGGACCATGGTGATAGCAGTGGGAGTGGTAGTCACACTCAGCTGACAGAATTTGCTGATAGATGGGATGCAGGCAGAGCATGATGCCCAGGGTTTTGGTCCAAGCAACTTAAAGAATGCAACTGCAATTTACCACATTGAGAAAACAGGCTGGGCGCTTGTAAGAGTATAGTTTTAGAGGAGCAAGAGCCAAAAAGGATGCTGCCAAGCCTCAGTTTCTTCATTTGTATAATTGGGAAAATAACAGTACCTACCTCATAGAGTTGTGGAGAAGGCAATGGCAACCCACTCCAGTACTCTTGCCTGGAAAATCCCATGGATGGAGGAGCCTGGTGGGCTGCCGTCCATGGGGTCACTAAGAGTCGGACACAACTGAGCGACTTCACTTTCACTTTTCACTTTCATACATTGGAGAAGGCAATGGCAACCCTCTCCAGTACTCTTGCCTGGAGAATCCCAGGGACAGGGGAGCCTGGTGGGCTGCCGTCCATGGGGTTGCACAGAACCGGACAGGACTGAAGCGACTTAGCAGCAGCAGCATAGAGTTGAGAGGAATAAATAAAATAATGCAAGTAAAGACAAACAAATGACTCTTTTTCGGTCAGAAGAACAAAATATTTACATAACTTGTTTTAAAACTGAGGTATATTTTTTTCATCATACAAAAATAAAACTGCAAAACAGGGTATCTTTAGGTCAATAAGTCAAAATTCTTACTTCCATATTGGATGATGGAGTGGTGCCTTTTCTCCGAGATGTCTCCTTTTTTTCACAAGATTCTTTGTTGGACATTTTGCAAAGCTAAAAGAAACATCAAAAACACATTATGTGTGTCTGGGTTTTTTTTTTTAACCATTGCTACAGCAAAAACATTAGAAATCATACTTATTTCAGTTTCTTAAAGATTGGAGTTCTTAAAATAATTTTTGTATTTTACCCATTTTCAACATGATAGGATTGCCTCATTGTTCCACTTTATTCATATTCTGCCTCATGACCTGTTCCCTTCCATCAGTGTGGGATGGTCACCCTTAAAGAAAGACTCTCGAAAGTATGCCTTTAAGGCAAACCTCTCTCATTCCCATTTTCTTTTTTTTTTCTTTTTTTCATTCCCATTTTCAATTGCCTGCAGGATTATTATATTTTGTCCCACTCACACCTCAAAACCAATTAGTCATTAAGTCTTCATTTTCTCAACATATCCTCCATCTCTCACTGAGTGAGATGTCGGGCAAAACACATACATTTTTTGAGTCCTAGTTCCACTATGTGTAAAACAGAGATAACTCATCCAAGAGGGTTTTTTAAAAACTCAAATGAAACTATGGATGTAAAAGCACCTTGTACAAGATAGTACACAGTAGAGTCTAAAAAAATACTGGCTTCAGTAATTGTCTTTCTGCTAGACCCTGAGCTTCCTGGCTGTGAAAAGAAGAGAAGCGAAAAGCCAAGGAGAAAAGGAAAGATATAAGCATCTGAATGCAGAGTTCCAAAGAATAGCAAGAAGAGATGAGAAAGCCTTCTTCAGTGATCAATGCAAAGAAATAAGAGGAAAACAACAGAATGGGAAAGACTAGAGATCTCTTCAAGAAAATTAGAGATACCAAGGGAACATTTCATGCAAAGATGGGCTCGATAAAGGACAGAAATGGTCTGGACCTAACAGAAGCAGAAGATATTAAGAAGAGATGGCAAGAATACACAGAAGAACTGTACAAAAAGGATCTTCACGACCCGGATAATCACGATGGTGTGATCACTTATCTAGAGCTAGACATCCTGGAATGTGAAGTCAAGTGGGCCTTAGAAAGCATCGCTACGAACAAAGCTAGTGGAGGTGATGGAATTCCAGTTGAGCTATTTCAAATCCTGAAAGATGATGCTAAAAAGGATCTTCACGACCCGGATAATCACGATGGTGTGATCACTTATCTAGAGCTAGACATCCTGGAATGTGAAGTCAAGTGGGCCTTAGAAAGCATCGCTACGAACAAAGCTAGTGGAGGTGATGGAATTCCAGTTGAGCTATTTCAAATCCTGAAAGATGATGCTGTGAAAGTGCCACAGCAAATCAATATGCCAGCAAATTTGGAAAACTCAGCAGTGGCCACAGGACTGGAAATGGTTAGTTTTCATTCCAATTCCAAAGAAAGCAATGCCAAAGAATGCTCAAACTACTGCACAATTGCACTCATCTCACACACTAGTAAAGTAATACTCAAAATTCTCCAAGCCAGACTTCAGCAATACGTGAACCGTGAACTTGCTGATGTTCAAGCTGGTTTTAGAAAAGGCAGAGGAACCAGAGATCAAATTGCCAACATCTGCTGGATCATGGAAAAAGCAAGAGAGCTCCAGAAAAACATCTATTTCTGCTTTATTGACTATGCCAAAGCCTTTGACTGTGTGGATCACAATCAACTGTGGAAAATTCTGAAAGAGATGGGCATACCAGACCACCTGACCTGCCTCTTGAGAAATCTGTATGCAGGTCAGGAAGCAACAGTTAGAACTGGACATGGAACAACAGACTGGTTCCAAATAGGAAAAGGAGTACGTCAAGGCTGTCTATTGTCACCCTGCTTATTTAACATATATGTAGAGTACATCATGAGAAACTCTGGGCTGGAAGAAACACAAGCTGGAATCAAGATTGCCGGGAGAAATATCAAAAACCTAAGATATGCAAACGATGCCACCCTTATGGCAGAAAGTGAAGAGCTAAAAAGCCTCTTGGTGAAAGTAAAAGAGGAGAGTGAAAAAGTTGGCTTAAAGCTCAACATTCAGAAAACGAAGATCATGGCATCTGGTCCCATCACTTCATGGGAAGTAGATGGAGAAACAGTGGAAACAGTGTCAGACTTTATTTTTTTGGTCTCCAAAATCACTGCAGATGGTGACTGCAGCCATGAAAATAAAAGACACTTACTCCTTGGAAGAAAAGTTATGATCAACCTAGATAGCATATTCAAAAGCAAAGACACTACTTTGCCGACTAAGGTCTGTCTAGTCAAGGCTATAGTTTTTCCAGTAGTCATGTATGGATGTGAGAGTTGGACTGTGAAGAAGGCTGAGCGCAGAAGAATTGATGCTTTTGAACTGTGGTGTTGGAGAAGACTGTTGAGAGTCCCTTGGACTGCAAGGAGATCCAACCAGTCCATTCTGAGGGAGATCAACCCTGGGATTTCTTTGGAAGGAACGATGCTAAAGCTGAAACTCCAGTACTTTGGCCACCTCATGCGAAGAGTTGACTCATTGGAAAAGACTTTGATGCTGGGAGGGATTGGGGGCAGGAGGAGAAGGGGATGACTGAGGATGAGATGGCTGGATGGCATCACTGACTCGATGGACGCGAGTCTGAGTGAACTCCGGGAGTTGGTGATGGACAGGAGGCCTGGCGTGCTGTGACTCATGGAGTCACAAAGAGTCAGACACGACTGAGCAACTGAACTGAACTGAACTGAGCTTCTTGAAGAGTATGCTGTATTGAAAATTTAGGAGGTATTCATAAATGCCCTCTGAGTAAATGAGTAGGTAAATTTTTCTTTCCCACAATAGCGATTTTTCATTCAGTCACTTCCAACTCTTGCTCATTGCAGTCCCTCTGTCCATTTCTCATCCCAGTCTCCCTTGTCCAGCCAGGGTCTGGATCAACTCTATATTGCTGTTACTGACAAAAAGAAAAAGAAAGAAAGAAAACTACATATAGTCATCCCCAATGGTCATAAACACTTTAAAGATAGTATATATAATCATCCTGTACTGGAACACAGAGGCCAGAGATTGGGAACATCACCAGATTTTCTGGGGCAAGAACACATAAAGGGATCCACAAGCAAAGCCCAAGGAGAGTTTATTGCTGCTAGTGATATGCATAAGACTTCCATGTGACACAGAGATGGTAAAGAATGAGTCTGTGATGCAGGAGACCGGAGTTCGATCCCTGGCTCAGGAGGATCCCCTGAAGAGGGAATGGCAACTCACTCTATTCTTGCCTGATAATCCCATGGAAAGAGGAGTCTGGCAGGCTATAGTCCTTTGGGTTGCAAAGAGTCAGACACGACTGAACAACTAATACACACACATAACACACACACACTCTGTGTACACACAGAGTGATTAAGTATTGATGCTAAGAACATAACAAAGACTAGAATCCAAGCAATTACAAGTACTCCTGGTCAACCATGATCACAGTAAGTGAAGTTCTATAAAAGAATGATCAATTACACTAAATCAAACTTGTAGAATGTTTTGAAGAATATGGAGGAAAGAAAATACTGAGACCAGAAATCTAATAATAATAAAAATTAATAAAACAGTCAACATATACTTCTAAGGACAGATTCTAAATTACCCAGAAATTTTGCCTTTTAAGATAATTCATGGAAATAATTAAATTCACAGTTGGCTTCCAGATTATAGGAATAATCTTCATTTTTCTTTCTTGTTCCAAGGATCCCATTCCATGGGGAGAAAGGTATAAGGAAAAACAACTTTTATGAAATAAAATGCTTAGAGGCAATGGGCTGGGTTTTTTACCTTTTACAATTTAAACCCTTTCATGTTGTGCTTTGAACACACACACACACAAAACCAATTTGAATCTATTATCCATAAGAAAAATTAAAAAAAAAATACCGCAGAGAGTAGACTATCAAAAGAAAAACACCTATATATGTACTGTGACAAATTATATTAGTGTACCATTCATACCAATTTTATGGAAATCAAAATATAAACTAAATGAGTGGAGATTTCCTGTGCTGGCCTGCTTCCCAATTGGCTCCTGATCTCTGCTGCCACCATCTCTTATGATATTTTCTCTCACAATAAATAGAGATGACCTGTGTAACCAACAGGATATACTTATATAATATGTGGCTAGGTCAAATAACACACTGTGGCTTCTGCCTTTCTCTGTCTTGAATTGTTTACCCTAGGAAAAGCCAGCCACCATATCATGAAGACATTCAAGTAACCCTAGGAAAAGCCCACCAAGGAAGAGCTGAAACCTTTTGCCAAAAATGAATGGACTTATAGGCATGTGAGTGGGCCACCCTTGAAGCTGATCCTGCAGCCTTAATCAAGCATCCACTAGGCAGCATCCCTTGCAAGTATCTCACTGCAATGTTATGAGAGACCCAAAGGCAGATACACCCAGAAAGCCATTTCTGAATTCCTGACTCACAATCCACTGTGGGATAAGAAGTGTATTGGCTGTTTTAAGCCATAAAGTTTTGAAGAACTTATGCAGCCATAGATGAGTAATATACTCAATATAATTTTTCAAACTTTGAAGATGCCTTCTTTAGGATGGCTCAAGAGCAGGGACCGTGCTTGGGACTTCTGATTAAAATTTCCACAGAAAACACAGACTAAAAATCTATCCCTTTTCATCTTCTGGTTTCAATTGGTAATAATGAAACGGAATCCTAAATCAAGCTTTCAATTAACCATCCATTCTTTCACAAATTAAAACATCACTGGTTCCTAGATGATGCATGAATATCCACTACTCATCCCTGCAAACTATAATGTTATTATCCCATTTTTAATTAACTGTTAAGACCAGTGAGGCAGTATATACATCCAGAAATACTAGTTAAAAGTTGCGGATGGGGCCACTAAGAGGGCTTTAGAATCACAAAAACTTCCATGGGATAAATTGTTTAACTGACAAGGAGAGAAGGGGAAAACCCCTCCACGTATACTTTTTAAGTACTGGGAAGGAGGACCACATTCCTGTTTTGAGTTTCGAAGTGCCAAAAAAATCACACTCGCTCTCCCCTGGGTACTGAAAAGAAATAGAAAATAAACAGACCAAGAAGAAAACCATTAAGTATCACCTTTATTAACTAGGAAAACAGAACGGGAAGTGCGAATACCTGAGACTAAAAGAAGACTCCCTCTCCCTTCCTGCTTCCTGTAATATTCGAACCAGTGTAGGCAGAGCAGTCAGAAAGCAAGGCATTCCTCTTGCCTCCCGCGGTGGCCTGGAAGGAGCGCGCCTTAAACTAAAGCAGGCTCGGAGAGTAAAGAGAAGTACGGAGGCCTGGAAACCTAACAGATGCCTTGAGGAATCTGAATCGCATCAGTCAAGTGCCCTGAAGCTCCACACATTCAGGAGCCTCGGATATTAAAAGCCTAAATGTAAGCATAGGCTCTTCTCCCTACTCCTGCTGCTGCTGCTGCTGCTGCTGCTAAGTCGCTTCAGTCGTGTCCGACTCTGGGCAGCCCACCAGGCTCCCCCGTCTCTGGGATTCTCCAGGCAAGAACATTGGAGTGGGTTGCCATTTCCTCTCCACTCCTGGGCCCCAGCAATTCACCATCCACAGGAATCTTACAGCCACAGCGCGGCTCTGCTATCGGGAATCAGTTCAGTTCAGTCGCTCAGTCGTGTCCAACTCTTTGCAACCCCATGAATCGCAGCACGCCAAGCCTCCCTGTCCATCACCAACTCCCGGAGTTCACTNAAATTAAAAGAAAAAGAGTGTTCAGATCATGATGTGGGTGAAGGCGCGAAACGAACAGCAGACTCCTATCTCGAAGTCCACCTGACTGACAAGCGGCCCAGAAACCGCCTAGCCCCGCGGACTCCGGTAGAAACACACTGCACCCAACCCGCCGCCAGAGGCTGCCCGAAGACAGCGCCGGGCCAGAACCACACCCTTCACAGAGCAGGCTCAACTTCGGGTCCGCCCACAGAGTCGCCCCGCCCAGGCTCGAGAGGCCCCCGAATCCTCCGTCCGTCCCGCCGGCTGCCCGCTTTCGGTCCCGGAGTGAGGCAGGGAGAGTACCCACCGAAACGTCAACTAACCCCTCGGCTTCCCTGCGTTCCTTACCAGAGCCCGAGCCGGTTGCGATTTGGGACGCCCAAACCACGGGCAAGGGACCCCGAGCGCGACGTCCGACGGGAAATGTAGTTCTGCGCTCGGAAGGTAGCTGGCGCTCGAACGCTCCGGAGCGTTTGTTTGAAGTGACGTGAAGTCGTTCAGTCGTATCCGACTCTTTGCGACCCCATGGACTGTAGCCTACCAGGCTCCTCCGTCCATGGGATTTTCCAGGAGCGTTTGTTTAGCTTTACATTTACTTCCTCCAAGGCCTTGGACTCACCCCCCGCCCCGCTCCGCCCCGGTCGGCGCGGTGCACGCTGGGTATTGTAGTTTTGGTTGGGTTCGGTGGTTGACGGCTAGAACGGAGACGCGCGGTGGAAACGGAACTCTCTGACCTCATTGGACGCCGTCCCCCAGCATGCTCTTGCGCAGGCGGGGCTGGCGTCGTAACGCCTCGGGGAAAAGGAAGCGGACGGGACCGCGAATCGCTGCCTGTGGCTTTTAATTTTTCTGCTGACTGGATTTGGTCACTGATTCTTCATCTTTTGTCTGTTGCACGCATCTCGCCCTCCCCATTTGCTTCCCCACTTCTCGGATCCGGCCCTCGGGGCTTTCACGCCAGTTCTCTCACTCCGCCGTGAGCCCCTGCTGGTCCCCGGGCGGGCCTGGCAAGGAGGCGGTAACTATGGAGAACATGGCGGAGGAGGAGCTGCTGCCCCAGGAGAAGGTGGAGGTGGTCCAGGTCCCGGTCCCGACCCCGACCCCGGACTCGGCTCGGGTCCCAGCGCCGGCCCCGGATTCGGCTCCGGTCTCGGCCTCGACCCCGGCCCGGCCTCGGCTCCGACTCCGGCCTCGGCTCCAGTCCCAGCCCCTGCCCTGGCCCAGGCTTCGGCCCTGTCCCCGTCCCTAGCCTCTGCCCCTGATGAGGCTGAAAGCAGTAAGTGCAGGGAGGCCCAGATCTTTCTGCCGCAGGAGAAGCAAGAAAGTGCGCCTTGCTGGGGAGTAGGGGAGGCCCTTCACTGGAATGGTTTTTACGGGGGAAAAGGCAGTTTTAGCGAAATGGGGGGAGGAACGAGGGACCCGTATAGCGGTAAAAACGGGTACAGGGTGGGGGACGGCATCTCCACAAACCTCGGGGGTCTCACAGGGAAGGATCAGTGGAGGCCAGTGGTGCTGCAGGTGGAAGGAAATAATGGGATCGTGGACGTCTTCGTTAAAGGGGGTCTTTTCCTGGTACAGAAATTACAAGTTACACCTCATTTGTAGTTTCCCTCAGCCCCGTCTGCCATATTTCCCTGTGTCCTTTAAAATATGATAGAGTAACCGAGTTTACTGTAGTAGATGCTAACTGCCAAGATTTAGAAACCGTTGCTGTCAGTTAGGTTTTATGTCTCGAAATAGACACGAGAAGGGGTTTTTCTCATTTTTTTTCTTTAGCAGCTTGACTCCAAAAAGAATTTGAGGCTGACGAGTAGTTTAAGATAGAGTGACTAAATTATAGATGTTTTCCCTCAGACGTAAATACCCATTGATTTCTGTACGTTTCTCCAAGTCGGCTGTCGAGAATTAATAGCCTGTAATAATTGTGCTTGCATGTTTTATAAGTGATGGTTTATTGGGCCATAAAGGAATTTAAAAGGTTGATAAGTAACACTTTATCAAGAATCGTCTGAACATTTTTAAACGTAAGCTCTGAGAAACTTTTCTTTAAAAATTTTGTCCCCAGATTGACCTTTATGCTTTTTCTGAATCATAACAACAACAAAAATCTTAATTCGTTGTCTTTCCTACTCTAAGCCAGTTTTGAGGTTAATGGGTAAAAAACATTTGGATAGTTTTAATGTAATAGAATATTTCTGCAATTTTTAAACAACATACAGATTGCTATAGTAAAGAGTAGGGTGGATCACAGAAAAGACAAAGGTCAGAATGCCTTAGATAGGCCTCTCCTCATCACGAAAGATCAAAGCTAGTTAAGTGCTAAATAAGGCCAGTTGTTTCTTCTGCAACTGCAATGGAGGAAGAGCAGATACACTCCAGAGTAAGATATCCTCCTCAACTCATATCTAGATGTGATCTTTTTATGTTAATCAGATGTGATTGAGCAGCTTTAGGGGATGTATGCTTTCTCCACCTCCCTACCATCAAGAATATGTTAAACATAGTTTGGAAAGATTTATTCAGATATTCCAAAATTTATGAGTATTTAATTTGAAGAATGTGTGATGTTTGAAAAACCTGAAAATGCATTTCTGGAACAAATAGTGATTAAGAAATTGGAAATGCATTAGAATCTTATTAATCACATTTTAAAAATTATTTTTAGATGGTCTAGTTAGCCCTTTGAAATCAGTCTCATATAAGCAAGATGAAGATGGCATATCTGAAGTAGAATTGAAAATTGAGGAAGAAAAAGAAGTTTTAAAAGAACCGCCTAGCATCTTGGAATCATCTGATTTAATAAGAGGTTTGCCCGTTGACTTATAGATTATTAGTGTGTTACAAGAAGATTGAGTGATTTTAAGTACAGATTGATATCTACTGTCTTGAACCAGAAAGTGACTTTAGAGATGTACATAGGTGTTTTCATGAATCTTTAGACAGATCTTTAGAGTTTTCTTCAGTAGTGGACTACAGGATTTTCAGTTTTCTAACTTACTGGGCCCCTTTCACTTACTGTGTACTACTTAGTAGTTAGAATGATTGCAATAAACACATTGTTAATAGTACTATGTATCTTGTTTAACACACACAGATATTTGAAGTATGGAAGCCAATGATTTCAGATTAAATAGGTTGGTTTGTACATATGGATTCATTGCCTGAATCTTGCTGTCTGACCCAGTAATTAAAGGTTTTTCATCAAATGGGGAACCGTTTATCTGTTTATAGAAAGTGACTCATTGTAAGTCATTTGAACAATACCTGATATAAGAAATTAACCAATAGCATTTGTTGCTGTTTATGTTTCTCATTTTGGAATTAGGTAAAATATATTTTAATAAATTTTAACAGGAATGTCTGATTGGGCTGAATTGAATTCCAAAATTTTGACTCTGTGCTACTGCACCCAAAAACACTAATGATTTTTTTTTTTAATTTATTTTAAAACTAGTGCCTGCCTTGTGCAAGTTACTGCACTAGGCATTTAACATAGCCCTTGGCTTCTTACTGCTTATTTGTAGATGAGACAAACAAGAATATAAATTACATAGAGAAGAAACAAAGCAACTGGGAGTGAAACTTGGAGAGGAATAGGCAGGAAGACAGCAGTGTGGAGAAATTATATAATCTAATTATGTAATATTGAAGAGCCTTGTGGGTTATCCCATTGACTCCTAACTCATTGGAAATCTTTTCCTGTCAGTTACCATCTCTTGAGTCTTACATATTCAGAATTCTACTTTGTTAGCATTTCTTTCCATAGGGCTACAATATTCAGGTCTCCTCATCCTTAAAAAAAAAAAGCAAGTTAAAATCCCATCTCTCTTTTTTTTTTTTAATACTAGCAGATTTCTTGAAAAAAGTAATCTATGTTGATTTTCTGTACTTCGTTTCTCTTTCCAGTTCTATTTGTACTCTAAACAACTCTTCACTGAACCTTCTTAAAGTTCTCTAGAAACTTACTAAATACTAAATCCAGTAGTCTTTTCTTGATCTCTACAACTATTTGTGATATTTACTGTTGAAGCAGTACTCTTTCACAGTCCCTTCTCCTGGCTTCTGCATTATCTTGATTCTCCATACCATTTTTTCTTTTTGAAGCTACCCTCTTGATTCCTTTTCCTCAACATCTATACATATATTCATCCCTCCACACCTCACTTCAAAATTGTATCCATTTTTGTTAATCAGTAGTGGATTAAGCGGCATTGGGGAATGCATTCCACATACTATAATCAAGAATATGTTAAATATATTTTGGAATGATTTATTCCAAAATTTACAAATATGTAATTTGAACAATGTAATATTTGAATAACCTGAAAATGTTTTATTGGGACTGAGTTTTGGCTTTTTTATCCTCAGTTTCTAAACATTTCCCCCTAGGCTTTCTTACTGATGCTCTAAGGTTCACCTAACATGCGTATTTATGAGTTATATCTATTCAGAATCCCTCCTGACCTTCCACTACAATTCAACTGCCTACTTGACTTGAGTACCTAATTCCAGTAATAAACACACTGTGTAAAAAACTAAATTCCCATTCTCTTTCCTCTTTCTTTCTGCCAAAACTGATTTCCTCTTCCTTTTTATTGGTTAATAGTACTTGTATCAAAATCTCAACTGTTCTTTAATCTTCACCCTTTCACATCCCAAGTCCTCTGCTCCTTTTTTTTACCTTCTGTTTTCTAGTACCTTTCCATTACTAATTTCTCACCTCAATTATTGATCGTTGGTAATACAACTACAGATTCTGAAATGCATTCAAATCATATCATTTATTTACTCAAAAATCTGAAAAGACTTAACATTACCTAAAGAGTATAGTTCAAACTAACATATAGAATTTATGCCTCCCATGATCTGTACTACATTTTTGGCTGCATTATCTTTCTACCAGCTCTGTCCCCCAAACGTACTACTTTCCAGCCAGGAGTGGTAGGGAAGTGGCTATATATTTTTATACCACATGCCTTTTTTTATTTCAGTTATAAGGTTATTTCAGTTTATAAGGCCAGACAGCAAGTCTCTACTTACTGAAAATCTGTTTATACCTTAAGTCTTGGTCAAACGCCACTTCAGTGAAGACTTCTTAGAAGCACTTGTTGGAATGAGTTAGTCCTTCCTCTGTATACCCACATATTACCTTTACCCCTAAGTGTTCATTCATCTTGCCTTGTGTTACAGTTAGTAGTTAACGTGTTTATCTCTCACTCAATTGCAAGTTCTTTGAAAACAGGAAACCTGGCTTCAGGTTTCATACAGACTAGAAACATTTTCTGTAAAACTATATTGAATAATAAGATAAAATTTGAAAGCTGTGAGGTTATGCAGTGGCAACTCTTTGACTTCTGAGACGTACTTGTCATTTTATAAACAGTTTTCTGCCTAGGTACTAAAGCACTGTGCTATAGGAAATGAAAGTGTAAAATTCTGTGTGACGTGATAAAATGAAACTGAAGATGGAATACATATTGTTAAAGCATAATTTTCTAACTCTTAAACTTTCCTTTCAGAGAGACATATCTCAATTCAAAGGCAGCTTGCTGATTTAGAGAAGTTAGCTTTCGTAACTGAAGGGGATTGTGACTCTGCCAATTCACTGAACTCAGATAATCTTGATGCAGGTATTTCCATCTTTGGAGGGTTTCTGGTTTTTTGTGTTTTTTTTTTTTTGTCAGTTTCTAATGATTTGTCATCTTTCTACTCATGAAAATTTTGGTAAGCATGAACTTGTTTATTTCCAAACTTAGGAAATGGTACCCGTCTACATGTAAGGGCACTGTTGAGGTTTCACAACCCTTCAAGGAAATTACAGTCTCATGGATATATAAGGGCTTTTACTATGAGTAACAGAAATCCAAAAAATCGTATGAAGGCTTTTATTCTCTCATGAGAAAAATCTCAAGACTGGCAAAGTAGAGCTGGTACAGAGTTTCACAATGTTGTTAGTGCCCTGAGTTCCTGTCATTCTGCACTTTACCATCCTTAGTGCTTGGATTCCATCCTCAAAATCTCCTCATAGTTTTTTGAAGTATAGAATATATTTTTAAAATTGTGCTTATACTTGCTATGTGCTATACGTGAAAGATATTTGCTGGATTAAAAATTGAGTTATTGGGACATCCCTGGTGGTCCAGTGGCTAAGACTTCATGTTTCTAATGCAGGGAGGCATGGGTTGGATTCCTGGTCAGGGAGCTAAGGTCCCACATGCCACACAGGATGATTAAAACAAAACCACCCTGGTACAGTCAAATAAATTTTTTAAAAATTGATTACTGTTTCTGTATGTTTTATTGATGTAAACCTGATTTGAGGGGTTTTTTTTTTTAGTACTATTAAAGTTTTTATTAAGATACATTTCTAATTAAATGAAACTTCTGTTTTGAAGATCGATAATCTTTTTGAGAATATGTTAATAAAGAAGGAAGAATTTAACAAATTCAGTAATAGGATATGTGCTGTGTGCTTAGTCAGTCATGTCTGACCTTTTGTGACCCCATGGATTGGAGCCTGCCAGGCTCCTCTGTCCATGGGATTCTTCAGGCAAGAATACTGAAATGGGTTGCCAGGCTGTCCTCCAGGGACTCTTCCCGACCCAGGGATCAAACCCACATCTCCCACATTGCAGGTGGATTCTTCACTGTCTAAGCCACCAGGGAAGCCCAAAGCTACTATAACAAGATACAGAGTATTGCATCCAGACTACACCTTCCTTCTTTCATTTTTCTAATTCCATGTGTTAACCGTTCTAGTTGCTGCTAGAGTAGAATACCAGGGCTGATACTTTTGTCTGTCTAGCTCCTCTCCCTCTGTAATTGTGACAACAACTGCCTTTTCCCCTGCCCAAAGTGCAGAACGACATTCTTTCTGGAAGGCATTTTGCCTGGGGGGATATCATGTATTTTATCATTTCCTCATCCTCTCCATACCCAGTGGTAACAGGGATATCAGCTCGCCACAAAGAGGAGAGTTTTGGGGTAAAAATCAGTGACTGACCATGTCCTAAAACAATTATTGTTAAGTACCTGCTGAGGCAACAATGACTTCACCTTAATAAACGTTAAGAAAGATGTTATCTAAGGGGTGTGTGTGTGATTTGAGAGGCAAGGGTAAGAAAGGGTCCCCTGTTAAGTTCTTTTGTAGCCAAATTTAAGCATGAATAGCTGGTATATTCTCTGCTTTATTGGTTCTTTTTTCATTAACAGGAAACAAACAGGCTTGTCCATTGTGCCCCAAGGAGAAATTCAGAGCTTGTAATAGTCATAAGCTTCATCGTCACCTTCAGAATTTACACGGAAAGTCTCCGTCGAATTTGAAGGTTTGTATTTTTGTGCTTACTAAAAAGTGATGTAAATGGAATTCAGGATTTTGTACTAGTTCTGGAGTTTTACTGACAACATAATCAAGTATCTTTAGTTTAAAATTATGAAGGATATAATGCCTGTCTTTTAATGTATTTATTAATAAAAGACCACATAGTTCTCTAGGCAGTAGATATTTAAGACGCCAGTGTTTAGTTTGACAAACTGTCATTAAGTATCTGTTCTCTGCTGGGTACTTGGCTTGGCCCTGAAGGTCCATCCACATTACTTACTAAACCATGTTTCCATAAGTTTTACTTTTCCTTTTTTTATTAGAACAACTACAGTTTTTAATTAACTACGATTAATATTAACTCCAGTAATAGTTTTGAAGGTATAATAAAAATAAAACAAGAAAATAATTGGTATGAATATTGGAAAAGAGAAGATAACATCCCTTTTTTTCCCTGCTGCTGACTTAAAAATAAGCAGAGTTAATGAGAGTTTTTGGAACAATGGTGAGATATAAGATAAATATTCAAAATCAAAGTCAGAGTGTTTCTCTACTCTGGATAAATGGAAATGAGGGAAAAAGCAGTTACAACTGTGACAAAAGTGGCACAATTTGAGGGAGTAAGTTTAACAAGAGGATTCAAATGAAGAAATGAATGAAGTTGTAGGACAAAAAATACAATTTTACCAAGTTAAAAGACTTCCTAGGGAGGGTGATTTATTGTTAAATTCTGAGGTAG
Source organism: Aepyceros melampus (assembly GCA_006408695.1). Taxonomy (NCBI): domain Eukaryota; kingdom Metazoa; phylum Chordata; class Mammalia; order Artiodactyla; family Bovidae; genus Aepyceros; species Aepyceros melampus. Next base: position 432,751 of record SJXQ01011789.1, on the reverse strand, counting down.
TGAATTATGGATTGTATGTGTTTAGTTACTCAGTCATGTCCGACTCTTTGTGACCCCATGGACTGTAGCCTGCCAGGCTCCTCGGTCCATGGGATTTCCCAGGCAAGATACTGGAGTGGGTTGCCATTTCCTTCTCCAAAGGATGATATATTACAGCCTTTTTTTAGAAAGAAATTTGGCAACATTTAAAAAATTTAAAATATTTTTCCACCAGGCACTCCCTCTGCTAAGAGTAAAGGAAGCAATGGACAAAGATGTACAAGATCTTCATTGTAGCATGTGCTTAGAAACAAAACCTTGGAACTAAAAATCAAAGATGATTGAATAAATTATGGTACATACAGACCATGAAATATTATGCAGCCATTGAGAAGAGTGTATTAGATCTATACTAGCTTGCTTGGAAGGATTTTCATGGTAAACTATGAAAATAGCAATGAAAGTGAAGCTGCTCAGTCGTGTCCGACTCTTTGCGACCCCATGGATGGTAGCCTACCAGGCTCCACGATCCATGGGATTCTCCAGGCAAGAATACTGGAGTGGGCTGCCATTTCCTTCTCCAGTGGATCTTCCTGACCCAGGGATCGAACCCAGGTCTCCTGCATTGCAGACAGATGCTTTACTGTCTGAGCCACTAGGGAACCCTGAAAATAGCAATATATATGATAAAATAAAAATACTCCCCTCCCCCCAAAAAACCCTAAACATGTATATACTTAAATTTGTATATGATTATGCAAGTATACTTACTGAAATGTGGTTATCTGGAGTTTCAACCAGACTGAATAAAATAGTCATTATAAGACACCCCAAAAAGAAGCCAGAACTAGATCAGAACTATTTTCTTAGTGTTATAGTATTGGTAAAAGGTTATCACTAGTTACTTAGAGAAAAAGTGAATTAGAGACTAATTCAGAAGCCATACTATCTTATGTTTAATTATTTATAAGAATGTATAGTAAACCCTATTGACTTCTTAACAAGAAAGATCTCATTCTAATTACAAAGGTAATTAAGTAATTGCTTTCTTTAAGCCACTGTTTAATCTTTGGTCTCTCTCCTCCAAGTTATTCTCTTCTGTTTGATGGTTCATGGTATTTCTTTACTGTCATGTTCTTTAGGCTGTTGTGTTCTTTCACATGATGATGATCTGGTAGATGGGGAATATGATAGCTTTTGTCTTTGTGAACAGGCTTCAAAGTAGTTGACAAATATGTTGAATAAGATCTGCTGAAGGAATAGAAATGAGATGAAGGACAAAATAAGAATGCCTTACCTAACTGGAAAGACTGCATTAGATGTGAGAAAGAACATGTCTTCAGATTTAGCCAAACAGCTGTTGAGATGCGTCTAGTGGAGGGAGCCTGGAGGGCATATAAACCTGGAAAGGTCTGGGCTAGAGATACATAGCTGGGAGTTGTCAGAATATAGATGGTGTTTAAAGCTGAAAGTCTGGATGGAACGACGTTAAGAGTACATATAGGTAAAAAAGGAAATGGTCCAAGGTCTGAGTCCTGAGACACTTCAACATATACAGCTAAGAAAAATGATTGGATGGAAAGTGAACTGAACTAGAAGTATGAGAAGAAGGAAGTTAGAGAAAAGTTTACAGTTTTTGAGTTAGGATTAACTGGAAGGCTTTACTATTCATTAAAAAAGTGAAAAAAGAAACCTGGTTCAAGAGTCAAGTGAAAAGTTTAGTCCCTGACAGTAGATTTTGTTTTGTTTGTAACGCCTTTTGGTCACCCTGGGCCTTCGGCGCTGTGCGCCGGGCCACTCTGTCGCAGTGGGCGGGCCTGTTGTCGTCCCGTGGCCTCTCTCGTTGTGGACCCCAGGGCCCAGAAGCGTGGGCTTCGGGAGCTGCAGCACCAGGGCGCTAGAGCGCAGGCTCGGAAACTGTGGTGCGCAGGCTTAGTTGCGCTGCAGCGTGTGAAGTCCTACTGGGCCGGGGATTAAACCCGTTTCCCTTGCATTCGTGGGCAGATTCTTATCCTTTGCATCAGAAGGGAAGCCCTTAACAATAGGTTTTGAAATAACCACTCACAGGTCTTGAGTAGGCAGTTGGAAGTAGAGATCTGGCCCTCCCGAATGAGTTGATAACAGAGCTATAATTTGGAATTCCTTCTCATAGGGGAGATAGTCACAATCATGAAAGGTATTCAAGTTAGTCAGGAAGTGAGAAAAAATTTATGTAGCAGATCCATCATACAGAAAATCTACATTTTAGAGTATGAGAGAGGGAAGAGGATCTGTAAAGATTAAGTAGAAAGTACACGAAGAGAACTAAGTGCCATTTCATTGATGAAGAGAGGCTGTGTAATAGTAAATGCAGCATAAGGCAAGAAGATGAAGCTGAGAAAAAGTCAAGATGGCAAAAAGTAGATGATAAAACTGAGTCCCAAAGAAGCTAAATGACTAATGCAAGATAGCAGATGTTTTTGGAACAACCATATTCTGAACCTAGATCACTTGTATATATATATACATATATAACAAATGTATAAAACTAAGGTGGTCTCATTCAGATAAATTATGACATTACAAATATAAGAATAATCCCCATTATTCTGATAACACTTGGTAGTAATTTTAATAATAATGGAACTTGTGGTGAGCACTGATAAGACAAGCAGCAGCTCTTCATTCCAGGTTACCGGATGTGCATCTGTCACTTACCTTGTCGGCCGGTGAAACCAAACATTATTGGAGAACAGGTAATCACTTGTTAGATTTGTTGTTTTTAGATTTAGCTATCTCTAAAGGAAATACGATTTTTACTTGCTTTAAGGCTAAAATGTGTATATTCAGCAATGAGATTTACTTTAAGATTTTGTTTTCAAGGGCTTTCAGATTACCACAGTAGGAAAAATAAGAAATGTATGAAAATTGTTGCTGTATTGAACTTTTCATTTTATAGTTTTTAATTTCAGTCAGATCCCCTGCTGTCATATGTTCGAATGGAAAGTTAACCCACATACTAATTTTGAAATGGAGAATTTAAATAGAAAGCACATTTTTTTCTTTCAAAATAAATTTTGGTCATGGAATAGGAACTTTTAATTTTTGTGGTTTAGTAAGTGTCTTAATATGTGTTGATTCATACTCATCCTCCCTATGCTCTTTCTCTTAATTTGTCAAAGGAGAGAATGAAGACACTTCTGAAATCTCAATAACTTTAAAAAGTACATGTGTTTGTATTAGGATACATTTAACCTTTGAGGAATACAAATTATAAAATATTTTATAGTAACACTATCTTGAATGCATATTAGCTTAATAAATCATTATTAGTAAATTTTCCTTTCAGGCCACACACAAAAAGTAAAGTATGGGGGAGAAAAACATTTCTTAAGTATACTTTGTCAGGATAATGCTCGGTCCATTAACTCTATCTAAGGTATTTTGAATATGATAACCACAATGCCATAAATTGTGGAATGTTCTTGACTGTTCTGTCCTTGACCTGTGATCGCGAGTAAAGAGTAAGAAGTCATCATAAGCAGGAAAGAGCTATTGGAAGTCTCCTTGGTCTTAACTAAATAAGAAACTAAAAAGTGAGAACTTTTTACTTGGAAAAATAGACTTTTTATTATGTCTTTAACACTTAGGAGTATGCTAGCACTAGCTCAGATTTCCAGAAATCTGGAGAGCTGGTTGTTAAATGTGGCCATCATCAAAAATTTTAAAATGTGAACTTACAAGTAAATAAATTATATTAAAAACAAAAGTAATGAATACTCAACGACTCACTACTTTCCAGTTATTTTACTGCATCTGTGCTTGTGCATCATTTATATATATGTGCTGTGTCTGCATGGTGGCAGTGTTCTCTGCTGTGATACTGCACATCTCTTCCCTAATTCACATTCAGTGATGTCACATGGGTAGCTTGAAATGTCACATTTGGAGCTTGACATTGGCTATGGTAGAGTGTTTAGATCACAGACCTGCAGACGCTACAAATGAGGGCCTTATTTTCCTGGAGAGCCAGTTATATGTCTGCCAACACACTACTGCTAGTATCGTACCATTTATAAGTGTTGCTGATAGAAGATAAGGGTGCAGTTATTTGTTGATTAGAATGAATGGGAAAAAACTAACCAATTGAACTTGTGACCTGTGTAACATTAAAAAGCAGATGTAAATATAGGTAAGGAAATAAAGATCCTTTCAGAGTCACATGGCAAAATGAATACTATCTTCTAACATACTTAAATTCACAACCTTAAATAAACTTTTATTTCATTGTCTTAGTAACATTTTTATGTATTTAAATTAAATACTCTGTTTGATAGATATCCAGTAAAATGGGCGCCCATTATCATTGTATCATTTGTTCAGCAACAATCACAGAAGGACAGATATGCTAGGACATGTCAGGCGCCATGTGAACAAAGGAGAGACTAAATCCAGGTATATTGCTGGTGAGTTAAGCAATCTCATTAACATGTTAATAAGTAAATCCTTAAACAGTGGTCTAATTATTATTTTTAGACATCAGATAGATAGAATACTGTGACTTAACCAAATCGTTTAGTTAACTGCTAATCCATCCGGTGTTGTTTTCTTTCCGTGAGACTCCCAACAGTATAAACTGGTCTCAATTTAACAGGTGTATTTAATACATGGTAGGAAAAAGCAGCTGATGCCCAGTAAATGTAGATATCTTAATGAAAGATAATAGGATTTTATTACTGATGGCTCCTGTACCAATAACTGTGTTATACTTGTTGAAAAACACTGGAAAAGGAAGCAGAGTGATATATAAAGACTATTTATAGTCCTGAGTGATATCAAGTTATTAGTAGCTTATTAATACTGAAGCTGTTCCTTCTCAAGAATTAAGCCTTTCTGCCCTAAGGCATCCATTATGTGTAATGAATACATCTAGAATGGTACTCTGGACCATTCTTTTAAGTATTGAAAAAAGTAGTGAAATAATTATTTAAAGGGCTTAATTTTCTCACAGAACCTGGTTTGAGAAAGGCTAATCTTTTGAGATACGTGACTTGACACTTAGGTGAGTACAGAAAGATATGTAACATAGCAGTAGGAAAGATTACTTTTATGTGGCATTGTAGAAAGAGAAATATGGTTCTCATTTAGTTAACATTCTGATTATAATTTGATCAAGAAATCCAAACATAAATAATCTCAATTATTCCCCTCCACATATTATTATATCTCTTTTCTTAAATAATTAAAATATATTAACACAAATATATCAATATATCATTTGAGTTTATAGGAAAATGATTCTAATGTATATTAAAGTGAAAGAAAGTGAAATCGCTCAGTCGTGTCCGACTCTTTGCTACCCCATGGACTGTAGCCTGCCAAGCTCCTCTGTCCATGGAATTTTCCAGGCAATAGACTGGAGTGGATTGCCATTTCCTTCTCCAGCAGATCTTTTCGACCCAGGGATTGAACCCAGGTCTCCCGCATTGTAGACAGACGATTTACCGTCTGAGCCACCAGAGAAGCTAGTGTATGTTAAAAGTGGAATAATTGTTTTATACATTAGCTTATAGCTATTGGAATATAATTTGTGATTTAAAATCACAAAAATATTCTGAAGTTAAGCATGTTCAGGAAATAGAGTGACTCTTAGTCATCCATGCTAGCTAATGGAATGTAACCACACAGGTTAATTTTCTAACATTTAAACCATAATAAAATAAATAATAAAATATGTGTTTAGCAACCAGTGTTTGATGAATAAAGGTTATTTTAGGATTTGGCATGATCTTAGGATAATTGTCCTTAATTAGGTGTCAAGATACATTGATGTGCTAGACAGTTAAGGTTTTAAGCTGATAAACTTTAATTCACCAAGTACTTAACGGAATGCTGCTCTTTTCCATAGACAGTGCTATGTAGATCAATTTTGGGTGATTTTTCTGATATCTACTCAACTGATTTCATTAACATGAAACTAATATAAAGGAAGGTTATTTTTTATGTTCTTGATATTTATAATTATTTTCTATTTCACTGGAAATTTTTTTTTTTAATTTTAGCTTCTGCTGCTAAACCACCTAAAGAAATTTTGAAAGAGGCAGACACAGATGTACAAGTTTGTCCTAACTATTCTGTACCTCAGAAAACAGATTCTTATTTTAATCCCAAAATGAAACTGAATCGGTAAGATAAATTTAAAAAAGGTTTATGGAATGCTTCAGATGCTTCAGTTCATTACAATGTACCTTCTCTTAATCTTTTTGTTCTAATGTATTGAAATTTAAAAGTAGGTATGGAATGAAAATCGTTTATTTTCGCATTTTCTCAGAATTATTGTTTTATTTTTCTGCCAAGCCAATTTTTTTCTCAGAGTAAAGTAGGTCTGCTGCTGCTGCTAAGTCGCTTCAGTCGTGTCCAACTCTGTGCGACTCCACAGACGGCAGCCCACCAGGCTCCCGCATCCCTGGGATTCTCTAGGCAAGAACACTGGAGTGGGTTGCCATTTCCTTCTCCACTGCATGAAAGTGAAAAGTCAAAGTGAAGTCGCTGAGTCGTGCCCGACTCTTAGCGACCCCATGGACTAACTTTATATAAAATTAAAGGAACAGACTGATGGGCCTGTGCCAAGTTTTATTTATTGCATTTTCTCAGAATTATTGTTTTATTTTTCTGCCAAGCCAATTTTTTTCTCAGAGTAAAGTAGGTCTGCTGCTGCTGCTAAGTCGCTTCAGTCGTGTCCAACTCTGTGCGACTCCACAGACGGCAGCCCACCAGGCTCCCGCATCCCTGGGATTCTCTAGGCAAGAACACTGGAGTGGGTTGCCATTTCCTTCTCCACTGCATGAAAGTGAAAAGTCAAAGTGAAGTCGCTGAGTCGTGCCCGACTCTTAGCGACCCCATGGACTAACTTTATATAAAATTAAAGGAACAGACTGATGGGCCTGTGCCAAGTTTTATTTATAAAATCATTGTTCATAGTAAATACTTGTTAATAGAATGCAATTTGACTAATAGTTTAATTTCACAGGTTTTTAGTTCTTATACTATTAAGTAAGGAATATGTTTCTCTTTTCAAAGTAGTTTGTATAGTAAATAGGAACACTTTCTCACTGTTCTTAAAATCCACAGTGATGAAACCATGGTACAGTAAAATTATTTCAGATTATTATCCTTCTTCTAGGCAGCTGATATTCTGTACACTGGCTGCTCTGGCTAAGGAGCGAAAACCTTTGGAATGTCTAGATGCCTTTGGAGCAACTGGTAAGTGATAAAGCTTTTTTTGGAACCTCACTTTATCAGATCTGTACAGTATCTTTTCTTTCCCTTTATTTTTTCCTTGTTGTTGTTTAGCCACTTTGAGAACTAAGGGTTTGTTTATATCATGTGAACCTCCAGAGATTTTTTTTCCAGTTTTATTGAGAAAGAATTGGCATACATTACTGTATGGGTGCACAAGTCTAATTAAGACATGGAGCAGGATGGTTTGGTTTACATATACAATAGGTTCAGCTAATATCCATCATCTCATATAGATAAGTAAGAAGAAAAAAAAAGTTTCTCCTTGTGATGAGAACTCTTAGAATTTATCTTCTTAACTTTCCTCTATACAAATATTACCTATATTTAATCATCATGTTGACAGTTCATCCCTAGTACTTATTTATCTTATAATTGGAAGTTTGTACATACTTGCTGGACTTCCTGTACAGTACCTTTTCTTAGGAAATGTATATGGATATCACATCAAGCAAAGTATTTTTATATTTAAAAAATGCAAGGCAAATTTTTTATTGTGGAACATTTTCAAATATATACAAAACTAGAGTGTATAATAAGTGAATTCCTTTATATCCATCACTCAGTCTTACATCTGTATTCCTGTGCACTTTCCCTCATAACTCATTGCCCTGTACTCTGTCTCCTTTATTTTGAAGCAGATAACAGATATGTCATTTCATCTGTAAATATTTCCATGGGATCTGTAAAAGATAGTGAAGTGAAAGTCACTCAGTTATGTCCAACTCTTTGCAACCCCATGGACTGAATCCATGGAATTCTCCAGGCCAGAATAACGGAGTGGGTAGCCTTTCCCTTCTCCAGGGGATCTTCCCAACCCAGGAGTAGAACCCAGGTCTTCTGTATTACGGGCAGATTCTTTACCAGCTGAGCCATAAAGGAAGCCCAAGAATACTGGATTGGGTAACCTATCCCTTCTCCAGCAGATCTTCCCGACCCAGGAATCAAACTGGGGTCTCCTGCATTGTAGGTGGATTGTTTACCAACTGAGCCATGAAGGAAGCCTGTAAAAGATAAGGACTTTTCAAAATTAAAATCCATATACCATGTCACACCTAAAACATTAAGAATAATTCTTTAATGTCATCAAATGTTTCAGTTCAGTTCAGTCGCTCAGTCGTGTCCGACTCTTTGCGACCCAAAGAATCGCAGCACGCAAGGCCTCCCTGTCCATCAAATGTTTAGATAGAGCTAATTATTTCATAATTTTTAAAAAATTTAAGTCAGAATCCAAAGACTATATTTCAGTTGTTTGATAGGTCTCAAGTCTCTTTTTAATCTATATTCCTTTTCATCATTTTGTATGTATGTGTGATAATTATTTGTTGCTATAAGAGGTCATTTGTCCTGTAGAGTTTCCCACATCTAAATTTTTGCTGATTGTATCATCATGGTTCATATAAGATATTCCTCTGTTTCTGTAAACTGGTAGTTGTATGTTCAGGTTTGGTTATATTCAGATAGGAATTTTTTTTTTTTTGCAAGAATACTTGTTTGCAGCAGTCAGTAAGCACTTGGTGTTTGGTTGATTTGTGTGTGTGTATGTGTTGCAGTAAACACTGCCTACATATTAGACAATGAGATATTATGGTGAAATTTTAAAGACTGAGAACATTTTTTCCAAAAGGACATAACAGTATAGAAAAGATTGGAAAATGTAGAAAATTTCTAAAAAGCCACTTGTACCCTATCCAAGTTTTTCTTCTTAAAAGTTATAGGAGTGTATTCTTGGAAAGTTTGTACTGACAGGATGAAAGCACGACCTAGCTCTGCTTAAGTTCCTCACCTCAGAGAGAAGTAGTGGTTGGAAGCATGGACTGTGGAGTCAGACTGACTGCATTCAAACCCCAGCTTTATAACATGCCAGCTGTCTAGCCACAGGAAATTATGCTTTAATTTGCTTTATCTATCCAAAAGAAGGCCTACCTTAAAATAATGTAAAGATTAAGGAAATTAATACATGTAAAGAAATTAGAATAGTATCTGGTATATAGCAAATGCTATAAAAGTATTCAGTATCATCATTATTATATTACTACTACTACGATCATCATCATTAGTAATATCTCAGTGTAGAAATGGTAAAAGTGATGAAGTAATGATTCTAAGGTGATCACATCCTCTGAGCCGGTCAGATTTTAAATATGAATCATTTTTTTATTGCTCCTTTTCCCACCACTATCCCCACACTCAACTATGGATCTGTTCTAATTTTTCATTTGTGTTGTGACTCATACTCTTTTTCATTCCATATCCACCAATAGAGTGATTTTTAGCAATTATATCTGTCTAATCTGTCTTGCATGCTGTTGCCAAACAGCTTTTGCTCTGAAACACTGAATTGATCATGTTACTTTTCAGTCAAAAAAGTCATGCATCTTAATTGCTAGAGTTCAACTTCTTAGATTGCAATTTAATATCCTCCATAATCTGATCACAGTCTGCTTTTCCAGATTTATTTCCCACCATCTTCCCTCACACAGTCTTCCCCCACCCTTGTGTTTTGCATTCAGTAATGTTTATTAAATGTCTGTCCCAGGTGGCGTTAGTGGTAAAGAATGCACCTGCCAGTGCGAGAGACATAAGAGATGGGGGTTCAATTCCTGGATCAGGAAGATCCCTTGGAGGAGAGATTTGAACCCACTCCAGTATTCTCGCCTGGAAAATCCCATGGACAGAGGAGCCTAGTGGGCTACAGTCCACAGAGTCTCATGGAGTCAGACATTACTGACGTGACTTAGCATGCAGCAGCGTACCTACACTGGATACTATATATGTTTCTTAACAGTGGAGTCATTTTATTTTCCTTTTTTCCCCCTCTAGTTTTGTTGAGATATAGTCAACATATATAACATTGTAGATGCTTTAGGTATACAACATAATGATTAGCTATATGCATGTATTATAAAATGATCAAAAAAGTTTAAATCCATCTCTTCACATGGTTATAGATTTTTTTTCCCCTTTCTGATGAGATCTGCTCGCTTAGTCAATTTCAAATAAATAGTATTGTTAACTGTAATTTCCCTGCTGCTCATTTTATCCCCAGAACATCATTCTGTTATAACTGCAAGTTTGTCCCCTTTGACTACATTCACTCAGTTCTCCCACGCCTCCAGTCTCTTCCTCTGGCAGCCTCAAATATGATCTCCATTTCTGTGATTTGGGTTTTTTTTTTAGATTCAATGTTTAATTTAAATCATATGGTATTTGTCTTTCTCTGACTTATTTCACTTAGTGTAATACTTTCAAGGTCCATCTGTGTTGTCTGAAATGGCAGGATTGCCTTCTGTTTACGGCTGAATAGTACTCTGTTGGGTATACATATACCACATGTTATTTATTCGTTCATCCATCGATGGATACTTCAGTTGTGTCCATGTCTTGGCTCTTATAAATACTGAAATGACTACTCTTTTTTAACCTGAAACATTAAAATTATTGTTTAGGAAGATCTTTTCTTTTTAATGTGCCTTTGTAAACCTAAATAAAGCTCACAGCAGTCATTTTGCTTGTTTCCCCAAAATGTAGATATTAGAACTTATTTCACAATCTTATCTTAAGAATAGGAAAATAAATGTAAAGACAATGGCACATAGTAGATGTTAATTTTTTACATTAAGGAGGCACATGTATGCAGATGATCAGCCTTCCAGTAAATCGGGGCTTTTCTACTCCGTGCTGGCTAGGCTTGTGTCACCATCTCCCATCTTGCAGTGAATGTCCCTTATGACTCAAATCCAACAGGGATAGAAAACCTGTGAGAGCGCCCTCTTGGTTTCAATTCCTCTTGATCATTTGCTTACACATACAAGGTTGTTTTTCACTCACAATGATGCTGTCGTACAATATTTGAAAAGCATTCGTCCAGGAAAGTTGTTTTCATATTTTCGTGTATTAGAGTAAGCTGCAGCAGGACGAATTCCAGCTTCTCAACTTCTTTTCAAGTAGAGAAACCCCACTCTTACTCATATTGTATATTGGATTTCTCTGTAAGATTTTATTTGAAAAAAAAAAAATACTCCATTGTAAGAAGAAAGAAAAAAAAATCCTATTAAACCCTAAATAAAGAATATACATAGGTATTTTATTTGAACATGTATTATAGAACAGTTTTTTAAGAACTATTAATGGAAATCTGCAGGATACATTTTCTTGTGGTAAATCTTCTTAAGAGGCATTTCAGTGAGAAAGTAGAATAAGAATTACTTTTGAAAATGCTAAGATTTTGAAACATTTATTTCTGTTATTTACAAAATTATATTCTTTATTTTTATTATAGTTTTTACTCTTTATAATTTAAAAACCCATTTTTCTTCCAATTTCTCCTAAGGGATAATGGGATTACAATGGGCAAAACATCTTGGAAATGCAGTCAAGGTTACAATTAATGATTTGAATGAAAACTCTGTGACGTTGATTCAGGAAAATGCCATTTAAACAAGTTGAAAGTGGTTGTGGACAGTAAGGAAAAGGAAGAAAGGGAAGATATTCTGGAAGAAGGAGAGGAAAACCTTGGTAATATTAAGGTGACCAAAATGGATGCCAATGTACTAATGCATTTGAGATCTTTTGATTTCATGTAAGTGAAAAATGTTTTCTGTCACTTTCTAAACTGACTTGGATTTGATGGGAGGTGGGGTAGAGAGGGGGCCATTAAAAATTAAGGTAGTTTGTCATTATTTATTTAAATTAATACAATATTTTGGCATTGGCTTAAGGAATGCCATAAGAGCACTTTCTAGCATTTGAAGTAAAATGCCTGGGCATGATAACTTTTCTCTAAGCATGTTTTATTTTCACATGTCTAAGATAGCATATGATCCTTTTATTGTTTACTTTAAAAACATAGTTAATGTTTTTAAAATAGATTTATGAAGTACTTTTGAATCCATGGAACTTTATCATTAGAAATATGGCAATGGTATGATTTTGGATACCAGTATGATTTTAAATATATCCATATTCTTTCTGATTTTAGACACCTAGATCCTTTTGGAACATCTGTGAACTATCTTGATTCGGCATTCAGAAATATAAGAAACCTTGGCATAGTGTCAGTGACTTCTACAGATATCAGTTCTTTATATGCCAAGGCACAGCACGTTGCCCGGCGTCACTATGGCTGTAATATTGTCCGAACTGAATATTACAAGGAGCTAGCTGCAAGAATTGTTGTAGCTGCAGTGGCAAGGTACCAAATGGCCAACCTTGTATGTCTCAGTATATGATAGAAAGAACTAATATTACAAGAAGTGCTTATTTCATTCTTCAAAATATGCACAGAATACAAATTCTGTATTTTGTATATGTGATCTTGATTTTTTTGGAAACCTTATGTTGTATGCTAGAATTTTATTTAAAAGCTTGTGCCTAAAATAGTTTACTCTCCATTTTAAAATGTTATTTAAATAAAGTAGTAAGAAAGAAAAAATGAAAGTTAACTTCAAATATTTTGTTTCAACAAACATAGGGTAGATATAGGGTGGTAGCACCACAAAAAGGGAAAGCAAAAATTGATCTTAGATTTAGAAATGATCATTATTTAATGTCCATTTTATCTTATCTTCTTTATTTATATAGTTTGAAAAAAAAATGATGGCTTATACATTTGATTCTGTAAAACAAAAAGTTCTGTTTCTCATCAGACTTTCTAAACAATTGAAGAAAGGAAGACTTTGAGCACCTATTTTATGCATAAAGTTATGCTACAGGAATAGTAATATACAATCTCAATGAATATTAAGATTACAGATCCTTACACCCGGCGCTGTCACCAACGCCAGCACCGCTTTCACAGCATTTAGACTGAAATTCTTACCTCAGCAAAAATACAGATTATTAGACTTCATAGACCTCTAGGATTATTCCTAAATAACTAAAACCTCTGATGTTCACTTGGTACATGCCAAGGACCTACTGTACATACTTTAAAATGTTTATAATATAACAGTAAATTCAAAGCAGTACATACAGACTAAGTTAGTGTACAACTGTAGAGGGAAAACTGAATACATAAATGGTGTATCAAGTAGAATTTAATACAAAAGTATATAAACGTAATAATGGCAGGGACTTGCTTATTCATTTTTTACCAGCTGTTCAGCAGCTAGCATACTTCCTTGCATGTATTTAGTACTAAGTAAGCATACTATGTTTGGAAGAAGCTTTTGTAGAAAAAAGTAGGTAAAAAGAAAGATGGTTGTAAAAGAAAAAAGAAAGATGACAAGAAACAAAGTGACATTAGAAACCAAAGAATATTGAGAAGATATCAGAAAGGAACATGTGTAATTACTAAAAGCCTGCCAAGCATCCTACAATTTCCTGTGTTTCAGTTTGTGTAAAAGTTATAGTATATAGTATATATCTTTTATAGCCACTCTTTTATATATCTTTTAAAACCACTGCTACAAAGAGTTAAATTTTTCTTATTTTCCCATAACCCTTCCATAGTGTATGTACTGTCCAAGTTAAATGGTCAATATAATGCCAAACAAAGGAAAATGATAAGCTGCCAAAACAACTTAAAAAATTTTTTCCAGAGCTGCAGCCCGATGTAACAAAGGCATAGAAGTACTGTTTGCAGTGGCTCTGGAACATTTTGTGTTGGTGGTTGTGAGAGTTTTGAGGGGGCCAACTTCTGCAGATGAAACAGCCAAGAAGATTCAGTACCTAATCCATTGTCAGTGGTGTGAAGAGAGAATTTTTCAGAAGGATGGTAATATGGTAGAAGGTAAATGCAAGTTTCTTTTGACTGAATATTGTGTTGAATTTATGTGTAAGCCTCCAATGAATAAGCCTTTATCACATCTCTAATTTATACATATTGTTGTCCTTTGATTTTAAAGATTACAGTGCTAACTTTATTTCCTATATTGGATTTCCTTTCATCAACAGACAAGACATTTGTGTGAGTTCATTAAAGTCATTTACTCATTATAATATATGCTCTCTAGCCATGCCTTCTGTTGAAACGTCTAGAAATAACTTAGTTTCCACTGTCACTAATTTTAGGAACATTAAGTCAGATTACTTCTTTGTTTGGGATGTTTCAAATCATTAATTTTATAAAAATAATGGTCATGTTTCTGACTGAATATAAAAGCCATCAGTTATAAAACTCATCCAGTAAATATTTATTGAGCCTCTACTATATGCCAGGCCTGGGGACTCAAAGGAAAAAGATGTGGCATGTGCCCTCATCAAGCTGTTTCTAATTTGCTTTTCTGGGACATGGAAACAGTTGTCCGTTTTCTGTTAGCTTCTTAGCATTTTTGAAATGTGGATTTTTAAGAACTCTTTATATAGTAGAATTTAACCCTCGTGGTATGATACAATAGTTGTAGATATTTTTTCTCATTTTGTCACTTGTGTTTCCATCTTTTTTTATTCTTTCATGCAGACATTTTTTCATTGTTTCTGTTGTAAAGTTAATCAGACGCTTAATGTACTCTGCATTTTGTCTGTAATTGGAAAAAGCTTTCCAATCCTAAATTTTCAGAGAAGGTTATGTTTTATTGACTAGGTCACCTCTTGTCCACTTATTTGAGAATACCATGTTCATCTTATACTAAAATCCCACATAGGTTTGAATTTGTTTTTAGATTTTCTATTCTGTTCCAGTGGTTGGATGTTCATGCATTCATTCACTTCTAGTCCTTTTAGTGTTGTTTAATATCTGTTAAGGCAATCACTTCTCAGAGCTCTATTTTCGGAGTGTTCTGACATTGGATCCTTTTTTTGCTTAATGAAAGATAAATAAACAAACCAGTTGGTAGTTTATCTTGACCACATTGAATTAAGGAGGAGATGTGGTTTTGAAGCTTCCTGAGAGCCCACCGTGGTTTTCTTCTGCCCAGGTACTTCTGCTAGTGTTAATTGATAGTAGGAGAGGAGGGCATGCCGTCATAATCCGTTGTTTGAGTTCTCTCTGGTACTTCCGGATTTGTGCATGAAGCTGAGATACCTATCATTATCAGTCAAGGGACCAGTGAGCACTTTGACTGTATCATTACAGTGCCTTCTGGCTTCTGTTATTTCTGATTAAAAGTTAGTTGTATTGTTGTTCCCTTGTACTTGATACTTAGTGTTTTCAAGATTCTTTTTGCAGCTTTCAGCAGTTTGGTTATAATATGTCTGAGTGAGTCTCTTTGTGTTCATCCTCCTTGGAATTCAGAGCTTCTTAGGGCCAGAGGTAATTGTTTTGTTGTGTTTTTCTTTTTAATCAAATTTGGAGCAATATTTTGCTTCTCCAACCTAAACCTTTATCACTTCAAACTGGATACACATATCTTCTGTAACCTGCTAATCATGGATTAAAGGAGTCATGTAATCAGCTTTTTCAAGTACAGTTTTCTAATCAATCCCTTTAACAGTTGTCCTAGAGCTACTCTAGTAGCATTCATCTTTGCTTTTTAGGTTCATATAGTCTCCAAGGCAAACCATTCAATATCACAATTATCCAAATCTGTGCCCCAACCAGTAATGCTGAAGAAGCTGAACGGTTTTATGAAGACCTNTCATGTATGGATGTGAGAGTTGGACTGTGAAGAAGGCTGGGCGCAGAATTGATGCTTTTGAACTGTGGTGTTGGAGAAGACTCTTGAGAGTCCCTTGGACTGCAAGGAGATCCAACCTGTCCATTCTGAAGGAGATCAACCCTGGGATTTCTTTGGAAGGAATGATGCTAAAACTGAAGCTCCAGTACTTTGGCCACCTTATGTGAAGAGTTGACTCATTGGAAAAGACCCTGATGCTGGGAGGGATTGGGGGCAGGAGGAGAAGGGGACTACCGAGGATGAGATGGCTGGATGGCATCACGGACTCAATGGACGTGAGTCTGAGTGAACTCCGGGAGTTGGTGATGGACAGGGAGGCCTGGAGTGCTGCGATTCATGGGGTCGCAGAGTCGGACACGACTGAGCGACTGAACTGAACTGAGGGATTGTAGGTATATTATCTCATTTAATTCCCCTAAGTCTGTGAGAAGTTTTGTTTTCCATATTATGATAAGGAATGTGAGACTCAAAACAATAGTCAAGATTATATAGCTAATAAGTGGTGGAAAGGCTTGTCTGACCTGGAATTCATATTCTGTCCATTATACTTGCGATTCTCAAATTAAATGGGAAACATATCAGACTGAGCCCTGGGCCACTTTTTAAGTACATCACCACCAGCACATGTAATTCTTATGGATGTCACCCTGCCCCACCATATATGTCCTGGAACTAAGGGTTACTGTTACTGATAGGAATATGCATTGTGAAAACCTCTGCATTACTGTGTGTCCCAGTCTAGATGCTGTCTACATTTATAGGCTTTCATAGGGTAAACAGTGAGTTTTATACTTCGCTATATCTTACACCTCTACGTACGACAGGACATACACCTTATGAGAGCTCAGTAAGTTGACCTACTGTGAATAAAATTTCCTTTATTAATCCCACTAGCTTAGAGAATTGACATGATAAAGTGGGCAAATTATCTTAGTCATTTAATTATGAAGACTTGTTTTATTAAAGAAAACTCTTCTTGAATCTAATTCTGTACTCTTTTTTCAGGTCAAGTTCCCTTTTCAATACTGGATTCCTCAAAAGAATGCTGTCTGAATCTCTTCACCATGGCTTAGATGACATTCAGACCCTAATAAAGACATTAATCTTTGAGTCAGAGTGTACTCCTCAGAGTCAGTTTTCAGTTCATGCACCTTCAAATCTCAACAAGCAAGGTGACTTAACACTAACTTACTAGGTTACTAATTGTTTATCCAAAAATACTCCATCTTTAATGTTATAATTAAAAGCAATATAAGTAGTATGCTTTAAGTAAATTCTCTGTAATAAGTTTTTTTTAATTGCGTTGTTTTCTTCAAGTTGATATTGGGGCCTGAAAGGAATGATGATTTTGTTTTATAGATGTATTTTTTAAACTTTAGTAGATTGAAAGAACTAAAAATCTGTTCTGATTTTATTACCCTGTATCTGCTTTCTGGAAAGAGAAACTTTAGGTCATTCTGAGAACAGTGTGGCCAAAAATTTTGTAATATCCATTGAGACATGGAAGCTAGGTTTACACTTACCACTCAGGAAAGTAAAGTTTTTTCGCCTTTGTTTTCTCTTTAGTATAAATAGGCTTTTGTAGTTTTATCTGGCTGTTGATAGAAGGGTGGGCCTGTTAGGTATCTTAGAGGGTCAAAAAATAAATTCTTGGAATTTGTTTTGGTCACAGAATCTCATATATTCATAAAAGCAGTGCATAGATTTAGTAAGCTTTTATGTAAACTTCAAATTGTTGCTTATCATCATCCTGTAAAATATTTTGTTTCCATTTGTTCTAATTTTAGAAGAATGCGGTGTATTTATTAAAACTACAGAGGATACCACCACGGACAGTCATGGCGCACAAGGTATGTGTGCGTGTGTATGAACACATCTGTGTAAGAGCGTGCAGCAGCAGGGAAACTGGAAGGGAAGAGGCGCTTTGGTAGCCTACTTCAAATGCATTTTCAGCTTACTATACCAGCAGCCAAATTACAGTAGACCTTGTTTATCTGGCATTTGCATAGTTCAAAACTTCTATTAATATGTACTTTGTTCACATCTCTGGTATATGGTGATCCCTTTGCAAGAGCTATACAAGATGTTAAAAGAAATGTCATTGATTAACCAGAAGACCCTATACTCTGGCCATAAGAATTTTATTACATAGCCTTTCTTATAACTTGAGGTGTGTACATACTTTAAAAATTAGGCATCGTAGATTCATATCAAAGGATTTTAAGATTTGTAATGGCGATGTTTAATGTCTTAAGGTTTTTAGAAGGCAATGTTAGATTCTAAATCTGTTTTGTATACAGGCAAAAACAGTGTTGAGATTGGAAGAACCAAGGACTATAGTTACTAGTGTAATTTTGTATTAGTTGCTCAACATTTTAGTGTTGATTTTCAAAGAGAAGAAAATTTCAACTCCTGCTAATAGCTTATGGTTTAATAACTACATACTGTTCCCAATAGTCATGTTCATTTAACATCTTCAACTAATTTGTTAGGATTCAAATAACTTAAAAATGATTTATTCTCCTTAATTTCTCTGTTGGAGGGAAGAGAAAGGCATTCCAGTATACTGTAAAATACATTAAATTTAAGAGTATCATTCTACTTCTTTGTGTCATTTGTTACATAACCTCAGCCAGGTCCCCCACCTTTAAGAGCTGTCATAAAACCTTTTTAGAATAAGGTAAAAACATAAGTTTTGAAGATATTTAAAACTAAGGGAATTAGACTCTATGGATTCTTTTATAGCTCTAAAATTATGATTGTTCTAAACTAGTATAACAACATATAAAATCTTACATGATACAAAATATCAGGCAAAAGAAAGCTATGTACTGCTGATGACAGTAATTGGAAGGTGTTGGAAATTTAGTCTCAGCCTTTCCTCTTTCCTAACTCTTTCAGTACATATGCCTTCTTAGATTTAACGTGACAGTATAATCAGGTTTTAATTATCTGATTTAATGGGGAAGCCATGAGTCAATACTTCAACAATATTTATCTTTGAATGCAGTTTTATCATTCATTTTCATGCATCAAATTTGTCTTCTGAATACTTTCGCTTAAGTGAATGTTCATGAAAATTTTAAATTTGGCCATGGTAACATCCATGTAGAAATATAGAGTTGAACATTCAGAAAAAAATCTCCATATGGTAACTTGGATATCTCAGTTGTCTTCCTTTTGTGGTTTTTGAAAGGATACAATTGCTAGAAACTTACTTGCTAGCTTCCTTTCACTGAAAATGTAAAGGCTAAGTACTGCGGTAAAAAGTAGACAATGAGATCATAGTGTACTCATAAATTCCTGTATGCAAGCCCCTGAGACTGACTGTGTGTTCGTTTTGTGTTCAATGAAGACTACTGTATATCAACACAGTTGACTCTTGAACAGCCCCGGGCTTAATCCATGTGTAACTTAAAGTCAGTCCTTTATCCACAGATTCAACAAACTGGACCATGTGTTCACTATAGTTTCTCCCTGTTGAAAAATATCCATGTTGAAGTAGACCCACACAATTCAAAACCGCATTGTTCACAAGGGTCAATTCTATTGGCATTCAGTAGAGAATACAAGTATAGAAATAAAGGACCTTATTCTCTAGGAACTTAGAATATAATTTGGGGAGGATTTATACACATTATTAAAGACCTAAATACATGAAACAAGAAAACATGTAATGACACAACTTAATCAAACTCAGAGTAGTGTTGAGAGTAGTGAAATCTGTGGAATGACTGGCCCAAATTTCAAAAATGGCTTTCTACAGAAGATGGAGGTAGGCTTGAGGCTTAAAACTGAAGAAGGTAGAAAAGAAGTTCTGATTCAGCAAACAGTTAAACAGTAAAATTACATGAGTAAAGGATAGTGAAAATATAAAGAATAAATATTACAATAAAAGCTATGTTATTGTAACAATTAAGATTGGATAGATAGGTCAAAATGTTGTGTCAAAGGATTTAGACTTGAAGATAGTATGTAGTTATTAAAGTATCTGGCTTGTAATTTTTAAGAGAATGCTAACTTTCTGTGTTTATATCTGTACATTCAGGAAAGAGAAAAAGTAACGAAACAACTGCAAATTTAGTCAAGAGGCAAAAGACTGATGTCAGTACTGAACATCCTCCCTTTTATTACAACATCCACAGACACAGCATCAAAGGAATGAATATGCCAAAGTAAGACAGACAGTGAATGACTAAGTGTATATTTAATATTTTAATGACATTATGATTTAAAACAAGAACCTCATTTTTTTTTTTTTTTTGCCTTTCCTTGTTGCAGGTTAAAAAAGTTTTTGTGCTATCTTTCTCAAGCAGGCTTTCGAGTAAGCCGAACTCATTTTGATCCAATGGGAGTTCGTACAGATGCACCTCTAATGCAGTTTAAATCCACCTTTTGAAGTACAGCACCCCTACTTACACTGGAGGACAGTCAGAGGGCCATGTCCAACCAGCATCTGAAGATACAGTAGCTGACGGGGCTGAAATGTCAGCGAAGGACAAAGCAGAAGCAGGCGGCTGCGGAAGATGGTGATGGAGGCAAGGCTCTCAGGTGTCTGTGTCGGTGACCTCATAGTTCTCTGTAACAGCTGTAGTGCTTTTCCTATTCTTTCAATTCAGTTGTGTAAAAATAAAAAACAGTGCTCTTTTCATTCAGAAAATTAGTTTCTAATTTAGCTGGTTTGGGAGCTATGCTTTCCAAGTTTTTCTTATTTTAAAGAAAACTTAAAATTTTAATGAAAACATTTCATATGAAGCCAAGTTTATGACTGAGATCACCCTACTGTTTAATAACTCAGAAAATTTTCACATGCAGTGTTTGGAATTTTATATGTTATGAAAATAACGCATTACTTAATCTCAGCTCTACTTAAAGTGATTAATGATGTTTATCTTTTCTGTTTTGTAATGGGTAAGATGAATCCAGAATCCTTTTATTAAAGTGACCCTAAATAGGAGGAATAGTGTCCTTTCTGATTACAAATGTATTATTTCACAAATACAAGCCAAAATATATTCCCAATTTCAAGAAATCTTATTTCTCCAACTAAATAATTATCAGAGAGAGAAATACATTTTCTTGTAAGTTTCAAGTCCGATGATTACACTTTAGAGTAAGATTTTGTTAAAATAAATTGAGACTACTGTTCTATTTTGTTTACAAGCACGAAATTCTGAGGAGAGATTTCATTATGAATTAAACAAACTGGGTGATCTCAAGTGCCTCAGTTAATGCACGTACAATATTCATTCGCTTGGTTATGCTACCTCTCAGGGGTAAAACTTGTCACCTTATGAATTTATGAAGTGAGGATTTTCTTGCTTTTTGGGGTGGGTTTTTTTGTTTGTTTTGCTTGTTTTTTATGGTTTGTGTATGTGCTAATTTTTTGTACAAGTATTCCAGGCTAACATGATATGAAAATTAGTTGGAAAAAAAAATCTTGTTTCCATTAATAAATATGGTTGGTTCTTGCTTCATCTGAATATAAGAGTTTATATGAAAAGGTATATCAAAAATTTAGATTTTTGTCTCAAGGATTTAATACACCTTTACCTAAGTGTTTCTTAGAAAAACTAACTTTTTTACAAGTATTAAGCTTGGGAAATGGAGGAAAAGAAATGACTGAAAGGTTTAAATATATCATGTAAAAAAACCACTCCCATGATATACACAGAAATTCAGGTTGCATCAACATAAGAGTATTGATTTAGAAGAAATAAAAGAAAAACTCTTAGAAGGATGCTTTTTCTTGTCTCCAATTAATGGAATTTTAGTAAAATAAAGGAATAGATGAAGTACATGTTAGTTTCTATGACCATTAAAAGAAAACCTTTATTATTCTTGCCAGTTAGTTCACGAACACAAAAAGAAATAAAAGTTATTTTTTTTGTATAGTTAAGAAAAGTTTCTATAAATCCATGAGACAAACCAGCACTTGGACTATCTGATTATTTTAAATGTATGGGGAGAGGAAATAAAGTGAAGGAATATAGAACCCATCTCCCCCTACAAACACATGAAAAATACACCTACATGTGGAACAATTCTCACTGAAAATGAACTGGAACCTGTCAGATGTACAACCAAGGCTGTATGAAAGATCCACACAGAAACAGGCAAGGAAAAACAAGCAATCAGGTAGGGAACTGTGACCCTGGGAGGGAACTTAGGAAAAGGGAGATTCCTTGGGGGAGGGCGAGTGGTTCAAGCCACACATTGGGTGCCTCAGCCTGGGGTCCAACAAAGGGAAGATGAGGCCCTTGGCTGGTTGGAGGGCCAGTGAGAATAACAGGAGGGCTCTGGGAAGGCTGTACTCCACTCATGAGGAGCACCTGGATACTCAAGTGGCCTCAAAGCTGGGTGGAAAGGGCAACTGAAATGGAAACCTGACTGCTGACACTCCCGGTGACCACTCTGGTATGGCCGCCACCGCCCAGCCTGAGCTGAGCAGATGCTCCCGCACTGCGGGCCCTGCACTGCATATTCGCCATGAAGCAAGGGTTGGCAACCGTGGAAAAGCTCAGCCGGCTGAGATGCTGAAGGCAGCTCAAACCCTACCTGCTGTCTCAGCGAGGTGGGGAGCAGCCGTTTCCAGCGATGGCACAGCAGAGTCGGTCAGGAAGGTCACCTCAGCCTAATACCCACTGTGCACCTCTGCTCCAGCACTGCTCCCCGCTGGTGTGAAGGGGAGTACTGGGAGGAACAAGAGCACACACTGAAAGCCACCTGAGCCCGCCTGGACCTGACCCTCGGGGCTGACCTGACCCCACCCCTGAGGGCCACTGAGAGGAGGGGAAGCCCTGCCTCACACCCGACTCCAGCCCCTCCACCTCCAACCCCGCCTCCCACCAAGTGACAGCTGCCAGCTTGCTCCTCTGAAGAAAGATGTGACCTGTGTTCATGTCCAATCCAGCTCTCCCATCAAAGAACACACAGACTACACGGGATACTCCCACATCAGGACTCCTTCAAGGATGCCAGAGGGAACTGTTTCACCTGATTGCACAGGGACAGAGAAAATTAAGCCAAATAAGATGACAAGAGGAATTTAAGTTGAAAGAGCAAGAGAAAATGGTTAGGGTGGGGGAACTGATGAAATAAATATTTACCAGGTAAAAGAATTCAAAGCATTAGTAGTGAGAATGCTACCTGAACTAGGAAAAGGAATAGATGAATACAGTGAGAAAGTTTTAAAGGAACTAGAAAATATAAGAAGAGAACCAGTCAAAACTGAACACAATAACTGAAATAACAAGCACTAGAAAGAATGACCAGCTCACTGGGTAATACAGAACACATAAGTAACCCGGAAGACAGAACAATGGAAATTACCCAAACACACAACAACAACAAAAAATTTTTTAAACGTTAAGATCACACAGTTCTAGGGATCTCTGGGGTAACGTGTATCAACATTCACATTATAGGGGTCCCAGAAGAGAGATGAGGGTCAAAAAGTATTTAATGAAATTATGGCTCAAAGTGATGAAAGGGAAAAATATGCAACCTAGGATACTCTACCCAACAAGATTATTGTTTAGAATTGAAGGCAAGATAAAGAACTCAGATAAAGCAAAAATGGAAAGTGTTCCTCAATACCAAGCCAACCCTAAAAGCAAATGTGAAAGGTTCTTCTGTAAATGGAAAAGGCTCTAACAAGAAATTATAGAAAAGGACAATCGCACTAGTAAAGGCAAATATGTAGTAAAAGCCAAGTATCAACCACTCAAATAAGCTAGTACAAAGGTTAAAAGAC
This sequence comes from Aepyceros melampus, assembly GCA_006408695.1. Taxonomy (NCBI): domain Eukaryota; kingdom Metazoa; phylum Chordata; class Mammalia; order Artiodactyla; family Bovidae; genus Aepyceros; species Aepyceros melampus. The sequence continues at coordinate 409,180 of SJXQ01011789.1, read as the reverse complement.
AAAAAATTTATAAATCAATTATAACTGTAATTACTAAGGGAACTGTCCTCTTCCACATGGTCTAACAGTTAGGATTCCTGGCTTTCATTCAAGTGGCCTGGGTTTGACTCCTGGTGTGGGAAGGAAGAGATTTTGGGTGGCTGCCCTAGTGGCTCAGATGGTAAAAAATCCGCCTGCAATGTGGGAGACCTGGGTTCGATGCCTGGGTTAGGAAGATCCCCTGGAAGGGAGAGGCTACCCACTCCAGCACTCTGGCCTGGAGAATTCCATGGACAAAGGAGCCTGGCAGGCTACAGTCCATGGAGTCACAAAGAGTCAGACATGACTGACTGACTTTGACTTTAGTAAAGGAATAAACATGAAGATGTAAAATATAACAAGAAATACTAAGTAGAGGAAAAGGTAGTAAAAACATAGATCCTTTTAGAATGTGTTTGAACCTAAAGGACTATCTGTTTAAAATAAATCAATAACAGAACCATGGAACCCCACAGTAACCACAAAACACCTACAATAGATACACAAAAACAAGGACGGACCACAAATACACCACAAAGGAAAATCGTCAAACCACAATGGAAGAAACAAAAAAGGGACAGAGAAGAACCACAGAATAAGCCAAAAACAAGTAATAAAATGGCACTAAGTACATACCTATCAGTAATTAATGTCAATAGATTTTCAAGGTAGGTTTTAAGATCTTTGTAAATATAAACATCAATACTGTAATTTCACCATGACAAGGCAGTGATCCATGAAGGGGGATATCACTGTAATGGCAGAAAGCAAAGAGGAACTAAAGAGCCTCTTAATAAAGGTGAAGGAGGACAGTGAAAAGGCTGGCTTAATAATATTAAAAAAAAATAAGATCATGGCATCCAGTCCCATCACTTAATTGCAAATAGAAGAGAAAGAAAGCAGTGACAGATTTCCTCTTAGGCTCTAAAATAATTGCAGATGGTGACTGAAGCCATGAAATTAGAAGATGATTGCCTCTTGGCAGAAAAGCTATGATAAACCTAGACACGTGTTACAACAGACAGACATCACTTTGCCGACAAAGATCTGTATAGTCAAGGGTATGAGGTCTTTCCAGCAGTCATGTACGGATGTGAGAGCTGGACAATAAGGCAGGCAGAGACGGAAGAATTAATGCTTTCAAACTTGTGCTGGAGAAGGCTGTTGAGAGTCCCTTGGACAGCAAGGAGCTCAAACGAGTCAATCAGCCCTGAGTAGTGATCAAACCTGGGCCCTCTGCATTGGGAACGTGGAGGCTTAGCCACTGGACAATCGAAAAGTCTCTACCATCCTTCATGTTTCATTACATAGTTAACTTTACCAGTGCCACTATTTATGTGGATTCAACTTACTATCTAACGTCCTTTCATTTCTGCCTGAAGGATTCTCCAGTATTTCCTATAAGGTAGGCAGGTCTGCTACTGACAGAGTGTGACCACCTTAGTTTCTTTCACAAAAGTGAAAAGTGAAATTACTCCTCAAAAGAGGAGTAATTTTGCTGCATAGAGAATTCTAGGTGGACTTTTTCTTGCAGAGCCTCTGGGCCTCCATGACTTTCCTATGAGAAGCAAGCTGTTAATCTTATTAGAGTCCTCATATGTGATCACTTTTTCTCTTGCTGTTTCTCAAACCCTGTCTTATTTAGCACTAGTTAGGCTTCTCGTGCGGAGAAGGCAATGGCAACCCACTCCAGTACTCTTGCCTGGAAAATCCCATGGGTGCAGGAGCTGGTAGGCTGCAGTCCATGGGGTCGCTAAGAGTCGGACACGACTGAGCGACTTCCCTTTCACTTTTCACTTTCCTGCATTGGAGAAGGAAATGGCAACCCACTCCAGTGTTCTTGCCTGGAGAATCCCAGGGACGGGGGAGCCTGTGGGCTGCCGTCCATGGGGTCGCACAGAGTCGGACACGACTGAAGCGACTTAGCAGCAGCAGCAGCAGCAGCAGGCTTCTCGTGAGGTCTTAAGAGTCGGACACAACTGAGTGACTGAACTGAGGCTTCTCAGATGTGCGTATTCTTTTTTGTAAAATTCTGAAGTTTGGGGCAATTATTTCTCCAAATATACTGTAACCCCTTTTCTTCTCTCCTTCTAGGACCCCCATTATGCTATTATACTTAGTGTCCCAGAGATCTCTGCAGTTTTCCCCCTTTATTCCTTTAAATTTTATTTCATACTGCAATATAGCTGATTTACAATACTGTGTTTCTATTCTTTTTTCTGGTTTGGCTACTCTCAAGTAATACCTCTGTTCAAATTTGTTGAATATTTCTAGCAGTTCAGATTTGTTTTTGAGGGACTCTACTGAATTTATTTCACCTGTTATAGTTTTCCAATCCAGGATTTCTACTTGCTTCTTTTATCATAATTTCTCTTTATTGTTATTTATTCTCAAATTTAGCTTTTAAGACATGGTTTCTTCTAGTTCTCTGAACAAGCTTTTAAAGGCTAACAAAATTTTACTTTTTAAGTTCAACACCTGGGCTTTGTCGCAGACACTTTCTTTGCAAGTCTTGTAAATTTTTGTTGAGAACTAAACATTTAAAATAATATGCCAACTCTGAACACAGAATCCCTTCCCCTCCTCAGGTTTTGCTGCGTTAGAACTTCTTGGACTGACTCTGTATAAAGTCTGCATTTTTTTGCTGTCTGTTATATCCTGTTTTGCTAGCTTAAATGTGAATGATATTTGCTCAGTCATGTCCATTTTGTGACCCCAAGGACAATAGCCTGCCCAGGCTCCACTGTTCTGAAATTCTCCAGGCAAGAAAACCGGAGTGGGTTGCCATTTCTTTCTCCATTTTGTTAGCTTAGAGGTCAGCTAATGACTGGACAGCAATGTTCTTTAATGCCTTTAAACAGTTAACTCTCCCAATCTTGAAGAGTGCTCTTTGAAACTGTTGGGCTATGCCTTCAACACTTCACCATGCACTTTACAACTCTGCCTCAGCTTTCACTTCCTACTTATAGAGCCTCAGGTTCTGTCACAGGTTAGATTAATGCCTTCATTTTTCTTTTGGGTATGCATACATCTTATACATGCAGCCTTCTAGATTCCCAGGAATATGCTGGAACTTTTCAAAGCCCTCTACAGACACGACATTTTTTTTTTTTTTTTTTGGTCAGCATCTGTTTAGCCTCAACTGTTATCACAGCCTCATGCAGCTTCTATGGTAAACAGGCTAAAGATACAGATGTTTGCACAGAGTGAGTGGAGTCAGGTCAAATAAAGACAAAACTCTTAAGAAAACAGAGCTTTTCAGTGAGGTACCAGACAGGTCAAATAGTGACAATCTTTCTGTGGTGCTTCAAGTTCCCTCCAGTGGTTTACTAGGCTGCTGGTTTTAATAGTTGCAAGGTTGCTCCTTTTCAAAGCTGACCCCGAACTGAGGAAAGATGGACAGGGAAATTTAAAATGTTACAAACCATGTTGTTACAGTTTCTGTCCAATAAATGCTTTTTAGACTACTGGAAGCTTTTAGTGTTTTTGTTTTTTTTTTTTTTTTAAGAGTTCTGACAAAGTTGATTTTGACAACTTTTAGTGTTACCATTGTTTTTATGGGAACAACAGATGTTCAGCGGTCCTTACTCCATTAATTTAGAAGAGTTATCAAGGAAGCCATTTTTATAGTTACCACAATGGAACACTAATTACTTTTCCTTTCTAATAATTATGTTTCTAAGACAGTAAACCAAGTAGAAATGTGGTGGGAATTTAAAAGAGATCTTTTCTCATTTGGCATTTCAATTATTTCATGTTTAGTTCTCCAAGTGAGAGTCTAAGGACTCAATTTTCTCCATTCCCAGTCTTCAGAAGACTTAAAACGATAATGTAAAACTAATTACAAAGGTACAATAATCAAAACAGAGTAGTACTAGCAAAAGACAAGTCATACAGACCAATGGAATACAAGTCCATGCTATATGTATGGTCAATTGATTCTCATTAACTGAAAATTAATTAAGGCTGCCAAGACAATTCAGTGGAGAAAGGGCAATCTTTTCAACAAATGGTGCTGGGGAAACTTCATATCCAAATGCAAACAAAGCTGATTTCTTATCTTTTGCCAAGATGGAAAAAAAGACCTAAACTCTTAAGAGAAAAATCTTCATATTAGATTTGGCAATGCATTCTTGTACATGATACCAGAAGCACAGGCTAGAAAAATTGAAACTTTATCAAAATTAAAAACTTTTGTATATCACAGGACACTTCTGAAAGAGTGAAAAGCCAGCCCACAGAATGGGAGAAAATATATGAGTAAATCATATATCTGATGATAGATTAATATCCAGAATATATTAAGAACTTCTACAACACACACAAACAATCCAATTAAAACTGGGCAAGACTTAAATGGGTATTTCTCCACAGAGGATATACCAATGGCCAGTAAGCATGTGAAAATATGCTTGGCGTCACAAGCCATTAGGGAAATGCAACTCAAAAACACAATGAGATAACACTTTATACCCATTAGCACAGCTACTGAAAGCAAGAACAGCAAGTGTTAGCGAAGAAGTGGAGAGAGTGGAATCCTTCTGTATTGCTGGTGGGATTGTAAAATGGTGCAGCCATTGTGGAAAAGTCTGAGGTTCCTCAAAAAATTAAATATAGAATTAACATGTGATTCAACAACTTCACTCTTAAGTGTATATCCAAAAGAACTTAAAGAACTCAGGTACTCAGATATATGTACAAAAATGGTCACAGCAGCGTTATTCACAATAGCAAAAAATTCCCATCAATCTAAGTACCCGTCAACACATGAATGGATACAGTAGAATATTATCGGCCACAAAAAGGAGCGGAATGCTGATATATGCTGCAACTGGGATGAACCTGAAAACTATTGTCATGAGACATTAAGACACAAAGGACAAATGCTGCAAATGTTGCATGATTCCACATATGTAACGTGCCTAAGATGGTCAAATTCAAAGAGAAATAGAGTTTACCTGGGGTGTATCACTTATCAAGTACAGTTTCTGATTGGGATGATAGTTCCAGAAACAGATACTGGTGATGGTTAAACAACACTCTGAATGTATCTTAATGCCATTCAATTGTATGGTTAAAGTGATAAATTAGGTTATATATATTTTAGCATAATATGAATAAATTTTAAAATGATAATGTGCAATCCAAAGGCCCTATTTAGTGAGTCTTTCATTTCTCAGTTGAGAAGGTGGTTATATAAGTTACTTGGATAATACTTTATGAAACACTCATAGTTAATAGTATGTTTAACAGTACCCACCCTCCAGCACATACAAACATACACACACACACACACACACACACCCACTATACACTCAGTGCTCTATCAAACACCTGTAATTCTATTTTGCAAAGGATTACACATCCAGTAAATTCACTAATGATGCAAAGAATTTATATCCTCCCATACTGATGGATAAAAACATACATTTTCTAAGCACAAAGCTTATATTCACAAATAACTTTTTGCTTAAAGACAAATGTCAATAATCACAATGGAAATTTAGTTGTTTAATGCAACCACTAATCTAATATCACCAATAAAATCTAAGCAGTTATATCACAAAACCAGGGTTATATTCAGTGGACATGCATTAATAATCTATACAATTTAACATTACACCAGAAAAGGAACTGAATACAAAATTTTCCTTGATATTTGGTGGTTTTCAAACTTCATGGCACAGATTACCAAAAAAAAAAGAAAAATTGTAAAAACAGATTTTAAATATTTTCAAAAAAATGGTAAAAAATTGAACAAGCCTTTAAGTTTTCATATTGGGGTGAATATTTAAAACATCAAGCTGGCCCCGATTGTCAAAAATGACAGGTAAATATTTACAACGACTAGACAGGCTTTCAGTTACAATGGTATTGGAGGGTAACTTTCCCCTGGTAAAAACCTTTTATGGTTAATTTCCCAATGCAAACATGTTTTCATAAATACTGTGATAATATAAACTTGGAAACATACCTGAAATCAGTACAGGGACCAAAAAAAAAAAGTCAATCTTATTTCTGACCTGTAATCATAAAGCCTTTTGGGTCCAAACACCACACACTGTCCTTCATTATAAAACTAAATTAAGAAGAGTAGAATGACTTTACCATTCTGGCGGACATTCTTCTACAGAATTATCTTTCACTACACATCAAGGCAGGGTTCAAGCTCCATTAGCTTGCTTCTCTAGATACAGTGTAATTAGCAGAGCACCAAAGTTATAAACTGATATGGCAACCCAAAATGCTAAACATTCTTTTCAAACAGAAGCAAATTTTCCCTATTGTTAGTTCTATGTGCCATGTCATTTTTGAAACTTATGCAGCTATCAATAAGAAAAGAATTAGGGAAGCTTTGAACATATCTTGTACTTTTCATCAAGGCTAAAGTGCAAAATATCTCCATGTCTCTGGTATTTTAATAGGAAAAAAACACATAATAAAGGAAATGAGGTGACAATAAAATACAAAGAAAAAGACTTTTTAAAATACACACTTGCAAAACTACATAAGAACAATTTAATTTTTCTTTCTTCAATGAAATCTGTGAATGAACCAAGTTCTCACAGAACTTGAGACCTTGTTTGGTTCTCTTTCCCAGGATCAGAAATTCCAAATTTAGAGGGACAAAAATGGAAGAAAATAACATTGCATGACAATGGACACTAAGTTCATAAAGAACTTTTCTTTAAAAATGAGATATTATGGAAGAAAATACCATGAAAATAATAATCCTATGAGAATTGTTTTTTAAGCACAGTAAATTTGAGCCTTGGTCTTCATGAAGATACTACATTTTATATAGAAAACTATAAATATACAAGACTCCAGGAAAAAAGTCAAAATACATATTTAACATTCTGTAGGCCTAAAAAACTTTTGAAGGGAGGGAGGAAGATGGCCAACTGAATCTTTACTCAAGAATACAGAACTATGAAAAATTCCTGGGTCAAAAGCTCCAAGATGCTCCAAATGGAACCACACTTTGTGAAAACATACAATTTAGATATACTTTTTAAAGGAAAGAAAAAGTACTGAATAATTGCAGTTTCTTCCAAAAAGGAGATCTTAAATTAAGGGGAAAAGATTCTAATAGTGTAAACGAATCTGGCTCAGAAAGAAAACTGAATAACATATCCAATGTTCTGTCCATAAAAGTAACAACGGTACATCTTTAATATTAAAGAAATAGGCTATAAAAAAGTTCATTCTCAGAACTGGTTTTAGTAAAATCTCATTTGTGCTCCTTTGTGGGTGCATAATAAAGTTCCATGGGTTTGTTCACCTTCCAGTATTTCTCACTGACCAATTCCAAAGAAAAAGAGCCATTTAACACCTAAAACAAAAAAGAAACAATTATGAAAACTACTCAAAGCACAAAATAGTGAGATGGAACTACATTAAAATCCATCTGAAAAAAAAAACTTAGGATAAACTTGTTGTCACTTACACCATTCATAAAAGAAAAACGGATATATCAAGTTAACTGCCCTGCTGCAATTTCTCTTCAGTGTATGCACCATTTTATTAGGCCCCACCCCACAACTTGCCACTCAGATGCTCAATGTGCCTCCAATATCAAGAGCCTATTATTTTAAATACTTACAGTGAACTGGCCACTGGCTGTTGCTATGTAAATGGTATACTGCTTCTCACTGGCTGTATCAAGGTTCATCTGGTTTGATTCTCCTTTGCTTCGAAGTTCTTCTAAAGCTAACCTCACAGCCAGATACTTGGATAAGTGATCAACAGTGGCATTACCTGAAGTCTTTATGTATCTGGAAAAACAAATCATTAAAATGAAACCTTAATTTCTAGATCAACGATAAAAATGTATGTAAATTATAAAACACATTTCCAAAAGCCATACAAAATGCAAATGTCTCAATTATTGACAAAATAATATCAGAAATTAATTCCTCTATTATCTAAAAATTTCCTATTGAAAGGTACAGAAGAGAGAACGGTACAAGCTCACATCCACCAGGCCATGAAAGCTCTACCTACCTCACCATCCCTAAAATAACAAAAATCAAATAACAAAATAACAAAAATCAAAATCAAAATAACAAAATAACAAAAATCAAAAATAAAATAACAAAAATCAAATAGAAATACACACTGTACTAAGAGGGAAAAAAGAACATACCACTCAACCCCAACAATCAGCTCTGAATCTACAGCAGCAAGACTACTACTAAGAATATAACCAAACTTCTTACTGTCTAAGAATTAATTTTAGGTTTTTTCAGAATGAGCGTTAAGTGCTAATTTTCAGGTTTTTTTTAAAGCATGGTGTATCACTCACTCACTCACTCAACCTGATGCGTATCTGCACTTAATATTAGGCAGGCAGTGTGCTCTCTGGAGAGAGATAATAGAGCAGCCATGCTGGGTAGCCAAAAATTTTAGAGCATTATTGTTAAGACCTTTAAATGATCCTTTCTCCTCCTCTGCCTAGGAGGGTCATTCCTTTCAGATATGCATATGTAGAAGGCAAGCACATGAGGAATAAAAACAACAATGCAGGCCGCTACACTATCTAGCTGGCCTCTGGCAACAATGGGATGACAAATATCACCTTTACTTCTTACCTGAAATTGCTTTCTAACTCCAAAGTAAATATTCTAAATTCAGATAATCTGAAACTAACCCACACTTACCTTGTCTGCGCACTGTCGTCTTTTTCCATAAGTGTGGGATGAGGCCTGAATACTAACTCAATCTCACTAGCGCCATCCATCACTGGGTCAATTGCCACTGTTGCATTACTATTATCAAGCTCAAGCCCGGAATCATCAGATGTTTTGGTCCGTTTGTTACTAGGTCCTGCTTCCTGATTGCTATGCGTGGACGCATTGCTACAGTGAGAACTGTCTCCTTGTCTTCTGCTCCACTACCATTTTCAATCTGTTGTTTCTTACCTCGCTGTAATCTAGTTAACAGAAAAATAGCACAAAAACAGGTTGCAAGAAATTTACATGTAGGCCTTCTCTATGCATCAAATTAGAAGTACATTTATTGAAGTTACTAAACTCTAAGTTCCCTGGTAGCCTAGAGGTTAGGGTTCCAGACTTTTATCACTGTGGCCTGGGTTCAACCCTTGGAATTGGGAAATTGAGATCTTGAAGGCACGTGGACAAAAAAAAAAATCTAAATTCTAAAAACACCTTAGTAACTGAATTTGCTTCAAGTTGAATAATGGCATCTATTTCCCACACGTCCCTGAAAAGTTTAGGGAAACACACACAGGCAAACATTTGAACAAATTTTAACAAATATTTACATTCACTGAAAAAATTTCTTTTTTGATTATAGGGACTACTGGCAAATACTTATTTACATTTGGAGACTTTTCTTATGAGATTTTAAATCAAAAGAAAGGTATGATTCAGATATGTAAGCACTCTCTGCCTGCTGACCTCACCCAAGTCGGCTAATGCAATGCAAAATTATTCTAATACAAAAGATGAGATATCTAAATACAGAGCATGAATACAGAAGCGTCTCTCTAACAAGCTCCAATACTATAAACCGGTAACTGGGGAAGGCACTTCGTGTACACATCTTATTTATTCATCAAAACAACCGTCAAGGCAGTTAGCAATACCATCATTTTATAATTGCGGTGGAAAATGAAAACTTAGCAGACACCTGAAAAAATAGTGTGTGCCATGCAGATTATCTAGAAGAGGTTCCTGAAAGACAGAAGAGTAAGTATAAAGGCGCCAAGGCAGAAACAAGCTTGCTAAGTCTGAAAAACACTGAAGAAGCTTTAATGATGTTGCTAACAACTGAACAAAGCTTCTGTCACATACTCCCACCACTAGAAATGTTCAAGCAAAATCAGAAGTCTATCTATAAAGGATTTCACAAAGGGGATTCTTTCTCCAGGTAGAAGACGAAAGTCTGCATTTCAGAATCACTTCTAGAACCTTTAAATAAGAATGCCTATTCCCCAATCAAAGATTTTGATTTACTTAGCCTGAAGTGATAACTTTGAGGCTCTAGGATTCAAAAACTTCCCAAGTGATTCTGATGTTCAGCCAAGGTGAAAGCCACTAGACTGGGATGTGGCTTTGGAAAGTCCTGATTCTCCCTGAGGCTTAAACATTTAAGGAGATGTCAGAGCAGAAAAAAGAATGGGGGTGAGGAAAGTGCTGACTGTATAGGGCTTTGGAAGCTACCATTAAGGTCTTTTAGCCTGAATATGAAGAGAAGCTATTAGAGGGCTCAAAGCAAAGAACTTGGACCTGACTTTCACCTTATCGTTCTGGCTGCTGTGCTTTGAACAGATGGTATGGCGGTAAAGCATGGAGAGTAGAAAGACCAATCAGGAGGCTACTTCAATACTTCAAACAAAAGACAGTGGCTGCTTATACCAACCTGGATGTATTATGGGTAAAGCTAAAAATATATTTACTCGCAGAATGGTATACAGACTGGGAAAAAAGGAGAGAGATTAAAAGTAACCCCAAAATTTTTGGCTAAAGCAAGTGTGATGATGGTGTTGCCATCAACAGAAAGAAGTGAAGTAGGGGGTAAAAACCGACAATTCAGTACTGAACATGTTAAGTCTAGAGACAAGAAACAGCCAATGACATACAGAGGGAACCAGGAGAATATGATCTCTTAAAAGAGAAGGAAAGAAAACCAATCAAAGAGAAAAGAGAAATTAACTGTGTAAAATATTAAGTAAGATGAGATTTCAGAATCAGCGACTAGATTTTTCCATGTGGAGGTCAATGATAACTTTGACAAGGGTGATATGAGGAGTGGGGGTAAACCGTGACTGGGGGAGTTCAAAATGGGAAGAAATTGGAGCTGGTGAGCACAGACAACTCTTATGAAGAGAAGTACGGTGGTGAGTGGAGAGAGAAATGGGTATATGAGAGGTTTTTGTTTTTACGATTCTATTACTTTAAAGGAATCCTCTATTACCCCAGGAGACAAATATTATACCTGCATGAAAAACTAATTACACAGAACTACTGTTGGTTACTGCATTGGAAGGCAGTAAGTAAATTCAGTCTTAAATAAAAAAAGTGGCCATCCTCTCTGCCTTCTCGCTCGTACCTGTTCATAGCCTGAATCTTCAGTCCCTCCTCAATGCTGTGGCTGAGTGCCTGCTGATTATTGTGCTTGTTGATTCTGGCTAATACTCTTTCTTGATGAGCTTCATACTCATCACGACTTGGATAAATTTTGCTGATGAGTGCATCGAAGTTTGGGTCTGGTCTTAGTGATCTTTTGGAAACTAGCTTTTTCCGACAGGTAGGGCATTCTTTATTGCTAAATAAAAAGAGGGAAAAGAAAATATAAATAATGCCAGTATCTTTGGGCTGAAGACAAAAATAGCCAGCTTCCAGATTAGTATCATCTTTTCCCCAATACCTTTACTAAGTCACAGAAATTTAAACTGATTAACTTGACTTTCCTTGAATATCTGACTAGTGGCTATAAGCACGATCTTTGAAACCTGAGATACTCTCTACTACTTGCCAATAGAGAAAAATCTAAATACTTCCTTATGATAATTTATATATAACCATTTTAGAAATGAAAATCTAGTCTTTCCTAATATAACGTTCCCCTTTCTGATATCCATGCCATATAACGAAAAACTATCCATTAATATATATTCATGTTATCAATTATTTTATTAAAATAGCTTTCATCAGGACATTATTTTACATATGTAAGAAGTGGAAAAACCATGGTTTCCAGCTTTGTAGTTTCCTCAAAATAAAAACTCATCCTGAAAAGCTTCTAAAATTATATAAAACCAACTGTTTCAAAACAAAGATTCTCTAACAATTACAACCTAGACTTTAGATAAAGCACTAGAATATGGTCCTCACATAATTTAAATACCTAAGTGTCACTCATTTTAACATACCCACTTCTGAGGGCTGTGATAATGCAGTCTGCACAAAAACGATGTAAGACTCTTTTGTAGTCATGGTGTTCTTCAACATATCCAAACAAATCGGGCACATTAATTCACTGTGTAGACTTCGAGGTGAAACCACAATTTCTAAGCCATCTGTTATTGCCTCCTGTAAAAACATCACTTTAAAATTAAATGCTACCTAATTTTTTTTTTTAAGTTATGGACAAGTTCAAACATATAAGAATACAGAAGAGACAAAAATGAACACCTGTGTAGCCATCATCCAGTCACCATCACTGTCAATTCACAACCAGTCTTGTTTTATCTATAATCTCCTTCAACTTCCCTCAGCCCCAGCACCAAAGCATTATATAAATCTGTTATCATAATATTAAAGATAGCATATCGTATATTTAAAAGATAACTAATGGTAAATTAGCCTGGTATAATTTTAAAATAGCACTAAATATGGAGTCAGATGGCTTAGGTTCTAGTTTAACAACTAGCTCTGCAACTCTAAATATTTTAACATTGTCTTCTTACCTGCAAAATGAGGAAGTTAAGGCTAAAGGAACCCTAAAAATTCTCCCATCTGCAAAAGTGTACCATTTTGATAATAAACTATGTATTTCATGCCATCCATTAAAAGATTTTAAAATATGAATTTAAATATTCTCTATGTATAGTTTAACAGGATTTTGTTTTTAAATCACTTGTTAAGCCTTAAAAAACCTTGATCCACAGAGCAGTTTTATACCAAGTGGTCAGGTTCTCAGGCTAACCTACAAACTGACTTCAACTATAGCACATCTGTCTGAAGTAACAAGTATTAGTATTTCTAACTGTCATGACTAAAACTGTTATCAGTGAGAAATGCACTTGGAGTTCCAATGTAGAATTCAGGCCACATCTCCCAAAGGCACAGATCAGCGACTCCTACTTTCTGCATCACTACCACTACCTACCCTTCCCACAAGGTGGCACTGAGAACAAAGGCACCAATACAGGCTCCTATGGATTGAGGGAAGAGGTAGTTAGTGGCCATGAAAAGGAAGATGCAGGTAGAAATGAGGGCTCCAACAGGGTTACTGACACCTCCTATTTCCACTGGCTCTCCATCATATTTGTGTCTTCTCTTTAGGGTCAAAGACATGACTCCACAAGAAAAGACAATGAAAGTGTAGATACTGTCCCTTATCAAGTATCTATTTCAACCTTTAATATGCACACAAACTTTTGACTTAGGAATTATAACCTCCATTTTATGAATCACACAGGGTATGATGATGACCCAACTAGTAATCAAGCCTGTCCCCCTGGGCCTCTGGAAAACTTCCCAAGCCTGGATAAACCATCCATCTAGATTTGCATTCCTGTACCTGTCTATCTGTGTAGCACCGCAGAGGGGAAAAGGGGAGGGATCACACAACCAGACTGGTATCAGTAAAAACTCACTTTTCTTTTCACTACAGTGTTTTTCACACATTTACAGTGTTCTATCTGCAGACCTTCTATCATGTAAACGTTAAACAGATTACCTTACTTCATTAAAAGAGAGCTCTCATTTTCTCTCTACCTGATCTTTATAAGGCATCTTTCTCATTCTTATTACAAGGAGAAAGTACACCACTTCCTATCAAATGTACATTCCTTTCTACCTTCTCGACCATACTCCCCTTTCAATTATTCTGTCTGCTCGCAGACTTCAGCAATCTTTCCCTCCTCACTAAATCAATCTGGATTAACACAGGGTTGCTGCAGTGAAACGTGAACCTTAGAGCTGTGTGTAGAGGGAGCTGGAGTGAGAGTAGTTCCACTTCTGGCTAACAAAATTTAAAACTTCCTGATTCTACATTCCTCTAAAGTTTTCACTCATTTTGGCCTCTCTGCACAGCCAAACTTCTCTAAAGCATTACCTATTCATCTTCACCTCCCCTCCCCCCTCTTTAACACAGCACAGCCTACTCAAGTGAATCTATTCTTCTCAAGGGTTACCAACTATAAACTGCCAACTCGAATGTTCGCTTTGGTAATCCTCATCTTACTCATCCTCTCAGTAGTACTGAACACAGTAGCTGCATCCTCCTTGAAACACTCTCCCTCTTTTTTTATCTCCTCTCCTCATCTCCCATTTTTCCTTCCATTTCTCTGGCTGTTCCTTCTCAGCCTCCTTTCCTATTACTTAATTTCTAAATGCTGTAGCTCCTCTCTGGATGAAGTTCTGAGCCTTCTGCTCATCTCTCTCTAGGTAATCTGGCATTCCTGTGCTCAAAATGCACTGACAAGTCCTGAAACTTTGTATTTACCCCAGACCCCTAGGTAGCATTTCTGCTTGTCTTATAGGCATTTCAAACTTTCAGACTTCGGTTTTAAGGATGTTTTTCTCCTTCAAACTTGTTCCTCTCCCAGTCTTTCCTGTCTTCACCTTCTCAAAATAGTCTTCCCTAGTTACCCTGTTATTATTACAGCATTGAGGAACTTTCCTATATACAACTTCTCATATGTGTAATTTACTTGCTTGATGTCTAAACTTCCTGAGCTGATGCCACATCTGTTTTACTCACTACTTTACCTAGTCCCTAATTTAGGCCTGGTACACAGTAGGCACTCAAATTATTTCTTCAATGAACAGTCAACCAACATACACAAAAATTAGGACTATTTTGTATATAAATGTATTATTACGGTTATGTTCTTTCAAATTTTCATTTTATAAAAATATATTCCAGTTTTCATATGTCTCATATTTTCCCTAAATTATCTTGTTCTACATTACCTGAGGTGTTCGTTGTAGTTCATATAAACTGAGTTCCCATGTTTTGCTTAATGGCTGAGTTCCATTTGTCTGCACAGCCTGAGACATTGCTAGGAATAAAGAGGAGAGAAAAACAATTTTAGTATCTGAAAGGGAAGTAAATCTCAAAACTAATTTTTAGACATTGTAAATCCTGAGAATAATGGTAAAAAAAAAAAAATGTTACACACTGGTTCAAGAATGGAAATGAAAAGCTCAAGAATATTTCCATTTATAAATACAAGCTACTTGACTGCAAGAGGCTATCACTGATCTCTGAATACCTAACAGCCCGCATACAGAGAATGCTTCATTATTACTAATGTTAGAAACTCCTTTTCACCAAAGATAGCAAGTATCTTTCTGAAACTAGTGGTCATGCTACCTTCTAAGCGCTTTAAGCCCCGGCCATCCTGCCTCTGCTCTCACAGCTCCACTCGTGGAAACTCCCGTCAGCTTATATTTCAGAAAGCTCCTCCTAATGGTGAGTCTAAAACTGCTAGCTACCCACCCCTACAGCTTGCCCCCTGGAGGCAAGCTGATATAAGCAGAGACACTTTTCCACACAACAGTCTTTCAAATATTTGGACACTGTTATCACATCCCACTTGATTTTTCTTTACTTCTGGCTGAATGTCCTAGTTCCTCCTAGTGCTCACCGTTTGATACAATTTCAAGGTCTCCTTGAGTTCTAATTATTTAATGGCGCACTAAGGGAGGGAGAGTGGTCCAGTAGACAGTGAGAAGGAAAAATACCACACTTGCCTAAAGACACAACTTGCATGATCACAGTATGTCATATACTCTACAGTGTCACATCAACAATGAAGGACATGATCTCTCTGTATCCAGGATGCTGAATTTCCCACTTTTAGCAGATACCATTTTAAAATATCTGCTCAAGACTCCACCTAATGAGCAATTAACTCAACTTTGCTTTTATAAGTAAAAGCACTTCACTGAACTTTAACCTAAATTCTAGTCCCCTCTAAAATTCAATACACATTGTCTCATTGACAGAAAGCTACATTTCCACATGAAGTTTCTCCTTTGTCCAAGCAAAAATGTGAAATGTTCAAATTTTTCAAATTTGAGTGAATCATGGATTTTGTTTATAATTTTGAGGCGGTCCACTGAGTCTACCCTAAAGACTTGTTCATTTTGCTTACTGGAACTAGTGGACTCCCAAACAAGCAACCAATCCTTAAGCCTTTTGTCCCTGAACTAAAATTATCATTCAGGTCCTATATGATCCCTGATCAGTGTCCCTGACAGTAATCTGGAATCTCAGCAATTTTCCTCAGCTAGTATAGCTGAGTTGCACAATCACTAGACTAGCTGAGTTTGTAATTCTACAATTAGCATACTGTGGTTCTTTGAGTATCTCCCTGAATGCTTTAACTCCATTCTCCAAGAATCATAAATTGAAAGAATTTTGTGAAAGAAACTTCTCCTTGATGAAATACTGTCTTTTCTGTCTCATTCAATCTTCAGAGGATCAAATGATGGCACAGGCTCTACTAACTGCTATGTAGTTACACTTTATCAGCCAACGGATACAAGAGACCCAAGAGACCAGTGTCTGCTCCCTGGAGCAACAAACTTTGCCATAAGCCTCTCTAAAATCTTTCATAGGAGACATCACTTTGTTTAATGGAGGAGGCCTTTCTTCATTTCTGTACTTGGGGACTAAGGTTAACATTTCTGTACTTTAGGGACTAAATCATGGTTTCTAGCCATCCCTTTATGGGCTTCCCAGGTGGCTCAGTGGTAAAGAACCCGCTTGTCAACGCAAGAGACACAGGTTTGTTCCCTGGGTCGGGAAGAACCTCTGGAGAAGAACACGGCAGCCCACTCCAGTATTCTTGCCTGGGAAGTCCCATGGACAGAGAGGCCTGGTGGGCTACAGTCCACAGCGTCGCCAAGAGTGGGACATGACTTAGCAACTAAACAACAAGAAGCCACCACTTTATGAGCAGTGCTTGATCCTACCGTGTGCAGTGTGTGTTATCAAAACAGCTAAACAAGCTCTAGAAAAGGAGGAGAAAAAGCACCAAATATATGACAGCCAGTCTTTCTGACTGGTATGCTGAAGCCTTAAAATTAAACTTGGTCTTCAAAGCAGCATGTCTTTAAAGACGCTCTAGCAAAGAAAAAAAGCATTTAGATTATCTGAAACCTGCCCTTCTTATGCACCCAACATTATGTTTTGGCATCACCTCCTTTTATACTCTCTGTTCCCCTTTACTGCCTCCCCTGAAATTCCAAATGAACTATCTTTCCTTCAAGGTCTTCCCCAAGAAAACCATCAATGACCCATACCCACTTAAGACTGCTACAATGGTAGATAAACCAATGGAAACTAAAGCAGGTACAGTTCAGGTTAATAGTCATAATAAAAATCTTTCCAAAACCATAAGGCAGAGAGACTAATGGCTGCTATTGGATTTCATTCTGTTAAGACACTGTTTGTCCAGGAATCCCAGGCTTATATTAATGACTCCATATACTTGTAGCCTCTCAGATGAATAAAAGTGTTGAAAACTGGCTGGAAAAACAGAAAAAAAAGAAAGTACAAAACACTCCACAGGAGACTAGGGAATGCAAGGACTAGAAAAAGCAAGAAAACAAGAGTGATACACAGGCCTTTTCTGATGCCTTTCCTTTAAAAGTTAGACTAAAATTCAAGGTTTTGAGCAAGGAATGGAACAATAAATAGGAAACATAAGAAACTGGCATCAAGGTGTGCAACCTGTATTGTAGGACAGGCACAACAGATAATGTAAAAAGAATCTGTCCTTCTTTTTCTTAACAGGCTAACATCTAAAGTACAGGATTAAAAAAAAAAAAAAGGATTGGAAATTTGCAGATTTGGATAATTTCCAACACAGCAGTTGAAAATGTGAGAAGACCTTCAGAAAACTGACAAAATACAAACTAAAACAAACATATGATACTTCAGATTAAAAAACCAAAGATCCTTTAGCCTCTAAGCTTCAAGGACCTATTCGTAAAAATACTGCCAGATACAGCAATCAGAAAAAATTAGTGCAAGAGGCACTGCTCCACATGAGCAAATAAAGGGTACATGTGGGGTGGGGTCGAGTGGGATGTGTGTGTGTAAAGAACAACGGCCTCAAACCTACCAAGGATGCAGCTCTGAGCTGACTCTGGAATTCACTGAACTCAAGGTAAACTACCTTTAAATATAGCTTCCCTGCAAACACATGTGCCACTTTCTACCATGAACTCTATAATAACAAAATGAATCTATCAGAGAACTAAAACTACTAAGACAGGAGGAATTTCTCAGAACTCTACATCCTAACGCATGTCCCAACACTGTTACCCTGGGGTCAGCTATAAACAGAACACTCCTTTCATCTGTCTGTAAATGCTCCTCCAGCAAACTAATACGAACTGTCAAATAAAATATTCTCCTAAGGCCTTGTTTCTAGAGATATCAGTTCTGCTGAACATAGCCAAATTTTATCTGATTTGGGTATTTGTATACCTGTGGGAACTAAGATTTAGAAAGTAAACCACAAGCTAGTTGTAGTTCCAAAACATCACAGTATCATTTAGAAAACCAGGATCAATATGACTTTTGAAAATTTTCCAGTCTTTCTGTTTGAATCTGTATTACAATCAATCATAAGTTCCCTGGTAACTAGTCTTAAATACTATTGCATGGATGCCATCTTACCAGATAACACAGCAGGTGTTACAAAAGAAAAAAAAAAAGAAAAGGATACAATATTGCTGATTATCAAAACCACGATCTCATTTTTTTTCTTTTTTAAAGTATGAAAGTATGATAACACAATTACAGGAGATTTGGAAAATACAGAACAAGGTTACATATAGTTCCACTATAAATTAAATTATTTTTAAGTAGATTAAGATTTTTTAGTTGGAGTTTCAATATCAAACTCTCAAAATTAACAGAATGAATATAAAGAGAAACAGAAGGATACAGAGACCTGAAAAACACTATGAGAACCAATTCAACATAATTAAGATTTCTACAGTTGGCACACAGCAGTGGGATACAAGTTCTATTCAAGTTCCCAGACAATAAACTAGGAGACATTGGAAGATACTCATGGACATAAAACAAAGTGCAAAAATTTCATGGTCTAAAGGTACCGAAATAGTCTGTTCTCTTATCACCGTGGAATTATGTTAGAAATCAGTATCAAAAGATATTTGAAAATAACCCACATATTTCCAAGTGCAATGTGACATTTACCAAGAGAGATCTTTGACTTTGCCATTGAAAGCCTCAATAAAGTTAGAAGTCTAAGAAAACACAGAGGGTGTGTATCTCAATTTTTGAGAACATGTCAGCAGTGCCGATATCAACAATGTTTAGTAACATCTCCTGTGATCTGGCCAAGGAGGGTCAAAGGGGATCTGAGATGAAAACTCTCATTTTTTTTACTGAAAACAATCCACATATACAAAGGGAGCTATAAATTCTACTTTAGCCTACAGCACATGAACTGCATGTATTCAGGAAACTCAAATTTCTACTTTCGGCAGTTACCAAACAGATAAGCTCCCCAGAACTAGTTCCTCTTTGCTTTTAGGTCAATATATATTTTTTCACTTAAATTTAACCTAAATTCTGTCCTTCCCCCAAATGATATATAAACTTTCCCCATCTTTGGTTTAGTGACAAGTTGCATTTCTGTCTGCAGCTCATTCCTGCACAAGCCAAGAACAACATTTAGCCTGTTTTTCAGGTGAGAATGAATTGTGACTTTGGTGACTGGAATTTGGGAGTCATCTAGATATTCATACTACTGACACATACATAGAGCAAAGAAAGGGAAAAGGAGTAAGAATGGTAGCCTAGATAAAAACTACAATCTGAAAGACTGGAAAGTAGAGCTGAAGCCTGTGAAGGAGGGAAATGAGGTGTCGGACAAAGTAGATTCTTTCCAGTAATAGATGACTACTGTCCACAGATCCATGCCACAAAACAGAAGATCTAGGTCTACCCATGGGCCAACCCCCACCTAAATGACACTTCTGAATAAAAAAGAGATACCCAACAAAACAGAAATGTTTCTTGCACAAAGTAGACACTCAAAGTTGTGAAGTGAATATTAGCATTACAGTTGAGACAAGATAATTTTAGTAGCAGTGACAGAAACATAATAAATCCTGAGAAAAGATCTAGTCACAGTTAAATGTTGAGAGTTCACAGCTTCAATAACCAAAGGGAAAATATCAATAGTATATTCAGAACGTTCTTTGCAGGACCATAAATATCTGGCTTTCATGCTGACTTTCCACATTGTTTCATATGGCAGATCACAAAGTCCTTTTATAGACGCTCAATGTGGTTTCAAAAGCTTTTTCAATACAACCTCAAGATGATTGGATGGCATCACCAACTCCATGCACAAGAGTTCAAGCAAACTCTGGAGATGGAGAAGGACAGGGAACCTAGCATGCTGCAGTCCATGGGGTGGCAAAGAGTTAGACACGACTGAGCGACTGAACAACTGAACACCACTGCTCAACATGTGACTCAGTTCAGTTGCTCAGTCATGTCTGACTCTTTGTGACCCCATGGACTGCAGCACAGCAGGCTTCCCTGTCCTTTACCGAGCCCCGGAGCTTGCTCAAACTCACATCCATCAGGTCAGTAATGCCATCCAACCATCTCATCCTCTGTTGCCCCCTTCTCCTCCCACCTTCAATCTTTCCCAGCATCAGGGTCTTTTCAAATGAGTCAGTTCTTCGCATCAGGTGGCCCAAGCATTGGGAGTTTCAGCTTCAGCATCAGTCCTTCCAATGAATATTCAGGACTGATTTCCTTTAGGATGGACTGGTTGGATTTCCTTGCAGTCCAAGGTACTCTCAAGAGTCTTCTCCAACACCACAGTTCAAAAGCGTCAATTCTTTAGCACTTAGCTTTCTGTATAGTCCAACTCTCACATCCGTACATGACCACTGGAAAAAAC
Source organism: Aepyceros melampus (assembly GCA_006408695.1). Classification (NCBI taxonomy): domain Eukaryota; kingdom Metazoa; phylum Chordata; class Mammalia; order Artiodactyla; family Bovidae; genus Aepyceros; species Aepyceros melampus. The sequence continues at coordinate 388,497 of SJXQ01011789.1, read as the reverse complement.
ATAGCTTTGACTAGATGGAGCTTTGTCAGTAACATCTCTGCTTTTTAATACGCTGTCTAGGTTGGTCATAGCTTTTCTTCCGAGGAGCAAGTGTCTTTAATTGCATGGCTGCAGCCACCATCTGCAGTGGTTCTGAAGCCCAAGCAAATAAAGGCTGTCACTGTTCCACTGTTTCCCCATCTATTTGCCATGAAGGGATGGGACTGGATGCCATGACCTTAGTTTTTTTGCACGCTGAGTTTTTCTCAACACTACTACTAAAAGTAGTTTTTCTCAGAGGCCACTACTAAATGCCTTTTTGCAACAAGTGACAACCCCATAAAGAAAAGGGCAGAGATGAAAACTCCTACGCATTCTACACAAAGAGGTTTACTAGCTTATCTTTCTCTTTTCAAAAAAAATAAGAAAAAACATTAAGACTTTCATTTCCAGTTCTGCATGTAAAGCTGAACAGACTGAAAAATCGACTACTCTTTCAGGTCCATAAGTGAGGGGAGGACAGAAGGATTCCGACTGTCCCCAAACTGGAGAGACAAAGACTGGGAAATCTCAACACCGCACCTGCAGGAGGAACCAGTGTCGGGGGAAACGCTGAACTGTACCTGAAAAAGCCTTGCAGCATGCCGAGTGTGGACAAGTCTGAGAGTTAAAAACTCCAGGAGGACTCAGTCACAGGGAGGGGAGCCCCCAATATACTGTCACATTTACCTCCAGAACCCCAAACAGATTCCCACAGCACTTATCAGAGAAAACTTCCTTCATGCTTCCAGCAGAGGGAGAGGGAAAGGAAATCATTTTAAAATATGCCAGAGCACTCTAGTTCTTAACAAAGCCTGCCCTCAGAGAAAACCAGGTAACCAGAACCTAACCTGCTGGGCTATTATCAGAACCTAAGTGACCTGGGAAAGGGAAATAACCAACTCCAGTCCATTCTAGTCATCCTGTCCCACCTAAAAGGGGTTAAAAAAAAAAAAATCCACTAGTGAAGTTCACAGTCCAGAGGAATAGATTCTGAAACCAATTATAAGAGTACAGAACCATGACTTTCCCCCAACACCTCACCAGCACACTACTAAAGGCCTTTCTGCAACAGTTGCTTTTACCCAGTACAACATATTTAAGCATGCTGGCAATAGAAAAAATTACAAGGCATATCAAATGACAAAAATATAATCTGAGAAACAAAGCATCAGAACCAGACATGGCAGGGATACTGGAATTATCAGACCAGGGGAAAAAAAAAAAAAGACATAAGAAAATTTTAAAGATAAGCCAATTGACAGAGAAAATATTTGCAACGTACATAATAAACAAAGTTCAAAATCCATAATATATAACAGATCCTGCCCTAAGTCAATTTAAAAGACAACTCAATACAGGCAAAATGATGAGTGGGTAATTAACGGGAATTACTAGTGGCCAACAAAATTAAATCATGCTTAACTTCACTACAAATCATTAAACTGCAAATCAAGACAATGTTATCTATATATGCTCTTATTTTTGGCTGTGATGCCGACAAAAATTAAGATGATTGATAATACTATTAGAAAAGGTGTGCAGAAACAGGAGTTCTCAAATCACTGGAAGTGTACAGTGGCATGGTTTTGGGGACAGAATAATCTGGCTATTAAATTTTTATCATTCTGACACAAAGAATTTGGTTGCTAAAACATGTCTTGCAATTCAGGCTTTAGGAAAAGTGACAAATTTTTTTAAATGAATACAAAAATTAGTTTTCAGGACAAACATATATTAATCCCCAACTTAGAAATTAAAATTACCACTTAAAGTTTTTTCCATTAAAAATATATTATACTTAAGTTATGTGTCTATATTACTGGAAAATGTGTACTTGTGTACTAATTCAATTACATTATGGATTCGTCTTTTGGAGACTCATCTAGGGACTTGAGACGCTAATCCTAACATCGTTGGGCTTCCCTGGTAGCTCAGTGGTAAAGAATCCACCTGCAACGCAGGAGTGCAGGTTCGATCCCTGGGTTGGGAAGATCCCCTGGAGAAGGAAACAGCAAGCCACTCCAGTATTCTTGCCTGGGAAATCCCGTGGACAGAGGAGCCTGGCAGGCTACAGTACACGGGGTCGCAAAGAGTCAGACACAACTGGAGCAACTAAATACACACGAACACACGTAACATGGCTGCACATAAATATTCAGTTAGTAGTACCTGGCAAACAAAGTAATGTAAAGGCTCTCCAAAGTGTCTTTTTATTCCACCCCATCTATAACCCTCAAATTGGTTGACGGGAGTATTAAAAAACCATATAAAAAAAAAACCAACCATATAGACATTGCTATTGTTTAGTCGCTGAGTCATTTCTGACTCTTTTATGGCCCATGGACTATCGCCTGCCAGGTTCTCTGTCCATGGGATTCTTAGGCAAGAAATATTGGAGTGGGTTGCCATTTTTCTCCTTCAGAGGATCTTCCTGACCCAGGGACTGTACTCACATTCCCTGCATCTCCCACAGTGTGGGTGGATTCTTTACCACTGAGCCACCGGGAAGCCCCTATAGACAGTAAATGTGGCAAAGAGCAGGTTTCATATGAAAAAAAAAAAAAAAAAAAAAGAGGACAATACTAATACAGGTTCCACTCAATTCTGAGACTTCCAAAACCCTCAAATTCCTTGACTAGGCTACATATTTGCTCCCAAGATCATTCTCTGGCTCCCCTAGAAGGAAAAAACAAATCCACTAAACCAAAAATTCCTCAAGCATGAAGTCAGCGAACTTCATTCTTCAGGGATATCCTTGTTACAGTAAAATAAATGAGACACCTAGAAAGCACAGTGTTCTTTGGAACTGCATCAGCTTGAGTTTCCATCCTAACGCTAGCAGTTACTGGCTATGGATCCATGAGCAAACACTCAAGGCTTTATCTTTTAATCTGCAAAGTGACAAATCTTTTCAGGGTCATTGGTAAAGCTGAATGAGATAGTCATAATAAAATGTGTGGCATTTTATAAATGATAGTCATAAAACTGAAAAGAGATAATTTTCTGTTTCAATAAATAGGAACTATTATTTCTTAGGCTCCCAATAGGTGAAATACAAGGGGAAAAAATGATTTAGACACTAACATTAAAAATCAAAAATTTTACATAGCCCCCTTTTAAAAATAATAATTTTATTATTTTTGAAAAGATATGTTCATGGGGTTCTCATTCTCATCACTTCATGGCAAATAGAAAGGGGAAAAGTGGAAGCAGTGATAGATTTTATTTTCTTGGGCTCAAAAATCACTGTGCATGGTGACTGCAGCCACGAAATTAAAAAGACACTTCTTGGAAGGAAAGCTATGACTAACCTACACAGTGTATTAAGAAGCAGGGATGTCACTTTGTTGACAAAGGTCCATAGAGTCAAAGCTATGGTTTTTCCAGTAGTCATGTACAAATATGTAAGTTGGACCATAAAAAAGGCTGAGCACCAAAGAACTGATGCTTCTGAACTGTGCTGCTGGAGAAGACTACTGAGAGTCCCTTAGGACTGCAAGGAGATCAAACCAGTCAAACCTAAAGAAATCAATCAACCTTGAATATTCATTGGAAGGACTGATGCTGAAGCTCCAATACTTTGGCCACCTGATGCAAAGAGCTAACTTGTTGGAAAAGATCTGTATGCTGGGAAAGCTAGAAGGCAAAGGAGAAGGGGGCGGCAGAGGATGAGATGGTTCGATAGCATCACTGATTCAATGGACATGAATTCTGAGCAAACTCTGGAAGACAGTGAAGGACAGGGGAGCCTGGCGTTCTGCAGCCCATGGGGTCACAAAGAGTCGGACACAACTTAGCAACTGAACAACAACAAAGGAATGTAAGAATGCTTCAGCATGTGCCTTGTGTGATTAAAAAAATTTTTTTAATCAACTGACAGGCTTATTTGCTCTCAAGAATTTAAGGCCTTTTCTATAACAAACAAAAGTTACTGAAAAGGGCAGATGTGTCGTTGTCTATTGCTAGTAACCCGTATGTAGATGTATACTAAGAGGAGTTTCTGGAAGCTTAACGGAAAAAAAGAAGTTATTAGAAACATTTCTGGCTCAAATCCCACTAGAAACTTGTGGATGTTTTTATAGAAGGGGGCACTAGATGGCATAAAAAAAGAGCATCTTAAATCACAGTTTTGAATAACATATAGACATTCAAATGCATGTTTCCTGAATTATCCTTCTATTTCCCCAAACACATATATAATCTTTGAGAAGGTGAAGATACTATAGGCCAGGTACACTGGTGTCTGATCATTTATGACATAGGGCTGAAGTGCAGAGAACTGATACAATCTTTATGCTTGGGCAGACTCCCAGTAAACCAGTCTCAAGTCTCGAAGACTCTCTGGCACAGCTGGGTCATAAAAACCCCTAACTCCATTCTCAATAAGAGTCTCAAGTGTACATTTCTGTAGTATGGGTGAAAGAATTCTTATTAAATAGCAGATGCACAGGCAAAAGGGCTGACATTGTGCCAAATTTTAGGAGTCTAAAGTGTACTCTTACCAAAGTAGAGCTATAGAAGAGCCACCAGGGAGATTCCAGAATGAAAAAAACTCTTCTCCCCAAAAGGAGCTTCAAATATAACATATATTGAGCTAAACCTCAGAGTTCTATGCCTAAAAATGCTTACCAGTTGCTTTAATCATAAAAATTACCTGGTCTTTTCAGAGTATCTGAAATAGAACTAGTCTAAGGAGTTTAAGCTGTAAGTATACCCCCGCAAAAGGATGAAGAGTTAAAGTATATGGAGTTATTTATACTCCATATACTTTATATGTAAATTTGTATGTATAAGGAATCCATTTATACTCTGAAGAATGGTTGATGTATTAGTTTCCTGTGACTGCTGTAACAAATTATCACGTTTGGTGGTTTAAAACAACAGAAATTTCCCTCTCTCAGTCCTGGAGGCCACAAATCCTAAACTGGTATCACCAGGCCAAAATCAAGGTGTTGGCAGGCTGCGCTTCTTCGAGAGATTTTATGAAAGATTCTGCTCCTTGCCTCTTCCAGCTTGGAGTAACTGCTGGTGTTTCTTGACCTGTGGCCACATCATTCCAATCTTTGCCTCTGTGGTCATATTGCCTCCTCTTCTAAATGTAAACTCTCTGTTGCTCTCTTATAAAGACACATGTAATTAACATTTAGAACCCACTCAGACAACCCAGGGTAATCTCCTTGTATCAAAATCTTTAACTTAATGACATCTACAAAGACTCCTCCCCTCTAAAAAAGTAACATTACAGATCTCAGGGGTTCGGATGTGGATATCTTTGGGGGATAGGGGCAGGGATCCATTTTTTAGCCTACCAGGACTGCCAAAAGTTACTATATAATCAATCCCTCACAGCCAACACTTATATCTTTATTCTGTATGTAATTTAAGGTTTTTTTAAAAAAAAAAAAAAAACTGTGAACCATATATCAGAAAACACAATCACTTTTAAAGTACTTAGATTATCCCATTTTCCTAGAAAGCATCTTTCTTCATTAGCTTGAGATCCCTACCACTATGAAACAAAACTATGAAACTCTTTTTTCCCCCTGTATTAAGAAACTTATCTTTTTCTCCATGGTTGTTGCCATCTTTGAACATAAAGTAAATAAAGCTCACATCAAAATTAACTCTCCCAATCTTTAGCATTTTTCTTTTCCTCTTGCATTTTATTATACAACATGGGAATGAGCAAACAATTTGTTCCTTAATTAAAACACTGCTTGCTCAAAGGATACAGGTGTTAAAAGAGTTTAGAAATTAATTCAAGACTAGGCAAACCATGGAGCAATAATAAATTCTGAATAAGCAATCCAACTGCCATCATAACACTGCCTGCAGTAAGCATCACCTCATAAAAAACACTCACAGCATTTTAATCTAAAGCTACAGCTGTAAGACATATACTGATTTCTGTAAGCTTCTAAAAATGCAAAGTGTTCTTTATTGGAAAAATTGTTTTTGGATTCAACATCTGGAATAAAAAGCTAAATTACCTTCAGTAACCCAAGAGCTTTATTTAAAGAGAAAAAATAATCAATTCCTATTTGGATTATATCTTCTCACACTATGGAACACAGAGCAGGAACCTTTCAAAGGTGATTTACCAAATCTTCATTATCCAGTCTTAATTAAGTTTTTGAGTACTGCTGGTAACAGATTTAACATTTTTTGGTCTCTATGTAAAATTAACTTATTGTTACAAGAAAAATAAATGCTTTAAGATATTTTTAAAGCATTTAAAATGCAGATATAGATAATTTAGTGTAATCTGTGCCCTCCTATAATATTTCTTATTACTATCTCACCTTCTCTAAGGTTACTCCTTCAGTTTCCACGCCCCTATAAATATTTTCTTAATAGCCCAAGTCAGTCTTTCCCCAAGACTTCAGAATGCATCAAGGGTTATTATCAGCCAACACCAGTTATATGAGCAGCAGCCTTGTTTTCATTCTGTCCCTCTGTGTATCCACCTGAGACGTTTTGAGCTGTGATATTAGAGTCCCATCAACAGCAAGATCAAATCTGTCAATTTTAAAGGAAATCAACCCTGAATATTCATTTGAAGGACTGATGCTGAAGCTCCAATATGTTGGCACCTGATGCAAAGAGCCAATTTGTTGGAAAAGACGCTGATGTTAGGAAAGATTGAAGGCAGGAGACGGGGACAACAGATGAGATGGTTGGATGGCATCACCAATGGACATGAGTGTGAGTAAGCTCCAGGAGTTTGTGATGGACAGGGAAGCCTGGCGTGCTGCAGTCCATGGGGTCACAAAGAGTCGGACACAACTCAACAACTGAACTGGTCACAGGAGTGGGCTTCCCAAGTGACTCAGCAGTCAAGAGTCCACATGCCAACATGAGAGACATAGATTCGATCTCTAAGTCAGGAGGACCCCCTGGAGAAGGAAATGGCAACCCACTGCAGTATCCTTGCCTGGGAAATCCCATGGAGAGAAGAGCCTGGTGGGCTACAGTCCATAGGGTCATAAAAGAGTGAGACACGACTGAGCAACTACAAGAATCAGAAGCGTCCTTAAAAAAAGAGAAGGCAATGTGATGGAAGCAGAGATATAAATCAAAGAAAGAAATCTGAAGATGCTATACTGCTGGCTTGACAACAGAGGAAGAATTTGTGAGCCCAAGGGCTGTAGGTATAGCAGCCTCTAGAAGCTAAAGAAGAAAAGGAACATGAATTCTCCCCTAAACCTCCAGAAGGAACACAGCCCTGTCAACACCTTGATTCCGCAAGACCCACTGTGAACTTCTGGATGTCAGAACTGTAAGATAACAAACGTGTTATTTTTTAAGCCACCATATTGTGGCAATTTATCATCACAGCAATAGGAAAGTAATATACCATCTGAATCCAAATTATCAAGAGAAAGCCAAAGGGAGAGTGGGACAAAGTGAAAAAAATATGAATTTCAGTTAACTTGTCCAACAGTCTTATCCTCTGCCAGAAGAAAATTAATGCACTCACAGAAAAAATAATCTAGAGAAGCAGTTCTCAAATTTGGTTCCATGCAGGAACCACCTGGAGAGCTTTAACATAATCCTGATACCGAGGTTCCATTTCAGACGACCTGAGTTATCACCTCTGGGGCTCTTGGTGTGTTAGAAAGACAGCCACAGGTTTTTATGCATAGCCAGGGTGGAGAACCCACTGTTCTAGCTAAAGATTAGTTTTTAGTGATCCAAGGAAACTTCTGAGGTTTCCAAATGGTACAAGTTCCTGAAATTGTCCCCCATAAAGATGTGGTTCACCATTCATTAAATATATGTTTTGTTGACTTTATATCTGACAGTAAGAAGTTGCCTAGGCAAATTCCTAAAGGCAAAATTACTGGCTCAAATGGCAGGTAACTTTTTTTATTCAGACAAATACTGCTAAATTGCTAGACCACCATACCCTTCTACCAATTAAGAATCAGCAACACTTTGTTTAAAAGCGTGCCCAATTTGATAGATGGAAAATAATATTTCATTGTTGTTTTCATTTGCAAGCTTCAACCATGAGTGAAACTGAGTACATTTTCATAGCTGTACTGGCCATTTTGGGGTCTCTGTCAATTACTTATTCATATTCATTTCTAATAAAAGGTAATTTGTAAGAACCTCTTCTGCTAAGGAAATCGACCTTTTGCCTGTCATGACTGTTACATATTTCCCCCCAGTTTGTTGTCTTTTGTCTTCGGCTTCTTTAAGCCACAGATTTTATTTTTTATATATCTTTAATGTATTTATCTTTCCCTCTCTGGCTTCTTTGGAAAGCTAATCCATACTCTGAGATTATAAACAACATCAACCATACACCCATATACTTTATTCTAATACTTCCAGAATTTCATGTTTTACAAAGGTTGGGACCTTTTCCCCTCTACTCGCCCCTCACTGTCCAGGTTCATTTACAGTTTAGTTCATCTCTTCTCCATAACTTCCAGTGACGGAAGTTATCATGCTTTTAACTTAAAGATGGAAAAAGAGGGGGGGGGCGAAATGTATATATGTGTGTGTGTATGAAAAACTGAAGTAAAAGCTTAACACACTTTTTACATAGTCAACAATAAATATAACGCCTAATTCAGGTATAAAGAGTTAAGGTTATGGAAAGTATGTTATGGAAAATGGAAGTAAGATTAGGCACAGTGTCTCTTCCTTTCCCCTCTCCAATGCAACACAACTGTCACCAGGCTGACTTCCTCACAAACCATAAGAAATAAAGGCTCCCAGTGAATTTTTCCTGTGGTTGTCCTCATTCTTGCAAAATACTTGTTGCCACTAGGTGGAGACAATTTTGCAGTAGGAAGATTGGTTACTGAAACTGGAACAGCCACAAATTTTCTACAAATATACAAATAGTAAAGAAGGTCAGCTTTCAATTTTTGTGTAAACTAAGGCTAGTCATTTTAACTGAGGATCCAGTTTCCTTATTTGTAAATTTAAGAATTTATATTAAGTAATACCAAGAGCCCTCTTACCCATAATATTTTATAGATCAAAGGCTTTCCTGAATGTCCTTTCCCCAATGGCTCAGCAGGAAAGAATCTGCCTACCTATGCAGCAGACACAGGAGACGCAGGTTTGGTCCCTGAGTCGGGAAGATCGCCTGAAGGAGGAAATGGCAACCCATCCAGTATTCTTGCCTACGAAATCCCATGGACAGAGAAGCCTGGTGGGCTACAGTCCAGAGGGTCGTGAAGAGTCAGACTCGACTGAGCAACTAAGTATGTCCTCTTGGGCTAAGAAGGTATTCTACTTCCAACAACTTCTTTCAACTTGAAAATGTCACCAACCAAAATCAGTCATTTCCTCCAATCTTTTTTTTCAAAGCTGATCAAAAAGAGGTGTGTTGTGTGTTATAAAGTTCATACATCTCACACTCCAGATCACATCACAAGGCTTTCTGCACTTCCTTATATATACTTCTCCACATCCATCTGGCATGCTTGCACACATATTTTAAACAATGAGCTAGCTATAGATTTTCCTCTGAACTGGTATCTTTGTGCTAGAAGTTGTACATCTGGAGGGGTTGCTTTGCTTTTGCCCTCGTATTATTTTTTTTCTTCTTTGCTCCATTTGGTCAGAACCTTCCATTTTTGTTGATTTCCTGAATTCTTAGTTGTCTGCCCTCTGACAAGACATTCCCTGCAATTGACTTCAGCTCCTGGTTCTCATCTGCCAGTCTAGATTTTGTAACCCTTCTAAAATTGTATCAACCTCTGCTTGCCTAAGGGGTTCCCAGTCAGCTGCTTCATCCAATTATTGAGTCTAGTGAACTGATGGCAAACTGATTCACTTAGCTCTCAAACTCAGGCACAGTCTAGGTTCTCAGCCCCGAACATGCACCAACTCTACCACAAACTAACCACATTCATAGAGAAGGATTAATCTGCATTCTCCTCATGCTTCAAGATCAAGAGACACACCGTACACTGTTAACTTCCTGAGCTGAGCAGAAAAATTCTGAGTTCTTAAGGTGAGCAAGAGAAGCTGCCAACTTCATTTCACATCCCTACCCAGATTACAAGAAACTGTAAACAGGGCAACATATTGACGTATGTGAATAGCTCCCTACTGACTGTGGACTACTCTCTATGCCGTCAGCATACAGGGTTGGCTCCCAATAAAAACCTGCAGGTTTAATGGCAGAAACAGATCAGTATTTCTATCTCTGAGAGGAAGATGTGAAACACAAGGAAAGCATAAAGCAAAGCTTGAAGATTTACAGATGCTTATCAATAATGGCAAAGCTAAAAAGAGACTTCTAACAACTAATGACTTTTAGTCCAAAACCCCACGTGCCAGAATAGACGTTTAACAACTTTTGAAAAGTGGTACATCTCCTTTTCTTGGGAGGAAAATTGCCCATCCAGTGCAGATTCCTGCCGGAAGGAGCAGAGATGCTGCTGAACACACTTCAGCAAGTGACAACACACGAAGTAACGGCAACATTCCCTAGGTCACAGAAAATAGACCAACAGGGTCTACATTTCTCACAAGGGCATACTTCGTTGAAAACTTAAGCTGCAGAAAGAGACTGACACAGAAACTAAAAAGTCACATCAGGAAAGAGAAGAGAGAAAGCCGAAGGCTGATGCCTCCACCTTCTCCCAACAGCAACTGGAATGACCCTTTCAGAAAACAGCTAGGCAATTCATTTCCAGAGATACAAAACATCATAATCTTTCACCCAGTAATCCCAGTCCTAGGAAATAACACTATTAATAACAGATAACATTTATATTTATCACTCTATATGAAATCTTTCTTAATCCTAACAACTCTATGAAACATGTACTATTAATTTCTTTCATTTAATAAATCATGCTAAAATATAAATAACTAAACAAACAACCAAGCAACTAGCTTAAAGTTTGCAGTGTCGGAGTAAAGACTCAAAACTCAGCTTTGCCTGACTAAGAAGGCCATGCCCTTAACTATCACACCAATTATTATTCCTCCTACAACAGTAACAATGCCGTCAGCACGGACACATCTGCTGCATCATCAACAATGGGAAATTTTTTCAATCATTAAAAATAACAAGTAGTCATACTATACGAAATGATCAGATACTTACAAGGCAAAGAGACGAAAGAGACGACTACCTGGTAGTTGTGCTAGCATTTGTTGTTGTTGAGTTGCCAGTCGAGTCTGACTTTTTTGCAGCCCCACAGACTAGCCCGCCAGGCTTCTCTGTCCATGGGATTTTCCAGGCAAGAATATAGGAGTGGGGGGCCATTTCCTTCTCCAGGGGACCTTCCCAACCCAGGGCTGGAGCCCGGGTCTCCTGCATCTCCTGTACTGGCGGGCGGATTCTTTACTACTGCGCCACCAGGGAAGCCCCGTGCTACAATTACAGCGACGTAAAAGTTAACATTTTAGAAGGCAGCATGGAGTTGTCAGGAGTCTGTGGAGAGGGTTTCCCTCCATTTTCCAACTCCTACTACTATTATGACCAAAAATACAACAGGCATAGTTTTGAACAGTTTTAAAACAACAGATTAGAGGAGTAAAGAATGCGTTTCTGGTGTCACTTAAGCACACAGGGTAGATTTTCTCTTGCAGAAAAGCAACTATTACGGAAAACAGTGGCAGCCAGACTGGGATTTGCTGCTGCTGCTAAGTCGCTTCAGTCGTGTCCAACTCTGTGCGACGCCATAGACGGCAGCCCACCAGGCTCCGCCGTCCCTGGGATCTCCAGGCAAGAACACTGGAGTGAGTTGCCATTTCCTTCTCCAATGCATGAAAGTGAAAAGTGAAAGTGAAGTCACTGAGTCGTGTCCAACTCTCAGCAACCCCATGGACTACAGCCTACCAGGCTCCTCCGTCCATGGGACTTTCCAGGCAAGAGTACTGGAGTGGGGTGCCATTGGGATTTAGGAGACCTCAATTCTCATTGTGGGTTCCTGATACAACTTCAAAATGTAAACTGATTTCTCTTCTGCCCTTATCTCCTGGTTTCTGCAACTTGCATCAAAAAAAAAGTTTAAAACTGGCAAAAAGCAGAGCCTGCAGTTTCAAAGGCTGGAGTCTTAGAAGAAAAAAGAAACCAGAAATTTTAAGGATAGAAAGCTGTGTTACAGCTCTAATAAATCTAAAGATTAGCATAATCCCTAGATTCATGAAAGCAGCAAAAATTTGGCATAGTTCAAATATACCAGAAATCAACATGACTTTGAACAAGTCACTATACAGCTTTTAATCTCTTTATCTATAAAATGAGCATGTTTTAGGAAATACATACTTATTTTCAATATCCATTAGGGCAGAGTTTCTTATTAGCAATCAAAAAACATTTAAATGGGTATATATTAAAAATGTATAGACACACATGTCTACTAGGGTAAAGCTACTTATTAGCAATTAGCCTTCAAAAATCTTTATGTGGGTTCTTCAAATAACCAATATTAAGAAGAGAAAACTATAGTACTACTATAAAAAAAGAAGAAATTAAGTAGCTAAAGTGGCAAAACTCATTGTCTCCTAATGAAAATTTATCCTATATTAAACAATTAATTGCAAGGAAAACTAACATTAATTTGATACAACAGACACTGTTTTCGGGCACTTTTTAAAAATAGCTTTCCCTCTACCTCTTAAACAAAATCCTGTAAGTTCATGGACCTTGCATAATTTTTCTGAGTCTATATGCCCCTTGAGAATCTGATGAAAACTAGGAATTCTTATCTTGGGAGAGGGAATACAAAGATAAAAGAACACACATACAAAATTTCAGAGTATTCATGGATCCTTAAGAGATACCTGGACTGAAGGCCAAGAACACTTGCTCCACACTAAGAGTTCCAAATCTGAAACAAGGAAACAGAGGTTACCGTCTTTTTGTTTTCTTCAGCTGTACTATACAACAAGCTGTTGCCAACAATGACTCATTTATTCTAAGCAAAAATAAACAAACAGGACCTAATCAAAGTTACAAGCTTTTGCACAGCAAAAGAAACCATAAACAAAATGAAAAGACAATCTACAGAATGGCAAAAAATATTTCCAAATGACGCGACTGACAAGGGATTACATTCCAAAACATACAAATAGCTCATACAGCTAAACCACAATAACAACAACAACCAAACAACCCAGTTGAAAAATAGGAAAATTACTGAAATAGACATTTTTCCAAAGAAGACATACAGATGGCCAACAACCATATAAAAAGATGTTCAACATCACAAATTATTAGAGAAACGCAAATCAAAACTATGTAAGGCACTGTCTTACTCCAGCCAGAATGGCCATAATCAAAGGAAACAAATAACAAGTGTTGAAGAGGATGTAGAGAAAAGGGAACTTCCCTACACTCTTGGTGGGAATGCAAGCTGGTGCAGCCATTATGGAGAACAGTATGGCAGTTCCTGAAAAAACCTGAGTTGCCATATGATCCAGCAATCCCAGTTCTGGGCACATATCCAGACAAAACTATAATTTGAAATGACACATGCACCCCTAAATTCACAGCAGCATTGCTTACAATAGCCAAGACATGGAAGCAAACTAACTGTCTATACCAGATGAATGGATAAAGATGCGGTACATATATACAGCTGAATACTGCTGGTGCTGCTAAGTTGCTTCAGTCGTGTCCGACTCTTGTGCGACCTCACTACTCAGCCATGAAAAGGACTTAAATAAAGCCATTTGCAGCAACATGGATAGACCTAGAGACTCGTACTAAACGAAGGCAAGTCAGAAAGACAAAGCCGGATCCATACGGTATCACTCATCGTGTAATCTACAATATGACAGAAATGCACCTATCGGTAATACAGAAACAGATGTGACGAAGAGACCTGTGGTTGCCAAGGGGGAGGGGTAAAGGGAGGGAAGGACTAGGACTTCGGGATTAGCGCATGCAAACCAGTATATAAAGCATGGATACACAAGGTCCTACTGCACGGCACAGGGAACTATCTTCAATATCCTGTGATAAACCATATGGTTAAAGAATGTATGCACATAACTCAATCACTCTGCTGTACAGTAGAAAATAACACATTGTAAATCAACTCTGTGTTCTGTGTGCTGTACTCAGCTGCTCAGTCATGTCCAGTTTTTTGCGAACCCATGGACTGTAGCCAGCCAGGCTCCTCTGTCCATGGAATTTTTCAAGCAAGTATACTGGAGTGGGTTCACATTTCCTACTCCAGGAGATCTTCCTGACCCAGGGATCGAACCTGTGTCTCCTGGGTCTCCTGCACTGGCAGGCAAATTCTTTACCACTGCACTACCAGGAAACCCCTTAAATTAAAAAAAAAAAAAAAAAAGGTTTGTTCTTACAAAGATAAACTATGGACACAATAGGTGTTACTTGTTAAATACGTCCATTTGGCTGCCAAAATGAACACTGTACTTCCCTACCATCAACATCAGTACAAAGCTAAAAGGAACCTTAGAATCCAACCACAAGGAAATGAATAAACACACCATGGTATATCCACTTGAAGTATCACACAATCATCAAAAATGTTATCAAGTTGACTATGGATTAGAAAATGTTAGTAATATCTAAAGTTAGATTTTAAAATACACATAAATTTAGACTTATATAAAAAAGTTAAAACTATGTTTTAAAAAGCCCTAGTCAGATCAGTCAGTTAGTTCACTCAGTCATGTCTGACTCTTTGCGACTCCATGAATCGCAGCACACCAGGCCTCCCTCTCCATCACCAACTCCCAGAGTTCACCCAAACTCACATCCATCAAGTCGGTGATGCCATCCAGTCATCTTATCCTCTGTCATCCCCTTTCCTCCTGCACCCAATCCCTCCCAGCATCAGGGTTTTTTCCAATGTGTCAACACTTCCCATCACGTGGCCAAAGTACTGACGTTTCAGCTTCAACATTAGTCCTTCCAATGAACACCCAGGACTGATTTCCCTTAGGATGGACTGGTTAGATCTCCTTGCAGTCCAAGGGACTCTCAAGAGTCTTCTCCAACACCACAGTTCAAAAACATCAATTCTTTGCTGCTCAGCTTTCTTCACAGTCCAACTCTCACATCCATACATGACCACTGGAAAAACCATAGCCTTGACTAGATGGACCTTAGTCGGCAAAGTAATGTCTCTGCTTTTTAATATACTATCTAGGTTGGTCATAACTTTCCTTCCAAGGAGTAAGCATCTTTAATTTCATGGCTGCAACCACCATCTACAGTGATTTTGGAGCCCCCAAAAATAAAGTCTGACACTGTTTCCACTGTTTTCCCATCTATTTCCCATGAAGTGATGGGATAAGATGCCATAATCTTAGTTTTCTGGATGTTGAGCTTTAAGCCTACTTTCACTCTCTCCTCCTTCATTTTCATCAACAAGCTTTTTAGTTCCTTTTCACTTTCTGCCATAAGGGTGGTGTCATCTGCATATCTGAGGTTATTGATATTTCTCCCGGCAATCTTGATTCCAGCTTGTGCTTCCTCCAGTCCAGCGTTTCTCATGATGTACTCTGCACAGAAGTTAAATAAGCAGGGTGACAATATACAGCCTTGATGCACTCCTTTTCCTATTTGGAACCAGTCTGTTGTTCCATGTACAGTTCTAACTGTTGCTTCCTGACCTGCACATAGGTTTCTCAAGAGGCAGGTTAGATGGTCTGGTATTCCCATCTCTTTCAGAATTTTCCACAGTTTATTGTGATCCACACAGTCAAAGGCTTTGGCATAGTCAATAAAGCAGAAATAGATGGTTTTCTGGAACTCCCTTGCTTTTTCAACTATCCAATAGACGTTAGCAATTTGATCTCTGGTTCCTCCACCTTTTCTAAAACCAGTTGAACATCTGGAAGTTCACGGGTCACGTATTGCTGAAGCCTGGTTTGGAGAATTTTGAGCATCAC
The DNA here is from genome assembly GCA_006408695.1 of Aepyceros melampus. Lineage (NCBI taxonomy): Eukaryota > Metazoa > Chordata > Mammalia > Artiodactyla > Bovidae > Aepyceros > Aepyceros melampus. Next base: position 372,621 of record SJXQ01011789.1, on the reverse strand, counting down.
TTTACTAACGTGTGAGATGAGTGCAATTGTGTGGTAGTTTGAGCATTCTTTGGCATTGCCTTTCTTTGGGAATGGAATGAAACTGACCTTTTCCAGTCCTGTGGCCACTGCTGAGTTTTCCAAATCTGCTGGCATATTGAGTGCAGCACATTCACAGCATCATTTAGGATTTGAAATAGCGCAACTGGAATTCCATCACCTCCACTAGCTTTGTTTGTAGTGATGCTTCCTAAGGCCCACTTGACCTCACATTCCAGGATGTCTGGCTCTAGGTGAGTGATCACACCATCACATTCCAGGATGTCTGGCTCTAGGTGAGTAATCACACCATCATGATTATCTGGGGCATGAAGACCTTTTTTGTATAGTTCTTCTGTGTATTCTTGCCACCTCTTTTTAATATCTTCTGCTTCTGTTAGGTCCCTAACATTTCTTTTATCGAGCCCATCTTTGCATGAAATGTTCCCTTGGTATCTCTAATTTTTTTGAAGAGATCTCTAGTCTTTTCCATTCTATTGTTTTCCTCTTTCTTTGCACTGATAGCTGAGGAAGGCTTTCTTATCTCTCCCTGCTATTCTTTGGAACTCTGCATTCAGATGCTTATATCTTTCCTTTTCTCCTTTGCTTTTCACTTCTCTGCTTTGCACAGAAGCACGGTGGCCGAGAGGAGCTACCTCATACCCAAGGTCAGGGGCGGCAACCAAGAGCGCCAGGCTGCAACGGAGCAAGAGTGGCGAGAGGACATCCAAGGTCAGGGACAGCAGCTGAGAGGAGCTACCCCACGTCCGAGGTCAGGGGTGGTGGCTGAGACGAGCTACCCCATGTCCAGAGTCAAAGGCAGCGGTGGTGACGAGCTAACCCACGCCCGAGGTCAGGGGTGGCGGCCGAGAGGAGCAACCCCATGTCCAAGGAGCAGTGGCTGCGTGGGCGCAGGAGGGCTAAGAGGAACTACTCCAGTTCAAGGTCAGGAGGGGCGACCTCATCCAAGGGAAGGAACAGTGGCTGCGCTTTCCTGGAGCAGCCATGAAGAGATACCCCATGTCCAAGGTAAGAGAAACGATGGTAGGTGTTGCAAGAGGGCAACAGAGGGCAGACACACTGAAACCATAATCACAGAAAACTAGTCAATCTAATCACACAGACCACAACCTTGTCTAAGTCAATGAAACTAAGCCATGCCATGTGGGTCCACCCAAGACCGATGGGTCATGGTGGAGAGGTCTGACAGAATGTGGTCCACTGGAGAAGGGAATGGCAAACCATTTTAGTATCCTTGCCTTGAGAACCCCATGAACAGTATGAAAAGGCAAAATGACAGGATATTTAAAGAGGAACTCCCCAGGTCGGTAGGTGCCCAATATGCTACTGGAGATCAGTGGAGAAAGAACTCCAGAAAGAATGAAGGGATGGAGCCAAAGCAAAAACAATACCCAGTCGTGGATGTAACTGGTGATAGAAGCAAGGTCCAACGCTGTAAAGAGCAATACTGCATGGGAACCTGGAATGTTAGGTCCATCAATCAAGGCAAATTGGAAGTGGTCAAACAGGAGATGGCAAGAGTGAATGTTGACATTCTAGAAATTAGCAAACTAAAATGGACTGGAAAAACAAATAAATAAATAAAATGGACTGGAATGGGTGAATTTATTATATCTACTACTATGGGCAGGAATCCCTTAGAAGAAATGGAGTAGCCATCATGGTCTACAAAAGAGTCCGAAATGCAGTACTTGGATGCAATCTCAAAAACGACAGAATGATCTCTGTTCGTTTCCAAGGCAAACCATTCAATATCATGGTGATCCAAGCCTATGCCCCAACCAGTAATGCTGAAGAAGCTGAAGTTGAATGGTTCTGTGAAGATCTACAAGACCTTTTAGAACTAACATCCAAAAAAGATGTCCTTTTCATTATAGGGGACTGGAATGCAAAAGTAGGAAGTCAAGAAACACCTGGAGTAACAGGCAAATTTGGCCTTAAGTACAGAATGAAGCAGGGCAAAGGCTAATAGAGTTTTCCCAAGAGAATGCACTGGTCATAGTAAACATCCTTTTCCAACAACACAAGAGAAGACTCTACACATGGACATCAACAGATGATGGTCAACACCGAAATCAGACTGATTATATCCTTTGCAGCCAAAGATGGAGAAGCTCTATACAGTCATCAAAAACAAGACCGGGAGCTGACTGTGGCTCAGATCATGAACTCCTGATTGCCAAATTCAGACTTAAATTGAAGAAAGTAAGGAAAACCACTAGACCATTCCAGTATGACCTAAATCAAATCCCTTATGATTGTACAGTGGAAGTGAGAAACAGATTTAAGGGACTAGATCTGATAGACAGAGTGCCTGATGAACTACGGACGGAGGTTCCTGACATTGTACAGGAGACAGGGGTCAACACCATCCCTAAGGAAAAGGAATCCAAAAAAGCAAAATGGCTGTCTGAGGAGGCCTTACTGTGAAAAGAAGAAAAGTGAAAAAGCCCAAAGCTAAAATTTATTTCCAAGGGGAAATACATCAAAATTTAACAGCAATTAAAATTGAATACTGAAAGCATGATTTTTCCAGTTCTTAAATTATCCAGTATTTAAAAAAAATTTTTAACAAACTGACAACTGAAAATTATTATATTGGTTAAAAAGACAACTTAATAACATTGATTTTTTTCCCATTGTTAGCTCTTAATTACTTTTAAAAGGACTGAGTAACATTGCACATAGGAATTAAAACTAAAAACAATCCATTTAAGTGAATGACAGCTTATGTACTCTGTGAAACTTCAAAGTTTCAGAATAAAATTAATTGACATGAATAATCATGTTACTTAAATTATACAAAACTGTAACATTAGTTTTTCAAAAGTTATATAGAGACTTCTGGGGAAAAAATATTACAGGAGACTAAACTATGGTTTCCATGGCGGCTCAGATGGTAAAGCATCTGCTTGCAATGCAGGAGACCCAGGTTCAATCCCTGGGTTAGGAAGATCCCCCGAGAAGGAAATGGCAACACCCACTCCAGTTCTCTTGCCTGAACAATTCCATGGACAGAGGGGCCTGGTGGGCTACAGTCCATGGGATCACAAAAGTCGGACACGACTGAGCGACTTCACTGTTTTTTAAACTATGATAAATTATGACTAGTTAATTCAAATTAGTAAATGAGACCTACCTCTGAAGACAAATGAAATCGATTACAACATTAATAAAAGAGAAATTTAGTCTTGATATTTTAGACAATACTCAACTATCAATATCCTAGAGTCTTCAACATGTTACCATTATTTTACAACTTGGAAGAGGAAATATTCCTAGAGGACAGCACCTCACAAAAAATTAAAAAGCTATAAAAAAAAGGCATGTTTTCTTCACAAATATGTCAATTAAAACTTTCAAGTTCAAGGATAAGAGGGTAAGTTCATTAAAACTAAACAGATATAATTTCTAATCCTGCTAAATGTTATTTTTAAAAGTACAGAGATTTTTCTCTAAGTGATATTATAAAACAGCATAAATAAAATGAAAATAGGTAGTTTCCAGTAAAAATAGTAATAGCATGTATTTCTTCTACTCCCTCAGGCCCGTCATTTAAACAATCTGTGAAGTGGTAATTTTGGTCCTAGGTGTATAAGTTTCGGGTATCATCTCATAAGATATTTAGTCCCGGTGAAAAGAAATTAATGAAGCACATTGACCTTAACAGACAGTTACTTGAGATTGAGAATACTACACAATCGACCAGACTTGGGGAAAGTAGGGTTACAAGACATCCACAATTCCTCCCACACCCCATATTTTCACTCTAACAACCTTCTTTTAAATATGGAGACTCAAAAACTTGAGACACACAACTATTCCCTAGATCCATGTCACAGATCACTCTCTCCATTTCAATCCATGCCACAGATCAATCTCTTTCTTAACATACACCCTTTTATATTTACAATGCTCTTTGCTGCTTACCCCTTTTTACCTACATTACCTCTTATATCTTGACAAATAACCTCAAAGTTCAAGGGGATGCAACTTTTTATTATTTTTTTTACAGAAAAGAAAATAGGCCAAGAAGCTTGCTAGTAGTGGAACCAGGCCTAGAAACCAAGTCTCCTGCCTTCAATTCTAAAGCCCCTTCTTCCATGCACAACACTACCCCTCTGTAATACAGGAAAGCCTCCATAAAACATTTGGCTGGCTTCCAAGACAGCCGTCCCAGACTGAATTAAACTCTATATAGTAAATAGTATAAATACTGAGGGTTTAATGCAATTACTGGCATAGAGGCATACATCTTTTTATAAGTGAAAAATCAGTTAGTTTTAAGTTAAATCAACATAGTCTGTGTATGGTGGGGAAAACAAGTAGAATACTTCTAAAAACAAGTCCAAATGAAGTATACAGATCTGCACATTTTACAATAGCTAACAGAGACAGCATAATCAACACAGGGAGCAGATAAAAAGAAAACAGCGGACAACTAAAAAGAATAATGTAAAAAGAAACTGCATGATGCTTTTATTTTTAGGAAATAAAATGAGGAGCTTTTCTTCCTCCCTCCATCCCAAAATAATGGAAATTTTAGAACATATATTAGGCTATAAAATAGTAAAAGTAGAAGAGGATTTTATTTAGTAGCCATCAAACGAAATCCCTACCAAAATGGCTGGCTCTGGAATATAACACATCAAAATCCAAAGTCCTATTTCTAGTTCAGTTACTGGTAGTATACAGCTTATATGAACCAATTATTTTAAGCTTTCAATTCTCACATCTATAAAATCATAACACTCTAGCCAAACTATTTGCTCATGACCTTGGAAAGAGCAAACAACGTCTTACAAAGGTAATGAGCAATACTTTAAATCCCCATTAGCAAAAATAACTATTTCTCAAACGTCTTCTAGGGGTGAAGTACTAAGCCAGGCTAAAAGTGCAGAGAAAATGTTGGTCTTTATAATCGAAAAAAATAAAGCAAAGAAATACTTAACTAAAGACAATAACTGCATGATAAAATTAAGGCATTTCAGAGAAATGGCTTTCAAGGACATCAAACAGAATGAACTTGGGCTTGATCAAGACACCAAACAAAAATAGTGGTCATTAGGTTTAGCTGGGAAAAGAGGCAAGAAGGCTGCTTGTCCTCTGGATTCCCAAAGCACATCATGTATGTATTATTGCATTTAACACTGTGTACAGTAGTTTGTAATCTCCACTTAGACTGTAAATTCCTCAAGGACAGAGACTTTATTCAGTTCACTTTTATATTCCTAACCCCTAGCGGAGGATCTGGCACACAGAAGATAATCAATCATTAAATGTTTTTTAAACAGGCGAGGTAACAACAGGATTCCCTATCTAAATTATTTTAATCTCTATTACTTGCGCAGGTCATTTACTCCTTGTCTCTCAACTCCAAAATCACCTCTCTAGACTGCTCTGTGGTGCTGGGCTGATACTGTGCAACTGTATTTCACCAACTCTTCTGCTAGGGGAGGTCCATGTTAGGCTTTGCCAATGGAGGTAAGAAAGCAATAAAAGGGCTGAGGGGACCTCCTAGTCACTGGCAGCAACAATTGGTTCCAGCCTCCAGCTTCTTTTGGCATTCCCCAGGACGAGCCTAATCAGCAGCTCCACAAGGCTGACCTCAAAAGTTCAGAACTGGGCCAACAGAACCTCTTTTCCCAGCTCTTTGACTGATTACTATAATGTTCTCTTTCTGCTCTTACATTCATCTAACCATTTCCCTGTATTAAAGGCCTTCTGTTAAAACTCCTATTGAACTTTCTATTTTGCCTATTGGACACTAATATCCTGTTCTAACTGCTTTCCTCTGAGATATCTTGCTGCTTTATTAAAGGGGAAAGTAAAGGAATTTTGAAATTATTCCTACAGATAAAATACATTTTAGAAAGAATAATGCCAAACCCTTTAAATTTGTGTCTGTTACGCTGCAACACACATATCACTTAACTTTTGCAATTTAAACTATCCAGCACGCAAAGAAACACAAAAAAAAGCGAGAGGAAATGAGAAATATTTAAACAGTTCAGGCTATTCCAAGCAACCCCCTACGTTCTCTCAGTAGAACACAGGCATCCTAGAAAAAATGAGAATACAGCAGATCTGCGACTCCTCAGTGGTCTCAGTTTCCACAAGCCTCTCCTCATTATGAGCATGACTACATGCTGAATGTGACTCTTGAATTTAAGGATTTTCTTTTTTTTGCTGTATCCAACATGGCCCATAGTGCAAGCTGACTACTTCATCTAGTGTTCAACAAAAGAAACAGTAATCTGTTCCAAAACCAAAGCTGAAATGAACTTACTGGTATGTTCTTCCCATCCCGAGAGATTTCAAGCATAATTTTTTATTATATGTTATCTTCATTTTACACATTGGCACTTTAGAAGCAAACTTTTTCATAAAATACAACTCCATGCTACAGCAGAGAAAGAAATCCCTCCTGCAGGAGAACCCCAAATCAACACAACTGTTGAAAACAAATGACCAAAATGCTTTGATATTTTTATATGGTTTGTTACTTCATTTAATAAGATGTCCTCACTAGATAATTTAATCTGAGGTTAATTTCAAAATAATTTTTCATTATTGTACTTAATAAACTGAATTTTTAAAATTAAGACAAAATGGCAGATAGTAGAAAAAAGGCAAATTCAAGCAATAAGAATCTTTCTCAGAATTCTTAGTAATGTATTTATATAGCTCTTGAGCATCCAAAAAAAGTATCACTAGGCCCAGACATATTAGTCCACCTCAGCTGCCTAATAACCTTAAGACAAAAGAGGAGAAAAAAAATTTAAACTTGAAAGTTCCACTGGAATTCCTCCACAAAGCATAAAAAGAGTGGGCCACCTGCTCACTTAGCACCTAGGTCCTGCCTATGGGCATAGTAACACTAGTTGCTACTTAACTGCCACAAGTTTTGTTACCACAGTTGGTCTATGTAAAATCAACCAAGCTCTATGCCTAACAAGGGACACCAGAGGACCTGTTTGACACATTTGGTAGAAAATATGAAAAATCTGACAGGGGAACAGACAGAATATCTCAACCTACAGAGAATTGCAGGGTAAACTTTACTGTACCTCTGTACTCAAATTATATCAAGATCTACTCATTTCAATGCAAACAATAATTCAATATGTTACTATAATAACTTATTTATATGAGGTTTCAGAGATGAAAAAATTAGGAAATTAAATAACTAGTGTCTGACAACAATGTCTTCCACAACATGCCTAACAAACACCACCAATTAAAAATCAAATGTAGATCTGTACACCGGCAGTCTACATAATCATAGTGTTTTCCCTTTTTTAAAAACTGTAAACTGTGATGCACTGTCTAGTTTCCCCAGATTTAACAAGCGAGTGGATACAAAATTCTGAATGCTTTAAATCATATCAGAAACACAGCCATGATTTTAATAAAGTGCTTTTTAATGTTAGCTCACTTCTCTCGCTGGAAGGAATTATGCTTCTGTGCTAACGTATAGAAATGAAACTGTCACTGAAACATCTGGTTATATATTATTCATTAGACATATATCACCTTTACTCCAAAGACTGCATAATATAAACACAAACCACAAATAAATCAAGTTAAAGAGATAGACCTGACACCACATGCTGAAGGTCAGTGATAGACAAATGAAATTCCAAAGATGTTTGCTGACCTGCTCCATATTTCTCTCCTCACAAACCTGGGAGCTAGCAGTCTGAGAGTTCCAACAGGCAGAGGAAAAACTCAAAATTCTCAGAATGTTCAATGTCTGCATTGTCTACATTATGTTAATGATTCCAGTTTAAAATTTTTCTATGCAGCACATTTGAGAACCATCAGCATATTTTTCTAATATTCAAGCCCACTGGCCTATTCTGGCAGCTGTCCTTTGTAAATTCTTCATTTCACTCTCACACCTACTATAATTAACCTCAAATGTATATTCCACAAAGGTACCTGAAAGAAATATCACCAATCCTTAGAAAAAAGGGCCATATTTGCTGCGCTAGCCTTGGAAAATGAAGACTTACATACCCATTGTTTTATTAAAAATTACATTAAACGTACAAACAAGATTTTTTAAAATACCTGTTGATTGTGACAAGTAGACATTTTAGAGGGAAAAGGCAATAACTAAGAGTCATATTGCTGCCATTTAAATTCTTGATAAATCAAAGGATGAAATAACCACTTTAAAAACACAAGTTCTACTACCAATCTGAGTTATTAAAATATTCAAAAACTACACTCGTTTGCAAGTGAGCAAAGTAGATTCTCTGCCAATTACACTAAGTATTCTAGCCGATCAGCGTGGAACTACCAAAAGTAGATTATGCAATGCAAATCACACATAATTAGTTTTCAACATAATTCTCAGTCTAAAAAACTGAAATCATGACTCAGTTGTTTTTTAATTTTTAAAAGAAATAAAGCATATTACGAAAAGGCCAAATGCAAACCTATCCTGTTCACCGCAAACCAATCTTTACACACCTCCGAGGAACCTGACATTCTCAAACCATTTAACCACGTTAAAGGCACACATTCTTTAAAACTTCGGAGACCCAGGCAGTGGAAACCCAAAAATGGTTTCAAGGAGATAAGCCTGTGACTGGTCTTCGGGTCCCCCCCCCAAATAATCGGAATGAACCTCAAAGTTTTAGCTCAATTTTTTTTTACTAACAGTAGCTCTGGGCGCAGGGAGACGGCTTCACTAGGAGGGAAACGATCCTGACAACCCGGACGAAGGCTCCCGGCGACACCCGGGGCCAAAGCCCTCGGCGTGCACGACGGGGTTGAAAACGCGAAGCTTCCATCAGGAACAAACCCAGACGCCCCCTCCCCCCACGACTCCTCCGGGGCACCCTCGCGGGTTTGAGAGCGCAGCAACAGATACTCCCGAGCAGGCAGGCGGCACTCCAGGAATGTTTTCACCAGGAGGGGTCTCCCCGCCGCCTACAGGGAACCCCGACGCCGAGGAGCGCCTCGACACGCCAACCCCGACCCCAGCACCCCGGGGGGAGAGCGGGCTCGGCACACAAAGCGCCCCCACCCCACCCTCACAGCGCGGACACACACACCACACACACCCGCGGCCGCGAGGGGAAGCCCAGCGGGGAAAGCCCTGCATTCCGCGCGGCTCGTCTCCGGAGAGGGGCCGCGGAGGGGCTGGGGCCCCCGGCCCGGGAGCCGACGGGGTGCCGCAGCGCAGCCCCGGCCTCCGCGCAGAGCCCGCGGCGGGCGGTTCGCACGAAGGAAGGAATCCC
>SJXQ01011789.1:135890-362217 GCA_006408695.1 Aepyceros melampus | reverse complement strand
CCGCGGGGCGACGCGGCCCCCGGGCAACGCCCGGCCGACGGCGGCGCCGCCTCGTTCTCGGCGTTCTCTCCTTGCGCTCTCCTGCCCCTGCCTGCGCCCCTCACTGCGCCTCCCTGGCCCGCTGCTGGGGTTCGCGCTCGGACTCCTGCTCTCGCCCGTGACTGCCTCCTGTTCTTGCACCCATCCCGCCCGGCAGACGTCCTCGTCAGGCTTTCACCTCTAGAACTTCACCTGAACTTCGGCACTCTGCCTTCCCCCACCCCACTGCAACGCTCACACGCACTTTCCGTCCTTGCAGAGTGAACCAGCAAGACCCAATTCCAGGGAAAACGACCTTCAACGCTTAGCGTATGTGCTTGGACGTCTGTAAGCATTCTCCCGGTTCTCATCGGCTTACTTACTTACCTTGCGGCTGTTTGAATCCTTCCTCAGCCCCTCCCAGTATGAGCTTTTGAGTTTGAGAATAAGTGTTAGATGTAATAGATGTAGTCGTTACCTAAAACACAACCAATTAGTCTACCGCCAAGTGTATAAAATGTGTATAGATTAAGCTACAAACTGAAATAACAAAGTTCCTGATCGCAAGATGTACTATTGGTGAGATGATCTGTTCTCTTGAAAAATAACCAATAATTTCAGGTAGTAAACTGAAGGCACTTGGGACACAAAGGAAGGGAATGCACTGAGAATTGGGCAAACTAGGTTTCTAGCCTCCAATGTGTCTCTTAACTGTGTGACTTAACTAAAGTACAAAATTGTTCTGGACTTTACTTTCTTCATTTGCAGAATGAGAGGATTGTGTTGAATGATGCTTAGGTCCCTGCTAGCTTTTGAACTCTCTAAACTCTACAAGCAATGCCAAATAAATGATATAAATTTACATAAGATTTTGGGGAAGAAAAGGATCGATTCTAGCCGGTGTGTTAGTGGAGATTTCCTGAGGAACTATGGAGTTGAGTAAGACTGTGAGGGATAGCTTTGGATAGGTAGAAAGAAGACAGGCGTTAAAATATTTAAGACAAGCATCATTTGCCCTACCTAACAATCCATTAAGATAAACAAGAGCAAAACCAGAGACTTAAAACTTTCACTTACTATCTAAGGCTTTAAATAAGAAATGACAATTCTCAGACTCTACAAGCCCTTCAAGGTTAAGCTGTTTTTCCAATGGAACAACAGTGGAACAAAAAAAAAATAAGAAAAAATCAGGAATGCTCCTGCCTCTCCCTTCCTGTAAGGGTTCACTTTCTAGAGAGAATGCAGTTGCAGAAGTGTCTCCCTTCTTTGTTCACAACTGCATGTGTCATCGCGTTAATGCTGTTCATAATTCAGAACGTTTTACTCTAGTGAAAATGTATGTGAAAATAACATGTGGTGAGGTATGATTTTGAGAAAAAACTTTTTTAAAAAAGCACAGGAATTTTATGGATAAAAGCTAAAGTAGTACTTTTAAAAGATTGGCAAGAGAATTAGTAGAAAAATGGAAAAGTTATGGGATATCTGGATTAAACGTGATTAACAAGCTAGACCTCAGGCTAGCATCCTTAATTTGAAAGACACTACTTACAGATTAATGGAGCTTGTATTATCTATTTTATCTCTTCCTCAAAAACTTGGACTGAGAGTGTTACGGATGTCCCCTGACTACATTAATCAGGAAAGGCTATGTTATGGTACAGCAACAGACATCTCATCTCCCAAATCTTCATGCCTTAGCACACCAAAAGTTTATTGCTTGTTCATGCTTCTTGTGAATGGGGCTTATTCTATTCCAGTCACTCCAGGAACCAGATTGGCAGAGGGGTCACCCAGAACACAGCAACTGAGTCTCTGTGACAGAGGAAGAAAGTGACTGAAGAATCCCTATGAACTTTTCACATCCTTAGGTGAGGAAGAAAACGTCATGGCCAAAACTAGTTACGTAGCCCCCTCCATCTTCACGGGGACTAAGTCCTTAAACTGGGGCTGAACCAAGTTCAGGAGAGGTGGTGATATCTGTGAACAATACTAATGTCAGTCACCCTGAGCCCACCAGCTCGTTTCTGATATGAGAAAGCTCTATGTTTTATTTCATAATACTGGCTCTCTTGAATGCCTTCAAGAAAGGTGTGTTTTCAAAAAAAAAAACCTCACTATACTGTTAAGAGTCGACTATCATATAAACAGAATGCACTTTTCATCTTTCTTCCCCCTTTTTAAATTGTATTGTACATTAAATCAATGTCAAGTCCATAGTCAGTCTATCAATAGTGATTTGACATATCCAGCCTACATTCTTTTTGCTATTTTTTGACACGACATGAGGGTTACCGCTCTCTAAAACATTTCCTATTAACATTCTACCCTCTTGTTAAAGTAGTAATTATGTTTTAACCAGGAAGACACTAAATTAATACTATATAATACAAGTATTTAAGGTGGATGACTAGATAATTTCTAGTTAGAAAGTTCCTTTTCCCTCAAAACTTCAAAAGTAGTAGCCTGTTAATCACATGGTGAATTGGGTAGACATCCCTGATCACAAAAATCACCTCTTTCTGGTTTTCTGTTATGGTGATACTACAAAATGAGATTAGTTCAGCTTGGTCAACTTTTGTTGAGCATATACTATGTGCTAATACTTTGCAAAGTTCTTGAAATAAAGATGTTAATATAACTAGGATAAAAGTTCCTTGGGAGCAGAAATCTTGTTTATAAGAAAAAAAGTGTATACCTAGCATGATGTTTGACATATAGTAGATGCTGAATAAATAGGCATTAAGAGAATGAAAGACTGGGAATCTTTGATCCCAGTGTGTATATGAAGTAGAATAGTTCATATGATCTTGGTATGTCTCACTTTACTGCATAACAGCAGATACTTTTTATCAGAATTGCCTTTAGTCCCCTAGAGGCTTTCTCTACTTAGACAGTTTGTCTTAAATGGAAATTCATGTCTGCCTATTCTATATCCACCCCATGGATTTCTTTTCAGCTGTGCTCCAGATATCTCATGGTTACCTGCTTATCTGAGATGAAGATTGCAGTCCATCAGCATTTTGTTAATAAGAAGCTATAGGGACTTCCTGGTGGTCCAGTGGTTAAGAATACACCTTGCATTGCAGGAGATGTGGGTTCAGTCCCTGGTCGGGGAACTAAAATTCCACACGCCGCAGAGCAACTAAGGCCCTGAGCTGCAGTACTGAGCCCAGGTGCCACAACTAGAGTCTGAATGCAACAAAGATCCCACATGGCACAACAGAGACCTAACATATCCAGATAAGTAAATTCTTATAAAAAATATGTGCTTGATTGCACATATTTTTTAAAAGAGGATTATATATATGGGCTGTGATATATATATATCACAGTTTATCAAACACTTTTACAGTCATTATTTCACTGACTCTTCAGAACAATTCTCTAAGGTATTATTCCTACTTCACGGAAGAGGAAAATGTCACTTCTGTGGTTAACTAAGTCTCCCAAACGTTGAGCTCATAGCAGAGCTGAGACTCAAAGCTGGGCATCTGACTCCAAGTCCAGGCTACACTCCATGATGCCACTATGCCTTCCCTCTCTGTGCTACATACGCAGCTCCAGCATTTTTCTTCTTTCTAACGGGTAAGCAGGCTGAGACAAACACCTCCACAGATGTGCTCTCAAAACTAGTGTTTATTCCTAGTGTTTAGTCATCAGTGTGGTTCATTTTAAAGAAGCTAGAGACAATGCTATATATAGATGCTATATATAATAGCTATATATAGTAGATAATAGATGCTATATATAATAGTATATGAACCTGACCTGTTGACAGAAAATCATTAGGTTTTGTTTTTGTTTTCTCAGAAAAGTTACATAAGAAAACAAAACTGAAAGGTAGGTTAAAGGACTGGAATATATTGGGATTTAATCACTGTAAGAAAACGAAAACAAAACCTGAATCTGCTTGCCAGTGCAGGAGATGCAAGAGATACTGCTTGGATCCCTGGGTCAGGAAGATCCCCTGGAGGAGGGCATGGCAAACCACTCCAGTATTCTTACCTGAAGAATCCCATGGACAGAGGAGCCTGGCAGACAACAGTCCTGCTGCTGCTAAGTCGCTTCAGCATGTCCAGCTCTGTGTGACCCTATAGACGGCAGCCCACCAGGCTCCCCTATCCCTGGGATTCTCCAGGCAAGAACACTGGAGTAGGTTGCCATTTCCTTTTCCAGTGCATGGAAGTGAAAAGTGAAAGTGAAGTCGCTCAGTTGTGTCCAACTGTTCGAGACCCCATGGACTGTAGCCTACCAGGCTCCCTCGTCCATGTGATTCTCCTGGCAAGAGTACTGGAGTGGGGTGCCATTGCCTTCTCCCAGCAACAGTCCATGGGGCACAAAGACTCAGACACAGCTAAGCAGCTGAGCGCACACACATATACACATTTATAATATAATTTTCAAGGGATTCCTTGGTGGCTTAGAAGTAAAGAATTCGCCTGCTAATGCAAGAGACGCCTGTTCAGTCCCTGAGTTGGTTAGATCCCCTGGAGAAGGAAATGGCAACGTACTCCAGTATTCTTGGCTGAGAAATCCCATGGACGGCACCACCACCACCACCATTATTGTCAAACTACGTCTACCAGCATCTTTATTTGTCATCTTTTAGATCTGTTGTGCTTTCTTTGAAAGGGTGAAATTAAGTAGGAACATTGTAGGGAGGCCTAAAGAGACCTGTAATTCAAGGTGGCTTCAGGAAGCAGGCAGCTCGAGATTTACTACCTCTTCAGCTGAAAAAATATAGCTCTAGCCACAAGCTTTAGTGAAGTTTTATTTGTATTTCAACATAGTGTATTTCTTTTTGTGACATTTCCCTTGGTGTTTTAGTTCATTGTTCCTTTTTATATTCCCAAGACAATCAAAATAATTGGTGCTACCCTTAACTGTTCAGCTTCGAGTTAAACAGATTAAATGAGATGGGCTAGTTAAGCTTTGGGGGAGAACTAAATACTATTGCTATTTCCCTCCTATGGAGACTTGGAATGGTATTTTATATGTCCCAGATGTGGCCACATTCTGCCTAACATCTGTTAGTGCATTTTATTAAAATAATGAACTAGCATGTGTTTGAAAAGTCAAAAGAATGAATAAAGTTTTCATTCTGATGCAGCCTGACTAGCCAACTGTTTCTTTGTAGTTAATAATGGAGGGTACTCTTGTGATATCCAACTTGATATGTAAAATAAAGTGTGATTTAATAATTACTGACTTTAGTTTTCTAATATGAAGTAAGTTTATTCTATTCAAACAAACTTTGTACGTTTTTTCCTTTCAAAATGTTTACTGCAAGTGGTGAAAACTGTGCCTTGACATTGATCTAGGAACACCAAGAATAATCCTGGAAACGAACAAGGAATAGATAATTAAGATCAAAACACAGAACTAAAATGGATATTTCTCTGGAAAAGAAGGCTGAAAGAGCCCAAGGGGAAAAGTACAGATGAAAAGTGCAAAATATTTAAATCAAGTGACAGCTTGTTCAAACTACCCATGTGGACATTTTAATTTTTCCCACTTAAAACAAGCCACGGAAGAATAGTTTTTGTGGAGTGAAAGAGTGGAGGGTAAAGACCCCTCTTATCTAACACATTTCTTGGAAATGTTTTTTAGTAAAGAATTTTAAAGAACTGCTAAATCCCAAGGAGACAAAGAAAATGTCTTTTTATTTTTGACTACTTCAAGATGTAGAAAACCCTGCAGTATCCATTTGCTGAATCATTAGCATTTTATACTCCACAAAAGTAAACCATTTACATATGCATAAAAGAACATACTGAAGTAGGTTATAATTCAGGTAAATATGAAAACCATTCTAGTCAACCAAGAATACCAAGGTTTTATGTGTTACAGTCAGGAAGAGATATTTTCTAAAGATTTTAGTCTGTAGAAAAATATTTGTTTTATGTTTCATAAACAGTGTATTGAAGAACCATTAACTTATAGTACTATTTTCGTTTCAGGTGTAAAACATGGTGTTTTGATGTTTTTATAGACTGCATACCATAAATATTATAAAATATTGACTGTATTCCCTGTGTTGTACAATGCATCTCTGTGACTTATTTATAACTACTAGCTTGTACCTCTTAATTCTTTTACTTGTTCTGCCCATTCCCACCCCCACCTCTCTGGAAACCCCTAGTTTGCTCTATCTGTGAGTCTGTTACTTCCCTGGTGGCTTAGACAGTAAAGCGTCTGTCTACAATGCGGGAGACCTATCCCCTGGAGAAGGAAATGGCAATCCACTCCAGTACTATTGCTTGGAAAATCCCATGGACAGAGGAGCCTGGTAGGCTACAGTCCATGGGGTCGAAAAGAGTCAGACGTGACTGAGCGACTTCACTTTCACTTTTGTTTTTTAGATTCGCAGAGGAACCAGAGATCAAATTGCCAACATCTGTTGGATCATTGAGAAAGCAAGAGAGTTCTAGAAAAACATCTACTTCCACTTTATTGACTATACCAAAGCCTTTGACTGTGTGCACCTCAACAAACTCTGGAAAATTCTTTAAGAGATGAGAATCCCAGACCACCTGACCTGCCTCTTGAGAAATATGTTTGCAGGTCAGGAAGCAACAGTTAGAACTGGACATGGAACAACAGACTGGTTCCAAATAGGAAAAGGAGTACATCAAGGCTGTATATTGTCACCCTGCTTATTTAACTTATATGCAGAGTACATCATGAGAAACGCTAGGCTGGATGAAGCACAAGCTGGAATCAAGATTGCTGGGAGAAACATCAATAACCTCAGATATGCAGATGACACCACCCTTGTGGCTGAAAGCGAAGAAGAACTAAAGAGCCTCTTGATGAAAGTGAAAGTGGAGAGTGAAAAAATTGGCTTAAAACTCAACATTCAGAAAACGAAGATCATGGCATCTGGTCCCATCACTTCATGGCAAATAGACGGGAAACAGTGGAAACTGACAAACTTTATTTTTTTGGGGCTCCAAAATCACTGCAGATGGTGATTGCAGCCATGAAATTAAAAGATGCTTACTCCTTGGAAGAAAAGCTATGACCAACCTAGACAGCATATTCAAAAGCAGAGACATTACTTTGCCAACAAAGGCTCATCTAGTCAAGGCTGTGGTTTTTCCAAGAAAGCTGAGCGCTGAAGAATTGATGCTTTTAACTGTGGTGTTGGAGAAGACTCCTGAGAGTCCCTTGGACTGCAAGGAGATCCAACCAGTCCATCCTAAAGGAAAGAAGTCCTGAATATTCATTGGAAGAACTGATGCTGAAGCTGAAACTCCAATTCTTTGGCCACCTGATGTGAAGAGCTGACTCATTTGAAAAGAGTCATATGAGTGATGCTGGGAAAGATTGAAGGCAGGAGCAGGAGAGGACGATAGAGGATGAGATGATTGGATGTCATCACTGACCCAACGGACATGAGTTTGAGTAAATTCCAGGAGTTGGCTATGGACAGGGAGGCCTGGCGTGCTGCAGTCCATGGGGTCGCAAAGAGTCAAACACAACTGAGCGACTGAACTGAACTGAACTGAAAGGAAAATACACAGTATTTGTTTTTCTTTGTTTGACATATTTCACTAAGCATAACACCTTTCAGGTCCATCCATGTTGTTGCAAATAGCAATATTTCATCTTTTTATGGCTAATATTCAATTGTGTATATTTCATCATTTTTAAATAGACATCCTTCATAAGTAATGCTTATAAGATCAGAATTGACTGTGATTCCTTAAGAATTTTAAGTTCTGCCACATATAGGGTAAGATAAAGGTAGCTGCAAATGAGTCTTTTTGTTATAGTATCTTGTAAAGAACATATGAGTGGCCTAACCCACCTAGTTCTTTCTGTCTCCAATACTCATTCATCCTCTGATCTAATTATGTTTTGTTCTAGAACAGTACTGATGTTTGAACTTAGTGGATTTTTAATTCCTTAACCTCTTGATCCTTAGTCTCATGTTTCACTTTTTTTTTTTAATGGTATTATCCTATGGGTCCTCTTTTGTTTTTACTTTTTCACTCAACACTGTGTGTTTGTTTATTTATTTATTTCTGACTGTGCTGGGTCTTCACTGCCGTACACGGGCTTTCTCTAGTTGTGACAGGCAGGGGCTACTCTCTAGCTGTGGTGCGTGGGCTTCTCATTGTGGTGGCTTCTCCCTGTTGTGGGCCACAGGCTCAGGTGCATGAGCTCAGTAGTTGTGGTGCACAGGCTTAGTTGTCCTGTGACATATGGGAACTTCCTGGACCAGGGATTGAACCCGTGTCCCATGCATTGGCAGGATGATTCTTTACCATCTGAGCCACAAGGGAAGCCAGGCAGGATGATTCTTAACCACTGGACCACTGTTTCACTTTTGGACCGCATCACATTAGCATCCCTGATTTGACTCTCTCTTTCCTAAAATTTCTCCCTTTCCTAAAATTAGCTTCTCTGGTGACTCAGATGGTAAAGCATCTGTCTACAATGCGGGAGACCCAGGTTCGACCCTTGGATTGGGAAGATCCCCTGGAGAAAGAAATGGCAATCCACTCCAGTACTATTGCCTGGAAAATCCCATGGACAGAGGAGCCTGGTAGGCTACAGTCTATGGGGTCTCAAAGATTTGGACACAATGAGCAATTTCACTTCACTTCCTAAAATTTGAAAGACTACTCTGGGCCTGAGCTCAAAGGACAGCTCAAAGGATAGCTGTCCTTTCTTCTACATGATCTAGTTCTTAGCTATGTCAGCCTATTCATTTCTTGACTTGTCTCTTTAATTAGACTTGGCCATATTCTCATCCCAGCCTTTAGCACATGGCTTGACACATAGTGAATACAAATGACATTACAGGAAGATGTCACAAATATAGCCTATAGACACTATGTCATTCATAGTGTGGAAAAAAGGCCATCTCTGTCAACAGATACAGAAGATAGCGCTTTAGTGGAAAAGAACAGAGAAGCAATGAGTTTTCTATCTTTGGAACTGAATACCTCAGGAATGATCTTGAATAGGAATGTCATATGATATTGTTGCAGCTATTCAAAGAAAAACTATGGCCAATAGGAAAGCTTGTTATTGGTGGCCTTTCAAGTCAAACTGCATTAGGATGTAGATTTTAAAGTCTTGTCAAAACACAGTAACATTCCATTCCAAGAGTAAAAGTTTAAAATGCTATATTTTAATCCTAAATTCCCACTGGAATGGAAAGTTTGCGTTCTAGTCAGTTGCTAAGTCATGTCCAAATCTTTGCAACCCCATGGACTGCAGCACGCCAGGCCTCCCTGTCCCTCACTATCTCCCAGAGTTTGCTCAAATTCAAGTCCATCGAGTTGGTGATGCCATCCAACCGTCTCATCCTCTGTCATCCCCTTCTCCTGTCCTCAATCTTTCCGAGCATCAGGGTCTTTTCAAATGAGTCGGCTCTTCGCATCAGGTGGCCAAAGTATTGGAAGTTTGTGAAGTTTGACTAGTTCTTAAACCACATTTAGTGTCTCTCTCTCCCATTTACTTGCTTAGATTAGCAGTGTGCACGTATGTCCTCTCCCACACTGCAGAGTGAAAGTAGCAGGAGGGCAAAATGTCATTATTCATCTTTCAGCACCAGTCATTATTCACACTTGACACAATGTAATATATATATTGTGCTCAAGCTCGGTCACTCAGTCATGTCTGACTCTTTGTGATCCCATGGACTGTAACCTGTCAGCCTCCTCTCTCCATGGGATTCTCCAGGCAAGAGTACTGGAGTGTGTAGCTGTTCTTTTTTTCTCCAGGGGATCTTCCCGACCCAAGGATTGAACCCTGGTATCCTGCATTTCCTTCTCCCAGAATAAGGAAATGGCAATGCACTCCAGTATTCTTGCCTGGGAGAATCCCATGGACAGAGGAGCCTGGTGGGCTACAGTCCATGGGGTCGCAAAGAGTTGGACATGACTGAGCAACTATCACTCACTCACTCACTCCTGCATTGCTGCCAGATTCTTTACCATCTGAGCCACCAGGGAAAAATGAGGTAAAGAAAATAATTGCTCTAGATCAGGCATCATCAACAACAGAACTTGGAAATTCTTTACTTTGTTTCTAGAGATCTAGTAGTATCAGTCTCAGTCATGTCTGATTCTTTTGCGACCCCTGTGGATGGTAGCCCACTAGCCTCCTCTGTCCATGGATTCCCCAAGCAAGGAAACTGGAGTGAGTTGCCATTTCCTTCTCCAGGGAATCTTCCCTACCCAGGATCGAACCTGCATCTCCTGCATTGATAGACAGATTCTTTATCACTCTGCCACCTGGAAAGTCCCATCTAGTAGTACAGTAGCCTTGAAACTCAGGGTTTCAAATGGCTTATTACTACGCCTCAGTGTCTAGTTCCTTAAACATGCCTAACCCTTCCTGGTAATAATTTAAGCTAAACAGAGACCAATCAGTGCTTATAGAGCCCTCAAATAGCAACTCTTTAAAAGAATTTAGGACCTGATTATCTTGGGATTCTCCTCTCCTCCTGCTTAATTATATCCCATGGTCTCTAGGGCAAATATCAGGTGTTGTTTGCTAATTAGACTCCGTAGTGCCCCCTTAAGAAATTCCTACTGATTTAGCATGTGATTTCAGTAAGCAATTACAAATTATAAGCTAAAAATCAAATATTTGAATTTTCCATCTCGTGCATCTCTATTCTGGGAAAATTTCACCCCAAACTCTTTGTGCTGTGCTAAGTTACTTCAGTCGTGTCTGACTCTTTGTGACCCCATGGACCATAGCCTGCAAAGCTCCTCAGTTTGTAGGATTCTCCAGGCAAGAATACTGGAGTGGGTTGCCATTTCCTTCTCCCTCAGACTCTGTAAGATCACCCTAAAGTTTGGGCAGTATGTTAGGGTGGGTTCAGGAGACTTGACCTTCCTCCAACTATGGCTCAGATGACCCAAGAGGTCATAGCAAAAATTCTAGCCACTGAAGTTGGGGTAAAATGGGTATGGGGTTGTGCAGAAACAGAAAGACTCAGAGACAGACTGGAAATTACAGGTTGTTTCTTCAAAGTGGCTGAATGCCCAGAACTGGAGCAAGAAATAGTACTCAAGAAGGAAGAAGTCCAGGAAAGCAGGGCTTAGGATAAGTTTAAAGGGGTGCAAGGCACCCATCTGAAAGTTGAATCACACGGTCTGAATTTAAGAATGTCAAGAATAGCTATCTCTTTGTCTCTTTCAGTGGAGAAGATGACAAGTGAGGTGAGGAATAAGGACAAGGTAGAACATGGCTTACAGACATTGAGGCTGCAAAGGGACACCCTGACCCCACGTCCTCAAGTTGAAAGTGGGTCTCTGAAGACACATGCACAACAGAGAATCGTTGAGTAAGGGTCCTGAGAAGCAGAGGGGCGGTTAGGAAATTTAGACATGTGGATCCAAACTGCACTGAAATTGGAAAAACCTCATGAGATAGATGAGAAGAGTCAGAATGAGTTGAAAAGAGCCAGGGACAGAGCATACGAGAGCTGAGCATATGATGACTGATTTTCTCTGTGATCTGACCCTCTCTAGATCAGTCTTTCTTGTGACTTCTAATCATCACCCCAAACTGAGTTTCGGAATGTCCCAGGATTTAGTCTTAGGACCTTGTTTCCTGTTAATTTGTATCCCCTCCCTGGGTGATTCCTATTCAGTCACATGGCTCTAAGTAGTACCCATACTGACAATTCCCAGTTTTCTCCAAACTTATAAATTTCTGTAAGTTTCCAGAAATTAAGGAACCTCTCCAAGTTTATGTCCACCCCTGTCCCCACTTCAGCCTCTCCACTTGGATGTCTGATGGTCATCTCAAATATAAAACACCTGAACTGTGACTTCATCTTTGAAATTGTAAACAAAGAAAAACATGTGATTGTTAACTGTCCTTTTGTTTTGTAGCTGTAATGTTTATATTGCTCTACTAGACTCACTTAAAAGAAATTCTTCTCTTTTTAAAATCATCTAAATAACTCAAATTTAAAATGAATGTTTCCAGTATATGTACACATATGTTCATTTATACATTCCCTTAGCAATAGCCTACAATTAACCAGACTCAGTAATTCTAAGAGACATGAGACATAGACCCTATCCTCAAAGAACCCAGCATCTAGTGGGGAGATGGAGACATACCAAACTGGTATGGTGGCTCAGACGGTAAGGCATCTTGCTTACAGTGCGGAAGACCTGGGTTCGATCCCTGGGTCGGGAAGATCCTCTGGAGAAGGAAATGGCAACCCACTCCAGGACTCTTGCCTGGAAAATCCCATGGACAGAGAACATGGTAGGCTACAGTCCATGGGGTCGCAAAGAGTTGGACATGGCTGAGCGACTTCACTTCACTTCACTCCTTCAACCAGACTCAGTAATTCTAAGAAACATGAGACATAGACCCTATCCTCAAAGAACCCAACATCTAGTGGGGGAGATGGACACATACCAAACGTGGTGAGACTGATAAAAGCCACAGAAAAAATTCTTCCCTGACAGTCATTATTAATTACACACTATGGAACAGCATCTCTCATAAGGCTCCACTCTTGGCAATGTTAGCTTTAGTTCTAGAAATTAGAAGACGTGTAGGTAAAGTCACAACTGTGCTAATAAACAACAACCTCATAAAATTTG
Source organism: Aepyceros melampus (assembly GCA_006408695.1). NCBI lineage: Eukaryota > Metazoa > Chordata > Mammalia > Artiodactyla > Bovidae > Aepyceros > Aepyceros melampus. The sequence goes on along the minus strand of SJXQ01011789.1, from coordinate 349,603 downwards.
TACGTGTTAGATACTGTGCTAGGGCTTCCCTTGTGACTCAGCTGATAAAGAATTCGCCTGCAATGCGGGACACCTGGGTTTGATCCCTGGGTTGGGAAGATCCCCTGGAGAAGGGAAAGACTACCTACAACAGTATTCTGGCCTGGAGAATTCCATGCACTGTATAGTCCATGGGGTCACAAAGAGTCTGACATAGCTGAGCGACTCAGACACACTAGGGCTTCCCAGGTGGCTCTAGTGGTAAAGAATCCCACCTGCCAATACAGGAAGGGCAAGAGATGCAAGTTCAATCCCTGCGTTGGGAAGAAGGTAGCAACCCACTCTAATATTCTTGCCTGGAAAATTCTATGGAAAGAGGAGCCTAGCCGGCCACAGTCCATGGGGCTTCAAAGAGTTGGATGCAACTGAGTATATAATAATAATAGATATTATGCTAAGTAAGGTGGCTCAGCAGTAAAGAATGCTCCTGCAATGCAGGAGTCAGGGGTTTGACACCTGGGTCTGGGTGATCCCATGGAAGAGGGTATGGCAACCCGCTCCAGTATTCTTGCCTGCAGAATCCCATGGATCAAGGAGTCTAGGGGGCTACAGTCCATGGGGTCACAAAGAGTCCAACACAACTGAGGTGATTTAGCATGCATGCACTATGCTAAGCATTTTATAAGCATCATCCAGTTAATCTTTACAACAACCCTATGAGGAAGTTACTACCATCATTACTACCATTTTATGGATTAGAAAATAGAAATTTAGGAAGTTCTCTTGTGGCTTAGGGTTCCAGGCTTTCACCGCCATGGCCCAGGTTCAATCCTTGGTCAGGGAACTAAGATCCTGCAAATGACACAGCATGGCAAAAAAAGAGAAAGAAAATAGAAGTTAAAGCATTTTAATACTTGCCTAAGTCATCTTAAGCAATATGGTGGGCAAATTCGTGCCCTTAACCACTATTTTAAACTGCCCTGTCACAACTGGTAGTCCTGCTTCAACTCATAAAAATGTGAATACTTTTTTAAAAAAATTTGTGTATTAAAATAAGAGAATAGATGCATGAATAATCCAAACAGTGAATATCCATTACACTTTAGTAGTAATCCTGAATTACTAAATGGTATTGGAGGAAAAGGACTATAGCATAGGAAGTTGTGAAAGGGTGGGTTCAGTTTTTCAAAGCTCATAAAGACACAGCGGCAGCAATGATGGCTCATTTCAAGTTTTCCACTGATTGCATTTGGAGACAAGTTCTCAGTTCTAAAGCACATTCTGTATGAGCTAAGAATGGAAAAATCATCAGACTTGCAAAGGCTAAGAGAATAGAAGCCAAAGCCCTATGGGAATACAATCTTCCAAATTTATTATCTGTTAGGCATTGATTTATCACATATGGCAGGAATTTAAACCAGATGTGTACTTCATGGAGGAGGCCATCCCATGACGGACAGGGGAGAGGAATGTGACCTCAGCTTAAAAGTAAAGAATCAGAACTTATAGGTGATTCAGAAGTTTCCTTTTATGCTAGTCATATAATAGAATAAAAGCTCTCCAATCATCTTTTCAAATTAACTGCAACTTCACTTCTTAATCTGGAAGCTGTTGAAATTTCTGGCTTTTGAAATGCAGTTATTTTCATTGAAATGCAATTATATTTGAAAAATACTTCAAAGATCTAAGATTTTCTGAGTAACTTTTATTTAATCAAAGCAAAACATCCTTGAAAAATACAGCTCTGGTATGTAAATATGAATATTTACTGATCCCCATTGTCCCTTTTTCCATCTTGAATTTCAGATATCACATTTCAATAGCTAGAATTCAATAACACATCTTTGTTTGACATCTGCTTTTTTTAAGTGAAGTTATAAAAAAAAGTCTATTCTTTCAAGTCACATTTAAGTACTGAAAGTAATTTCATTTTAAGGATCTGTATCTAAGGGAAAAAGATTATTTTCTACATTAGTGTAACATATTTAAAAAGTTATACAATCTTCTTATTTTTCAAAACTTTAAAATTATTAGTGAAGAAAAGATTTCTCATAATAAGTGTTTCAGTTTGGAAACAGTCTTAGAACAAAAAAATACTTAATAGAAAATAATTTTTAGTCATTGCTCTATTGTGAGAGGAAATTATCTTGAAAATCATTAGTTAAGCAAAGGTGCTTTTCTCAAAAACACTTGTGATTTAGTTTTCAGTTTATTTTTACTATTCATTTAGGTGATCAGATAAGTTTTAAAAGTAATTAATCAACTTAGAATTTAGTTTCTATCACAGGAGGAAAACTCAAGACAATTGATCATACTGGGGAGACATCCACACATGCACCTCATACATTTATATTGACCACTGCGGCGGCTGCTGCTGCTGCTGCTGTTGCTGCTGCTGCTAAGTCACTTCAGTCGTGTCCGACTCTGTGCGACCCCATAGACGGCAGCCCACCAGGCTCCCCTGTCCCTGGGATTCTCCAGGCAAGAACACTGGAGTGGGTTGCCATTTCCTTCTCCAATGCATGAAGGTGAAAAGTGAAAGTGAAGTTGCTCAGTCATGTCCGACTCTTTGCAACCCCATGGACTGCAGCCTTCCAGGCTCCCTCATCCCTGGGATTCTCCAGGCAAGAACACTGGAGTGGCGTGCCATTGCCTTCTCTGATATTGACCACTAACGAGAGTTAATTTGCTCAAAGTTAGAGTGCTCATTGAGAGTTGAAGAAAAGCAGAGAAGGAAGTCCCTCTCTCTGTAAAAAGTTACAGTAGGAAACCAGACACATGCCTAGAAGAAGCTACTTGAATGTCTAATTGCATGGCTATAAACTTTTAAAACAATTTCTTCATTTAACTTTCCTCACATGTGTACTGAGCCCTCACTGTGTTCTGTATATGCTTCGAGGGGAAAGAAAATGAAAAAGATGTGTATATGATATGTCTTGCTTAACAAGCCTAAGGTCACATTTCTTTCTTAAGGAGGTAAAAGTGACAGGCAATGAAATGCAATATTCGTTAAGTGTACAACTGGATGAGTTTTAACAAATGTATATACTCACGTAGGTGGTGGTGGTGGTTTAGTTGCTAAGTCTATAAAGAAAGCTGAGCGCAGAAGAATTGATGCTTTTGAACTGTGGTGTTGGAGAAGACACTTGAGAGGCCCTTGGAGTGCAAGGAGATCCAACTAGTCCATCCTAAAGGAGATCAGCCCTGGGTGTTCACTGGAGGGACCAATGTTGAAGCTGAAACTCCAGTACTTTGGCCACCTCATGCGAAGAGCTGACTCATTTGAAAAGACCCTGATGCTGGGAAAGATTGAGGGCAGGAGGAGAAGGGGATGACAGAGGATGAGGTGCTTGGATGGCATCACCGATTCGATGGACATGGGTTTGGATGGACTCCAGGAGTTGGTGATGGACTGGGAGGCCTGGCATGCTGCGGTTTATGGGGTCACAAAGAGTTGGACACTACTGAGCGACTGAACTGAACTGAACTGAAACAGTTTTCCAAAGCTGTATCACTTTATACTCCTTTGAATAACACATGAGAGTTACACTTCTACCACACACTTGCCAACAATTGGTGTTGTCAGTCTTTAGATTTAGCTGTTTTAGTGGGTGTGATGTAGAATTTCAATGTAATTTTAATTAATATTTCCCTGATGATTGATGATATTAGATATCTTTTCACAAGCTTACTGACCACTTGTATGCCTACTTTTGTGAAATGTCTGTTCAAGTCTTTTGCCCATTTTAAATTGGGTTTTTAATCCTTTTATTTTTTGTTTGTAGAAGGCCTTTACATATAATGGTATAATTATATACATTCTTTATTGGATATATGTATAAGAATATTCTCTATCAGTTTATGGCTTGAATTTTTAAGACTTTATTTTTTAGAACAGTTTAGATTAGAAACAAAACTGAGCAGAAAGTACAGAGAATTAAACCTCATGTCACTACATATCCACAGCCTCCCTCACTATCAACATTCTGCACCCCAAGTCCGTGGTTTACATCAGGGTTTTCTCTTGGTGTTGTACATGCAAGGGGTTTAGATATGCAGCCACTGCTATAACGTCTTACAGAGTAGTTTCAAAGCCCTAAAAGTCCTCTGCTGCTGCTAAGTCACTTCAGTCATGTCTGACTCTGTGCGACCCCATAGACGGCAGCCCACGAGGCTCCCTTGTCCCTAGGATTCTCCAGGCAAGAACTCTGGAGTGGGTTGCCATTTCCTTCTCCAAAAACTCCTCTATGCTCTGCCTGTTCATTCCTCTCTCCCCTGAACCCCTGACAACCACTAATCTTTCTAGTGTTTTTGTCAGTCAGTCAGTTCAGTCGCTCAGTCATGTCCGACTCTTGGCGACCCCATGAATCGCAGCACGCCAGGCCTCCCTGTCCATCACCAACTCCCGGAGTTCACTCAGACTCACGTCCATTGAGTCCATGATGCCATCCAGCCATCTCATCCTCGGTCGTCCCTTCCCCCTCCTGCCCCCAGTCCCTCCCAGCATCAGGGTCTTTTCAAATGAGTCAACTCTTCGCATGAGGTGGCCAAAGTACTGGAGCTTCAGTCTCAGCATCATTCCTTCCGAAGAAATCCCAGGGTTGATCTCCTTCAGAATGGATTGGTTGGATCTCCTTGCAGTCCAAGGGACTCTCAACAGTCTTCTCCAACACCACAGTTCAAAATCATTAATTCTTCGGCACTCAGCCTTCTTCACAGTCCAACTCTCACATCCATACATGACCACAGGAAAAACCATAGCCTTGACTAGATGGACCTTATCGGTAAAGTAATGTCTCTGCTTTTGAATATACTATCTAGGTTGGTCATAACTTTTCTTCCAAGGAGTAAGTGTCTTTTAATTTCATGGCTGCAGTCACCATCTGCAGTGATTTTGGAGCCCCAAAATATAAAGTCTGACACTGTTTCTACTGTTTCCCCATCTATTTCCCATGAAGTGATGGGACCAGATGCCATGATCTTCATTTTCTGAAGGTTGAGCTTTAAGCCAACTTTTTCACTCTCATCTTTCACTTTCAACAAGAGGCTTTTTAGCTCCTCCTCACTTTCTGCCATAAGGGTGGTGTCATCTGCATATCTGAGATTATTGATATTTCTCCCAGCAATCTTGATTCCAGCTTGTGTTTCTTCCAGTCCAGCATTTCTCATGATGTACTCTGCATAGAAGTTAAATAAGCAGGGTGACAATATACAGCCTTGACGTACTCCTTTTCCTATTTGGAACCAGTCTGTTGTTCCATGTCCAGTTCTAACTGTTGCTTCCTGACCTGCATACAGATTTCTCAAGAGGCAGGTCAGGTGGTCTGGTATTCCCATCTCTTTCAGAATTTTCCACAGTTTACTGTGATCCACACAGTCAAAGGCTTTGGCATAGTCAATAAAGCAGAAATAGATGTTTTTCTGGAACTCTCTTGCTTTTTCCATGATCCAGCGGATGTTGGCAATTTGATCTCTGGTTCCTCAAGCAGGGTGACAATATACAGCCTTGAAATACTCCTTTTCCTATTTGGAACCAGTCTGTTGTTCCATGTCCAGTTCTAACTGTTGCTTCCTGACCTGCATACAGATTTCTCAAGAGGCAGGTCAAGTGGTCTGGTATTCCCATCTCTTTCAGAATTTTTCACAGTTTATGGTGATCCACACAGTCAAAGGCTTTGGCATAGTCAAGAAAGCAGAAATAGATGTTTTTCTGGAACTCTCTTGCTTTTTCCATGATCCAGCAGATGTTGGCCATTTGATCTCTGGTTGCTCTGCCTTTTCTAAAACCAGCTTGAACATCAGGGAGTTCACGGTTCACGTATTGCTGAAGTCTGGCTTGGAGTATTTTGAGCATTGCTTTACTAGCATGTGAGATGAGTGCAATTGTGCGGTAGTTTGAGCATTCTTTGGTATTGCCTTTCTTTGGGATTGGAATGAAAACTGACCTTTTCCAGTCCTGTGGCCACTGCTGAGTTTTCCAGATTTGCTGGCATATTGAGTGTAGCACTTTCACAGCATCATCTTTCAGAATTTGAAACAGCTCAACTGGAATTCCATCACCTCCACTAGTTTTGTAGTTTTGGCTTTTCCAGAATGTCATATAGTTGGGATCATTTAGTATGTAGCCTTTTCAGCCTGGCTACTTTCACTTAGTAATATGCATTTAAGATTCCTCTGTGTCTTTTCATGGCTTGAAAGCTCATATTTTTAGTGCTGAGTAATATTGCACAGTGTATCCATTCATCTACCAAAGGACATCTTGGTTGCCTCCAAGTTTTGGCAATTACAAATAAAGCTTCTATAAACATCCATATATATCCATATACATAACTTTTCAACATATTTGTGTGAACACCAAGGAGCGCAATTGTTGGATCACACAATAAAAATATGTTTGGGCGGGTACTTGCATGCTCAGTCTTATCCAGCTCTTTGCAACACTATAGCCTGCAGCCCATCCATCTCCATGTCCATGGAATTTTCCAGGCAAGAATACTGGAGTGGGTGCCATTTCCCCCTCCAGGATCTTCCTGACCCTGGGTTTGAAGCTACATCTTCTGTGTCTCCAGCACTGGCAGGCAGATTCTTTAATACTGAGCCACCTGAGAAAATATGTTTAGTTTCATGAGAAACTGCCAAACTATCTTCCAAAGTCTGCATCATTTTGTAATTCCCACCAACAATGAATGAGAGTTTCTGTTGCTCCACATGCTCACCAGCCTTTGATTGCTGTTAGTGTGTTATGTTTGGGCCATTTTTTTATTTTTTTTGAATTGGAGGATAATTGCTTTACAATGTTGTGGTGGTTTCTTGGGCCATTCTAATGGGTGTGTAGTGATATCTCATTGTTGTTTTAATTTGTAGTTGGCTAATAACATATACTCCAGGAGTTGGTGATGGACAGGGAGGCCTGGTGTGCTGCAATCCATGGGGTCACAAACAGTTGGACTCAACTGAGCAACTGAACGGAACTGAATGACATATAATATTGATCATATTTTTCATATGCTTATTTGCCATGTGTATATCTTCTTGGATGAGGTAGTGGTCAGTTTAGGTTTTTGTCCATTATTTAATTAGATTGTTCTAATTAAAGAATTTGGTATATGTATGTACACATTGTGAATAAATTAACACTATCAAGCTAATTAACATATCTATCACTTACTGTTTTTTTTGTGTGTGGTAGAATACTTAAAAGCAACTGTTAAAAATATGGACTGCTTCTTGAATTCGCACATTATCCTCGTGTGAAGGCTGTGCTAGTCTACTCTGTATCATTCTAATTTCAGTATACAAGACGTTGAAATGAGTGCTCAAGATTTCTTTTTCCATACATTTTTTCCAAGTGTTGCAACACTATTTGTTTAACTAACCTTCCTATCCCATTGAATTGACTTGGCACCATTGTAAATATTCAATTAAATGTTTATGTGTGGGTCTATTTTTTATTTCACTATACTGTTTTACACACAGACACACACATTTTATGACTGTGTTGTGTAATCCAGGCTGAATTTCTTATTATTTTTTATTATAATTTATCCAATTTTAAAATTCAATTAAAAAAAAAACTGAAACAAAAACATTTTAATGGGTCCATAAAAGCACTGTGAGCCTTGGGCACTGTGTACTGTGCCTGAGAATAATTGACTGTGGTGGGGATAAAGCTAGCACCTGTAGCCATGCCAGGAATGAAGCACAGGGGCCTGTGAAATTTCTCTGTGAGCACAGGCTGGCCTTGTAGCCCCTGAAACCATTGGTTTTCTGGTAGCCTGTGATAGGTTACTTTTAATACAGTATTTTCCTCATGGTATCCTTGACCCTTCAGTAAAGTCTTTTAAATATTGAGATCCTGACTTAGTTGGTCTATGGGGAATGAAGGAAAATGTCTTTATCGGTCAGGGTTCTTTGTTGCAAGCAACGGAAGCTGACTTTGGCTGACTGAGTGGAAAAGGAGCTTTATGAAAAGGTATGAGGTAGTTCACAGAATGGTTGGAATGGTTGGAACATTAGACTCAAGGCTAAACTTTTAGGAAGAATGCCCAAAACCACATTCCACGAGCAGGTCTAATGAGGAAAATATTGCCACCACTAAGCACTGGAAGTTACAGTTTACCCCACTGGAATTCTATGCCAGGAAAGCAGTTATCCTGCTATTGGTCTAGTCATTAGCCCCAGTGTATTATTTGTGCCAAGAATTCATTCTTGCAGCCCCTATACTGCTAGTACAGAGCGAGAGGTTGAATGTTTCATCAATAATTATGTAAAACACTTTGTCACATATAAGACCAACCAAAATGCAATGGCACCCCACTCCAGTACTCTTGCCTGGAAAATCCCATGGGTGGAGGAGCCTGGTGGGCTGCAGTTCATGGGGTCGCTAGAGTCAGACACAACTGAGCGACTTCTCTTTCACTTTTCACTTTCATGCACTGGAGAAGGAAATGGCAACCCACTCCAGTATTCTTGCCTGGAGAATCCCAGGGATGGGGGAGCCTGGTGGGCTGCCGCCTATGGGGTTGCACAGAGTCGGACACGACTGAAGTGCTTAGCAGCAGCAGCAGCAGAGGAGCACTAAGAGACTCTGGGGAAGTGATTCAAGAGTTATATGGACTCTGGACTAGCTTACTCCAAGGTGCTTTCTGACCACAGGACTTCATCACCGGAGACAGAAAGGCAAGGAGATAGCAAAGAGTGACAAAAAGTACTTCAGGAGTAAGGTAATAAGAACTTGAACCTGGTGGTAATAGAGGGAGTGGAAAAGAATACAGACATTTGAGAGGCATATTAGAGAAAGAAACCTGTGTTAGTGTCAAACTGAACATGAGAGTGAGAGAAAGGAGTCCAAAAATTCTCTAGGATGCTTGAGCACAACAGAATCCTCAAAGTTCAGGAAGAGCTGTGGTCCTGAAGTCACTGGATTCACTTGGATACTTCTGAAAAGAAAATCTGTTGAGCTCTATTTTATTAAAACAGCTTAAAAAAAATAAAACTAGTGGGGAAGTGGAGAATTATTTGATTCTCCAGGAAGCTTGTCTTTCTTCAACAGATGGAGTTGTAAAGCTTGAACTTGGTCTGGGGCCAACCCTCTTCTACAGCAATTAAACCGAGCAAGATGCATAACCATAAACTTGACTTGAACTGGGAATTTAACCCTTAAGTTCTGTGTGTGAGCGCTCAGTCATGTCCGACTCTTTGTGGCCCCATGGACTGTGGCCTGCCAGACTCAACTGCCCATGGAATTTTCCAGGCAAGAATACTGGAGTGTGTAGCCATTTCCTACTCCAGGGGATTTTCCCAAACTAGGAATCAAACTCACATCTCTTCTGCCTTTTGCATTGGCAGGCCGGTTCTTTACCCGTAGCACCACTTGGGAGCCCTAGTGTTTAGTTTTGTTCCCCCAGAAGATTCTACTCTAGATATATTGATTTTGTCCTTAAAATTACCAATTCCTTTTTTTTATAAGGCTACCATTTTTCACATCTTCAGCCAGGAGGAATACTAGTATCAAAACGTGGAGGTCAGAGGGGGTACTAATTTGTGAAAAAAAGATCAAGAATTTTATCTCAATGAGTTGAGTGTGAATTAAAGGCAAGAAAACTAAGTGCGAATTTCCAGCAGTAGGTAAAAAACACAGATCTGAGCTCAAAATGGAGATTGGAAATAGAGGTAAAGATAGAAAGCCCTGGTCAAGAGCTGAGAGTTAAAGTTGCTGACGGTTCCAATGGAGAGTGGATATACTGAGAGACAGAGGGCTCTACTCTGTAACTTGGAGCTTGGTCACTGTCATGCTGTGTGGAGAGGAAGGAAGAGTGAATGGATCCAAGAGCAAAAGAGGAGGTGAAGACAGATGAAAGAAAATCCAAGAGGCTGTGGGTTCGATCCCTGGTTGGGAAGATCTCCTGGAGAAGGGCATGACAACCCATTCCAGTATTCTTGCCTGGACAATCCCATGGACAGAGAAACCTAGTGGGCTCCAGTCCATAGGGTGGCAAAGGGTCGGACACGACTGAAGCAACTTAGCACAATGCATGTAGCCTCATGAAAGCAAGGGAAACACCCTCTTCCAAAAAGAGAATGTGACAATCTATATTGGTTAAAGTTTTTTAAGTTCAAAGGGTTTGTCTAAAGGGAGGCCAAAAGAAAAACAAAAAAAATAGTATAGAATTTAATTAGGCAGGAAGGAGATTCTTATCAGGTCACAGTAACAATTAAGGTGATTGCTTGTTTAAAACAAAAAAAGGATCTGAAGGCATATCCTCTGTCTGCTGGGATTTTCAGCAAGTCTAACTCTCAGTGTCTGACCAAGACTTTCCAATCTGTATTTCTTTTTCTAGCTTGCTTTCTGATTTCGTTCTGTTTTCTGTCTATTTACTAGGTTGGAAGAAAATGAGCAGACAGGAGAATACCCATCACTGCAATAAAGGGTTCAGAAAATGGTCCTACGTTAATCATCTCTGATAGACCTAAGTCTATACTTTTCTTGCTGTAACACAGATGAGGACCTTGCCATTTCAGTATTATATTGAGACAGAACCTCTTTATTGTGGATTGTCTTGAGCATTATAGGAAATAACATAATCATATGACAAGTGCCTGCCCTCAAAATGCCTGTCATCTAGTGGGAGAGAAGAGATTGATATTCTTCAAACAATGCATGTCACTTGTAAGATTGTAGATGATTGATTTGACTTAAAATTCTATGAAACCAAAGTAAAAATGGTGGCTAATAGGCAGCATCTAGTGATCAGCCATTGTTTTCTTGGGTTCCATCACCAGTTCAGTTCAGTTCAGTTGCTTAGTCGTGTCCGACTCTTTGCAACCCCATTAACTGCAGCATGCCAGGCCTCCCTGTCCATCACCAATTCCCAGAGTTCACCCAAACCCATGTCCATTGAGCTGGTGATGCCATCCAACCATCTCATCCTGTGTCATCCCTTTCTCCTCCTGCCCTCAACCTTTCCCAGCCTCAGGGTCTTTTCAAATGAGTCAGCTCTTCGCATGAGGTGGCCAAAGTATTGGAGTTTCAGCTTCAATATCAGTCCCTCCAATGAACACCCAGGACTGATCTGCTTTAGGATGGACTGGTTGGATCTCCTTGCAGTCCAAGGGACTCTCAAGAGTCTTCTCCAACACCACAGTTCAAAAGCGTCAGTTTCTTCAGTGCTCAGCTTTCTTTATAGTCCAACTCTCACATCCATACATGACTACTGGAAAAACCATAGCCTTGACTAGATGGAACTTTGTTGACAATGTAGGTGTTTTTTTGTTTTTTGTTTTTTTTGACCCACACCACTCATCTACTTCTGCCTTATTGACTATGCCAAAGCCTTTGACTCTGTGGACCACAACAAACTCTGGAAAATTCTGAAAGAGATGGGAATACCAGACCACCTGATCTGCCTCTTGAGAAATCTGTATGCAGGTCAGGAAGCAACAGTTAGAACTGGACATGGAACAGTCTGGTTTCAAATAGGAAAAGGAGTACATCAAGGCTGTATATTGTCACCCTGCTTATTTAACTTATATGCAGAGTACATCATGAGAAACGCTGGGCTGGAAGAAGCACAAGCTGGAATCAAGATTGCCGGGAGAAATATCAATAACCTCAGAATGCAGATGACACCACCCTTATGGCAGAAAGTGAAGAGGAGCTAAAAAGCCTCTTGATGGAAGTGAAAGACGAGAGTGAAAAAGTTGGCTTAAAGCTCAACATTCAGAAAACGAAGATCATGGCATCTGGTTCCATCACTTCATGGCAAATAGATGGGGAAACAGTGGAAACAGTGTCCGATTTTATTTTGGGGGGCTCTAAAATCACTGTAGGTGGTGATTGCAGCCATGAAATTAAAAGATGCTTACTCCTTGGAAGAAAAGCTATGACTAACCTAGACAGCATATTAAAAAGCAGAGACATTACTTTGCCAACAAAGGTCTGTCTAGTCAAGGCTATGGTTTTTCCACTGGTCATGTATGGATGTGAGAGTGGACTGCAAAGAAGGCTGAGTGCCGAAGAATTGATGCTTTTGAACTGTGGTGTTGGAGAAGACTCTTGAGAGTCCTTGGACTGCAATGAGATCCAACCAGTCCATTCTAAAGCAGATCAGTCCTGGGTATTCTTTGGAGGGAATGATGCTAAAGCTGAAACTCCAGTACTTTGGCCACCTCATGCGAAGAGTTGATTCATTGGAAAAGACCCTGATGCTGGGAGGGATTAGGGGCAGGAGGAGAAGGAGACGACAGAGGATGAGATGGCTGGATGGCATCACCAACTTGATGGACATGAGTTTGAGTGAACTCCAGGTGTTGGTGATGGACAGGGAGGCCTGGCGTGCTGCGATTCATGGGGTCACAAAGAGTCAGACATGACTGAGCAACTGAACTGAACTTGGTATGTGGGGTCTTGGCATGTGGGGTTATAGTTTCTGACCAGAGAAGCCCCTGCAGTGGAAGCATATAGTTTCATCCACTGGACCACCAGAGAAGTCTATCATGAGTATGTAGTATGGTTTCAGGTTCCCTAGAGAATTCTGTCAGCAAAAGTACTGTCTTGAAATTGTGTTGTAAAGTATTCAGACCTATTTCAAATGTAGTACATGTTATTATTGCTGTGATTACACCCCTACAAGCTCCTGCCACCCCCACTCCCATTCCAAATTTCCTCTTTAGAAGAGCAGCTCTGGTAATAATTATCATTTGGCCAGTAACCATTTCTGTACCTTTTCTTTCACCTTTAAATAGGTTTTGGCTTGTTGTTTGAATATTATTAACAATCTGTGAAACAGACCCTGCTTTAATTTCGACTCTTGAATCATGCTGTAATGTGATTTTAATTTAACCAGTACCTGCTTTTCAGTCTAGATACACGTTTATCTCACAGTAATAGGTGATACCATCTCTTCATAGGCATATGCTCTTATTAAAGTTCTCTGTTGTTGAAAGTACCATCTTTTTGTGGGGAACTATGTAGCAACAGCTGGGCTTGTGTTTGGGGGGAATGAAAGGAATGATATAGTTCCTCCTTAGCTTATTATAATTAGAGATATTTGTGTGAAAATAGAATCTCTGTTGCCTAAGTGTTGCTCAGCTCCTGCTGATCAGTTCTCACTCATAGGCATCTTCCTTTGTGGTATAATAGTTAGTTGCTGTGGAGATGATTATCCTGTCATGGAGAAAAGAGACTTATGAATTTAAATGAAGAACGAGCAGCAGGAGCAAAAGAACTATGCCAAAAGCTAGCATTTCATCCAATTTAATTTTCTCTTGCCTTTTAAATATATATTATATCATAAAGTTGGGTATATCAACTCAAATACTACAGTTTGGGGATTAATTATGAATAATGATAGAAGGAAATTTTAAAAGAAAGGCAAAATATAATGCTGACATGTTACACAGAGGCAAGAATGTGTCCAAGTTAAAGCAAACTTGAAATAATAAACATATACTTTTGGGCTTCTCAAGTGGTAAAGAATCCTCCTGCCAATGCATGAGACCCAGAAGACATGGTTTTGATCCCTGGGTCAGGAAGATCCCCTGGAGGAGAAAATAGCAACCACTCCAGCATTCTTGCTTGGAAAATCCCATGGACAGAGGAGCCTAGTGGGCTATAGTCCATAGGGTTGCAAAGAGTTGGACGACTGAGCACATGAACACGTTTAGATTAACAAACTATTTGGATGGTTCTATTGCAGCATCAAAAACCACTTTTCATGAGTTGCTGAAGTAATTTACACATCATTCAACAAGTAGGAAGCAGAATGTTGAAACAGAAAGAGAACGGACTTTGTATGAAGAAGGCTTGGAAGGAAGTCACTGATTTTTGGCAGGCCACTTGACCTTCTTTGAACTTTATCAATTTAAGCAACTATGAAATTGGGATAAGTTTGTAGAGTTATTTTCTGGGCTGTTCATCTGATATGGACTCATATAGCTGTGTACAGCCATTGTCTGTTCTGATTGGTCATTACATTCATTCTGATAGGGCCCATTCTGTACCAATATTTAATTAGTTATTAAATATTCTGAATGTTATCTATGTTAGTCAGGACAGGGAAGACTATGCTGCAGCTACAAATTTTTAAATCTAAGTGGTTTAACACAATTAAATTATATTTTTTGCTCTTGTTGATTCCAGTGTGGATGTGGCAGCCCTCCCTCTTATGATTAACAGCTTTCAATCCAAAGATTTTATAGCAGAAGAGGAATGGATACTGGCTTTTAACTTTGTTGGCCCTAAAGAGACATATGTTTTTTCTACTTAGTGTATTGGCCAGAACTAGTCACATGGCCCTAACCTATCTGCAAGGGAGGATGGGAAATGCAAAGGCTATGGAATCATTGGTGAGCACTGTCTTTGCCACATCACCCTGTTTTGTGAGGATTAGATGAAATAATGTATATGCTGCTAAGTCACTTCAGTCGTGTCCGACTCTGTGTGACCCCATAGACGGCAGCCCACCAGGCTCCCCCATCCCTGGGATTCTCCAGGCAAGAACACTGGAGTGGGTTGCCATTTCCTTCTCCAGTGCATGAAAGTGAAAAGTGAAAGTGAAGTCGCTCAGTCATGTCCGACCCTCAGTGACCCCATGGACTGCAGCCTTCCAGGCTCCTCCATCCATGGGATTTTCCAGGCAGGAGTACTAGAGTGGGGTGCCATTGCCTTCTCCGGAAATAATGATATAAAGGATTACAATTGTGCCTGAAGAGGCAGGTCAGACCACACAGGCTGACTCAGGTTTAAAGCTTGGTTTGAATGACGAGTGGGTTGAGATTATTTTCATTTTCACCTGTAACCAACAAAGAAGCAGAAAAAAGCATACACTAGAAATTGATCAAGAATACAGGGAAGCACATGTTGAATGTAGCATGCCAGTGCCTCTACCTGCCTTGTTCCTTATGAAAGCATGTCTCACGTTCAGCTCATGTCTCAGCAGCCCAGGTTGGGGAGGAATTTGCCAGGTCAGAAGAGCCCAGAATAGAGGTTTTTCTACCTCTCCACTGTTTTAGGATGGGCTGGACTGTGGTGATGCGAGGAATGTTGGGAGAAGTTAACAAGTAAAGGTCCACTCTGTTAGCACAGAGGGATTTAATGCTGAGTTATAGTTGCCTATTACATAATTTATTCCCTACTATATCTTTCAGATTGCATTAATCAAAAATTTCCAAGTTCCTACTTTGTCTAAGGTAGAATTATAGTGGATGTTACGGGGGGATGCTAAAGAAAAATAAATTCTAGTCTCTTCTCATAAGGAATTTATAATCTAGGAGATAAAATCACTATCAGCCAAAAATAAAGTCAACTCAATAAAAGGCAAAACTATACCTATGAAAGAAAGACAATTTTCAGATACGGCAACATAAGACTCAAAGATATAGAGAGCAAACTAGTGGTTACCAGTGGGGAGAGGGAAGCAGGAGAAAGAGAAAGAGAAGGGTCAATGTAGGGCTGGAGAACTTTTTGAAAAAGGGTTATTATGGGATTATATGAAATCATATGTATGAAACTCACTATAGAATTTAAATAATTTTCCACTAAAAATATTTTAGAAATAAAAATAGGGCAGCATATAGTAAGATTGATTTAGAGGTACAAATGACAAAAAAGGAGAGAATAATTACTAGGAAAGTTAGTAGAAGTCAGGCAGCATTAATTCTTCATGGACAATTAAAGAATATTTCAGTTTACGTTCAGGTACCAAGCCAGGATGTACAAAGAATTTCAGATCACTTTTAATTACAAAAGTGGCCTTGGAGGCTGAAGAAATTCCAGCCCAGTTGATATGGACTAGATTACACCAGAAGTAGCTTGTATGTTGTGGGAATGTAATGTACATGTGATATACCCTGAAGCTTCCCAGAAATCCCGAGGAAGACTGGGGAGACAGAGCTGAGGTCTTGCCTAGAGAGGGGCTAGTGAGAAAAAATTGGTGATTAATATAGCATATCAGTAGATTATAGCAATATTTAGATTATAGTACAATTGCAATCATTTTCTGCATATAGTTCAAATTTTAATATGTTGTAAGCATTTTGCCATATTCTGAAATAATACTTTAAATATTTGCAATGGACAGAAAAAATATTTCTCAACTGTTAGATAATATGCTGTTGAGAAGCATACATTCTTTCATTTAATTTTTATATCTACATGTGCTGTGCTGGGCTTAGTGAATCATGTCTGACTCTTTGTGACCCCATGGACTGTAGCCTCCAGGCTCCTCTGTCCATGGGAATTCTCCAGGCAAGAATACTGGAGTGCATTGCCATGCCCTTCTCCAAGAGATCTTCTCAACATGGGGACTGAACCCAGTTTTCACACATTGCAGGCAGATTCTTTACTCTCTTAGCCGCCAGGGAAGCCCACTTTATCACCACTTAACATATGAAATCTGTATGCAGGTCAAGAAGCAACAGTTAGAACTGGACATGGAACAACAGACTGGTTCCAAATAGGAAAAGCAGTACGTCAAGGCTGTATATTGTCACCCTGCTTATTTAACTTCTATGCAGAGTACATCATGAGAAAGGCTGGGCTGGAAGAAGCACAAGCTGGAATCAAGATTGCTGGGAGAAATATCAATAACCTCAGATATGCAGATGACACCACCCTTATGGCAGAAAGTGAAGAGGAACTCAAAAGCCTCTTGATGAAAGTGAAAGAGGAGAGTGAAAAAGTTGGCTTAAAGCTCAACATTCAGAAAACGAAGATCATGGCATCTGGCCCATCACTTCATGGGAAATAGATGGGGAAACAGTGTCAGACTTTATTTTTTTTGGCTCCAAAATCACTGCAGATGGTGACTGCAGCCATGAAATTAAAAGACACTTACTCCTTGGAAGAAAAGTTATGACCAACCTAGATAGCATATTAAAAAGCAGAGACATTACTTTGCCGACTAAGGTCCGTCTAGTCAAGGCTATGGTTTTCCCAGTAGTCATGGATGGATGTGAGAGTTGGCTGTGAAGAAGGCTGAGCATCGAAGAATTGATGCTTTTGAACTGTGGTGTTGGAGAAGACTCTTGAGAGTCCCTTGGACTGCAAGGAAATCCAACCAGTCTATTCTGAAGGAGATCAGCCCTGGGATTTCTTTGGAAAAACAGTGTCAGACTTTATTTTTTTTGGCTCCAAAATCACTGCAGATGGTGACTGCAGCCATGAAATTAAAAGACACTTACTCCTTGGAAGAAAAGTTATGACCAACCTAGATAGCATATTAAAAAGCAGAGACATTACTTTGCCGACTAAGGTCCGTCTAGTCAAGGCTATGGTTTTCCCAGTAGTCATGGATGGATGTGAGAGTTGGCTGTGAAGAAGGCTGAGCATCGAAGAATTGATGCTTTTGAACTGTGGTGTTGGAGAAGACTCTTGAGAGTCCCTTGGACTGCAAGGAAATCCAACCAGTCTATTCTGAAGGAGATCAGCCCTGGGATTTCTTTGGAGGGAATGATGCTGAAGCTGAAACTCCAGTACTTTGGCTACCTCATGCGAAGAGGTGACTCATTGGAAAAGACTTTGATGCTGGGAGGGATTGGGGGCAGGAGGAGAAGGGGACGACAGAGGATGAGATGGCTGGATGGCATCACTGACTTGATGGACGCGAGTCTGAGTGAACTCCGGGAGTTGGTGATGGACAGGAAGGCCTGGTGTACTGCGATTCATGGAGTCGCAAAGAGTCGGACATGACTGAGTTTCTGAACTGAACTGAATTGAACTAGCATATTATACTGCCTTTTCTAGTGTCAATGTGCCACCAGTGAATAAATAAATCCCTTTTTAAACTTCAATGCGTGTGTGCTAAGTTGCTTCAGCTGTGTCCGATTCTTCATGAGCTTGGAGCAGGAAGCTCAAACCTAGGTTTCCTGCACTGCAGGCAGATTCTTTATCATCTGAGCCACCAGGGAAGCCCAAGAATACTGGAGTGGGTAGTCTATCTCTTCTCCAGGGAATCTTCCCGACCCAAGAATCGAACTGGAGCCTCCTGCATTGTAGGCAGAATCTTTAGCAGCTGAGCTACCAGGGAAGCCCCCTAGGTCCTTCCATGTTGTCTCAAACAGCAACATGTCATTGTTTTTGTAATGGGTGAGTAATATTCCATCATAGGCTTCCCAGGTGGCTCAATGGGTAAAGAATCTGCCTGCAATGCAGGAGACATGGGAGACATGAGTTTGATTCCTGAGTGGGGAAGATTCCTTGGAAAAGGGGATGGCAACCCACTCCAGTATTCTTGTCTGGAGAATCCCATGGATAGAGGAGCCTGATGGGCTACAGATCATGGGGTCGCAAAGAGTCACCATGACTGAAGCAACTGAGCATGCAGGCACCCACACTATCCCTCTGTATATGTATATACCACATCTCCTTTATCTGTTCATCTACTGATGGGCACTTGGGTTGCTTCCACATCTTGGCTGTGATAAATAAGGCTGTAATAAACATAAGGATGCGTATATCTTTTTGAATTAGTGTTTTCGTTTTCTTTGGAAAAACCTAGGAGCAGAATTGTTGGATTTTATGGCAGTTCTATTTTTAATTTTTTGAGGAAACTATGTGTTGTTTTCCACAGTGGCCACACCAATTTACAGGGCACATCAACAGTGCACAAGGTTTCCCCTTTTTTCACCTTCTTGCCAACACTTTTAATTTATTTATTACTCTTTGATAAGAGCCATTCTGACAGGTGAGAGGGAGCATCTCACCATGGTTTTGATTTGCTTTTTTCTGGTGGTTAGTGATGTGAAGTATTTTTTCATGTGCCTGTTGGTCATTTGTGTGTCTGTTTTTGGAAAAATGTCTATTCACATCTTCTGCTTACTTTTTTTTAAAGCAATCATATATCACTTTTATTTATTAAAAAGCTTTTATTGGAGTAGAGTTGCTTTATGATATTGTGTTCGTTACAGCTGTAAAGTGAATCAATTATACATATACATATATCCACTCTTTTTAATATTCTTTTCCCATATAGCTCTGCCTACTTTTTAATGGGGTCGTTTGTTTTCCTGATGTTGAGTTGTATGATTCTTTGTATATTTTGGAAATTAATCCCATATCAGATATATTATTTGCAAATATCTTCTTCCATTCAGTAGATGGCCTTTATGTTTTGTTGACAGTTTCTTTTTGCTGTGCAAAAGCCTTTTAGTTTGATGTAATCCCATTTGTTTATTTTTGCTTTTGTTTTTCTTGCCTAAGGAGACATATCTCCCCAAATACATTTTCCCCCCAAATATATTAAGATAGTAAGACCAATATCAGAGATTGTGCTATTTTTTATTTTAGGAGTTTTATGGTTTAAGGTCTTACATTTAAGTCTTAATCCATTTGAATTTATTTCTGTGCATGGTGTGAGAGAGTAGTCCACTTTGATTATTTTGCATATAGCTGTCACATTTCTCCAACACTGGTTATTGAAGAGACTATCTTTTCCACACTGTATATTCTTGCCTCCTTTGTTATAAATTGACCATATAAATGTGGATACATTTCTGGGCTCTGTATCCTATTCCACTGATCTGTGTGTCTGTTTTTGTGACAATATCATACTGTTTTGGTGACTAGCTTTGTACGATAGCTTGATATAAAGAAGCATGATACCTCCAGCTTTGTTCTTTCTTGTTTGTTTTGGCTATTCAGGTCTTTTGTGTTTCCATACAAATTTTAGAATTATTTGTTCTAGTTCTGTGAAAAGTTTCATTGGTGTTTTGATAGATTTTGCATTGAACCTGTAGATTTCAATATTATTTCTTCTAATCCAAGAGCATGGAAATGCTCTCTCCAACTCTTTGCTTCATCTTAAATTTCCTTCATCAGTGTCTTATAGTTTTGGAAATCAGGATTTTTACCTTTTCAGTTAGGTTTATTCCTAGATATTTTATCCTTTTTGATGAGACTGTACATGGAATTTTTTAATGTAAACTGACTCTCTTGCGTATTTATTTAAAATTCTTTTCCCCCCAGTTTTATTGAGAAATCATTGACATGCATCACTGTATAAGTTTAAGGCACTCAGCAGGATAGTTCTGTTTATATATATAATGAGATAATTACCACAATAGAATCAGCTAACATTCATCTTCTCATACAGATACAATAAAAAGGAAAGAAAGAAGGAAAAAACTGAAAAGGAAAAAAGTTTCTCCTTGTGATGAGAATTCATAGAATTACTCTCTTGACAACGTTCCTTCATAACATACAGCAGTGCTAGCGATAGCTGTCAAGGTCATGTTGTACATTACATCCCTAGTACTTATTTATCTTATGAATGTGAGTTTTTACCCTTTGACCACCTTCTGTCAGTCTCCCCTCCCCTCACCCCCTGCCTCTGGTAAAGAGTGTCAGGATTGGGAACTCATGTACACCTGTGGCGGATTCATGTTGATGTATGGCAAAACCAATACTGTATTGTAAAGTAAAATAAAGTTTAAAAAAAAAAGGTATACAACAAAGCAATTCAGCAAAAAATTGCAAATCCACTATACTTCCAAAAATGTGATTTTTCTTAATAATAATTGTTAATAAATAAAATTTAAAAATATTTTGTATATTTATGGTTTCAGAGAAATAAAAACCTGCCAGGATTTAGTAAACAATGTCTAGAAAATACGTATAGTTCGCAATAAAGAAGTAAGTTTATTAGGTGAAAAGCAATTTAAATGTTTCTTGGATGTATTAAAATTACTTGAAACTAGTGGCACTTTTTTGGTTAATAGTGCAATGCTTCCTTAACTGTATCTGTTCAACACACTGAGGCACAGTATCTACAAGAGAGCTACCTGAATTCCTAATTTCGGATACAAATATCCAAAGAACAAATGTGTGTAGAATGTGAAAATTAGTAGCACATGACAAAATTTTATTATATTAAAGGCATAGGTTTTTGAGTCAGAAAAAAAATATTGAATTTATAACAAGTTCTGTCACTTCCTAGCTATTTAATTTGAGGGTGACGGGGCAGTTGCTTAACCTCCTTCAGTGTCATTTCCTAAATTATAAAATAGGGATGCTTGTATTCACCTGCCACCAGATCATAAGACTTAAAGGAAAATATACATCTAAAATGACTACACATAATACATAGCTAATAAGTGTTACCTACTTTATCATCCAGCATGTTCTTGGTAGATAGACTAGTCATTCCAGACTCATCATAATTTGCTTACTTACAACAAGTTGTCATTCTCACTGAGGGTACTAATTAGGTGTGAAGTAAACAATCTGTAGTTCGTGGTTTTCAGCTAATAGTAATACAAGCTAGTCTCCAGAGGAAAAAAAGAAAACGGAGACTAAAGGTGGAGGCAGTAGAATGGGCAGTAGAATGAAACATAACTTTTAGAGAATTTTGAGGAAATGAATTGTTTAAGGTTGACATTTAGATACGGGCAGGGAATTTTGTGCTTTGGGTAGACACGGCTTAGCACTAAACCCTTTAATGTATTTTAATAGCCTCGTAATCTGTTAAATAGCTATATGAATTTTATTTTTACATATTTTATGCAGCAAAATAAATCACCATTTAAGTGCTTTTTGATGTGTGAAGTAAGGGACTTTTTAATTGCCACTAGTAAGTGTCCTTAATTTAGTGATATCTCTCCCCTGTCTATTGATAATTTTGCTCTTTGATAAGGCAGAGAATATTTATTTGCTTGCTGGTCATTATCTTTTATAAGCATGGTGATAAGGGATTCGAGAATGACATGCAAATAGATATATATGGAGATTTAAACGAGCTGTATCAGGTAAAAAATTCTCTTTATAAAGTGGCCCTTGAATTTATCTTACAGAGGGAATTGTCTTACTTTAAGAAATACTTCAATCAACTGCTTAGGGTAAAACGTGAGAATCTCAGCAGAGTCAGCAGAAGACATGAGAACAGAAGAGGTACAATACTGCTTAGTATGGGAAAGATGATGTCCAGAGAAGCTAGGAGAAGAGAGGCTGAGGAAGGCAAGCAGATGGCTTGCCAAGATAAGTCATCTGTTTGCTAAGTGATGCTTATTGAACTTGGGCTCCTATCCTCCAGAGACTGGGAGATAGGGGTTGTATCTTTTCTGATGACTACATTTCAGAGAGAGGGCTCCCAGGTCCATGAAAGACACAGTCTTGAGTATAGAAGACAGATCTCAAAGAGACAGGGAAAGAATTTACAAATGCAAGTCCTTTTAAAAAGTAAATGCTCTATGGCAGAAATCACAACACTGTAAAAATGGAAGAAAAAAAAAAAAGTAAAAAGAGCGCACTCACTGGAGAAGACCTTGATGCTGGGAAAGACTGAAGGCAGGAGGAGAAGGGGATGGCAGAGAATGATGAGTGGCATCACCAACTCAATGGACATGAGTCTGAGCAAGCTCCAGGAGATGGTGGAGGACAGGAAAGCCTGGAGGCTGCAGTCTATGGGCCCGCAAAGAGTAGGACACGACTGAGGGCCTGGACAACTGGTGGCTCAGTGGTAAAGAATCCGCCTGCCACGCAGGAGACTTGCATTTGATCCCTGGGTCAGGAATATCCCTTGAAGAAGGAATAGTTACCCACTGTGGGAAATCCCATGGACAGAGGAGCCTAGCAGGCTACAGTCCATGGGGTCGCAGAAGAGTTGAACACGACTTAGTGACTAAACAACAACAATCCCTATCTCAGGGCAGGATGACCCCAGCTGACATATCTTTTGTATGTAAAGCATTCCTAGCTTTGATTAAACTTCATAGTTAACACTTCAGCATATTTGAAGAGTCATTGGGAGAAAGAATCCTCTTAAATTAGTATGCTTACACAGTTAAATTTTGCCTTAATTCTCTGCAGTATTTTATGAATTTGCCCATGTCTTTTAAACATTCAAATTTTTGGCATAAAGTTCTTCATCATATTATCTTATTAATTTTCATTATTTTCAAATTCACAATTGGCCTTTATTTCACAAAGTTTATATCCTTTAGAAGAGTTTTTGTACAATTTTTGCTATTATGATGCTATTTAAAGAGAAAATAGACAAATGCACAAATTATGTCCTTTAAGCTACTTCTTTAACTTTGAGGAAATGTAAAGGTAGAAAAGCATTAGTTCCAGAGCCTGAGGAGTGCATTTATTTATGTATATATTTATTAAATACTTATTTATTTGGCTGTATCATATCTCAGATGTGGCATGTGGAAATAGTCTGTCTTCATTGTAGCTTGCAGGTTCTTTTAGTTGCAGCAGGCGGGATCTAGTTCTCCAACCAGGGATTGAACCTGGGACCCTTGCATTGAGAGTGCAGAGTCTTAACCTTTGAACCAAAAGGGAAGTCCCAAGAGTACATTTATATCAGCTGAACTTGGGTTTTCCCATTTTGTTGGATACATATTACACCAAAGTGAGTTTCTGAATTATCTGTTGCCTTGCTCTGGTAGAACAATTTTATTAACTTTCAATGTCTGTAGTAACCATAATTGTGTCTGCTTTTCCATCCTGATATGCTTATTTGTTCTTTCTTAACCCATATCAATAGATGTGTATCAATTTTTAATTTTTTTCAAACAAATATCTGGCTTTGTTGATACTATTTTATTTTGTATTTCCTTATTTTTTTCCCTTATAATTTATTTATTATGTTCTCCCTTCTCCTTTTTTGGGTTTATTTTGCTGAAATTTTTTCCAACATATTGAGAAGTCTGCTTAGTTCATATATTTTCAGCAATTTAAATTTTATAATTTTTGCAATTAAATCCATAAATTTTCTTTTGGAAACCTAGAAGTATCCTCTAAGTTTTGATTCATGGCATTTAAAAATTTCCATATCTATTTCTTTTTTGGCCCATGAGCTATTTAGAAGTATAGTTTTCATTTTTAAATTATTGATTTCTAGCATAGCCGTATATGATTTCAGTCTTTTGAAATTCATGAAGTGAACTGAAGTCGCTCAGTCGTGTCTGACTTTTGCGACCCCGTGGACTGTGGCCTACCGGGCTCCTCTGTCCATGGGATTCTCCAGGCAAGAATACTGGAGTGGGTTGCCATTTCCTTCTCCAGGGGATCTTCCCAACCCAGGGATCAAACCCAGGTCTCCTGCATTGGAGGCAGACGCTTTAACCTCTGAGCCCCCAGGAAAGCCATGATGACTTGCTTTATGGCCCAGTATACAGAGAATATTTGTAAATGTTTCTTTGTCTTAGAAAAATATTGGGTTAGCCTAAAAGTGTGTTCAGGTTTTCACCATAACATCGTATGGAAAAACCCGAACGCACTTTTTGGTGAACCCAATAACAGGTAGTCAATGGTTGTTGGGTCCAGTGTTCTGTACACGGCGATTACATTTTATTTGTTAATGTTATTCAGATGTTCCATCAGTTCAGTTCAGTTGCTCAGTTGTGTCCGACTCTTTGCGACCCCATGGACTGCAGCAGGCCAGGCTTCCATGTCCATCACCAACTCCTGGAGTTTACTCAAACTCAATCCCTTGAGTTGGTGATGCCATCCAAACATCTCATCTTCTGTCATCCCCTTCTCCTCCTGCCTTCAATCTTTCCCAGAATCAGGGTCTTTTCCAATGAGTCAGTTCTTTGCATCAAGTGGGCAAAGTATTAGAGTTTCTGCTTCAGCATCAGTCCTTCCAATGAATATTCAGGACTGATTTCCTTTAGGGTTGACTGGTTGGATCTCCTTGCTGTCCAAGAGCCCCTCAAGAGTCTTCTCCAACACCACAGTTCAAAACCATCAATTCGTTGGTGCTCAGCTTTCTTTATAGTCCAATTCTCACATCCATACATGGCTACTGGAAAAACCATGGCTTGGACTAGACGGACCTTGGTTGGCAAAGTAATGTCTTTGCTTTTTAATATGCTGTCAAGATTGGTCATAACTTTTCTTCCAAGGAGTAAACATCTTTTAATTTCATGGCTGCAGTCACCATCTGCAGTGATTTTGGAGCACAAAAAAATAAAGTCCGTCATTGTTTCCACAGTTTCCCCATCTATTTGCCATGAAGTGATGGGACCAGATGCCATGATCTTTGTTTTATGTTGGCTTTAAGCCAATTTTTTCACTCTCCTCTTTCACTTTCAACAAGAGGCTCTTTAGTTCTTCTTCACTTTCTGCCATAAGGGTGGTGTCATCTGCATATCTTAGGTTATTGATATTTCTCCCAGCAATCTTGTGCTTCTTCCAGCCTAGCGTTTCTCATGATGTACTCTGCATATAAGTTAAATAAGCAGGGGGACAATATACAGCCTTGATGTACTCCTTTCCCTATTTGGAAGCAATCTGTTGTTCTATGTCCAGTTCTAACTGTTGCTTCTTGACCTGAATACAGATTTCTCAAGAGGCAGGTCAGGTGGTCTGGTATTCCCATCTCTTTAAGAATTTTCCAGAGTTTGCTGTGATCCACACAGTCAAAGGCTTTGGCATAGTCAATAAAGCAGAAGTAGATGTCTTTCTGGAACTCTCTTGCTTTTTCCATGATCCAGAGGATGTTGGCATTTGATCTCTGGTTCCTCTGCCTTTTCTAAAACCAGCTTGAACATCTGGAAGTTCACGGTTCATGTACTGTTAAGCCTGGCTTTGAGAATTTTCATCATTACTTTGCTAGAGTGTGAGATGAGTGCAATTGTGTGGTTGTTTGAGCATTCTTTGCCCTTGCCTTTCTTTGGGATTGGAATGAAACTAACCTTTTCCAGTCTTGTGGCCACAGCTGAGTTTTCCAAGTTTGCTGGCATACTGAATGCGGCACTTTCACAGCATCATCTTTTAGGATTTGAAACAGCTCAACTGGAATTCCATCACCTCCACTAACTTTGTTTGTAATGATGCTTCCTAAGGCCTGCTTGACTTCACATTCCGGGATGTCTGGCTCTAGGTGAGTGATCACACCATCATGGCTATCTGGGTCATCAAGATCTTCTTGCCACCTCTTTTTAATATCTTCTGCTTCTGTTAGGTCCATAGCATTGCTGTCCTTTATTGAGCCCATCTTTGCATGAAATGTTCCCTTCGTATCTCTAATTTTCTTGAAGAGATCTCTAGTCTTTCCCATTGTATTATTTTCCTCTATTTCTTTGCAATGATCACTGAGGAATGCTTTCTTATCTCTCCTTGATATTCTTTGGAATTCTGCATTCAAATAAGTATACATTTCCTTTTCTCCTTTGCCTTTAGCTTCTCTTCTTTTCTCAGTATTTATAAGGTCTCTTCAGACAACCATTTTGCCTTTTTGCATTTCTTTTTCTTGGGGATGGTCTTGATCACTGCCTCTTGTACAATGTTGCAAACCTCTGTCCATAGTTCTTCAGGCACTCTGTCTATCAGATCTAATCCCTTGAATCTATTTCTCACTTCCACTGTATAATCATAAGGGATTTGATTTAGGTCATACCTGAATGGTCTAGTGGTTTTCCCTACTTTCTTCAATTTAAGTCTGAATTTGGGAAAAAGGAGTTCATGATCTGAGCCACAGTCAGCTCCTGGTCTTGTTTTTGCTGACTGTATAGAGCGTCTCCATCTTGGCTGCAAAGAATATAATCAATCTGATTTCGGTGTTGGCCGTCTCGTGATGTCCATGTGTACAATCTTCTCTTGTGTTGTTGAAAGAGGGTGTTTGCTATGACCAAGTGTGTTCTCTTTGGAAAACTCTATTAGCTTGCTTCATTCTGTACTTCAAGGCCAAATTTGCCTGTTATTCCAGGTGTTTCTTGACTTCCTGCTTTTGCATTCCAGTCCCCTATAATGAAAAGGACATCTTTCTTGGGTATTAGTTCTAGAAGGCCTTGTAGGTCTTCACAGACCTTCAACCTCAGCTTCTTTTGCATTACTGGTGAGGGCATAAACGGATTACCATGATATTGAATGATTTGCCTTGGAAATGAACAGAGATCATTCTGTCATTTTTGAGATGCATCCAAGTACTGCATTTCAGACTCTTTTGTTGACCATGATGGCTACTCCATTTCTCCTGAGGGATTCCTGCCTACAGTAGTAGATATAACAGTCATCTGAGTTAAATTCACCCATTCCAGTCCATTTTAGTTCGCTAATTCCTAGAATGTCGACGTTCACTCTTGCCATCTCCTGTTTGACCACTTCCAATTTGCCTTGATTCATGGACCTGACATTCCAGGTTCCTGAACAACAGACTGGTTCCATATAGGAAAAGGAGTATGTCAAGGCTGTATATTGTCACCCTGCTTATTTAACTTATATTCAGAGTACATCATGAGAAATGCTGGACTGGAAGAAACATAAGCTGGAATCAAGATTTCCAGGAGAAATATCAATAACCTCAGATATGCAGATGACACCACCCTTATGGCAGAAAGTGAAGAGGAACTAAAGAGCCTCTTGATGAAAGTGAAAGAGGAGACTGAAAAAGTTGGCTTAAAGCTCAACATTCAGAGGACGAAGATCATGGCATCTGGTCCTATCACTTCATGGGAAATAGATGGGGAAACAGTGGAAACAGTGTCCGATTTTATTTTTTTGAGCTCCAGAATCACTGCAGATGGTGATTGCAGCCATGAAATTAAAATTGCTTACTTCTTGGAAGAAAATTTATGACCAATATAGATAGCATATTGAAAAGCAGAGACATTACTTTGCCAACTAAGGTCCGTCTAGTCAAGGCTATGGTTTTTCGTGTGGTCATGAATGGATGTGAGAGTTGGACTGTGAAGAAAGCTGAGCGCTGAAGAAATTGATGCTTTTGAACTGTGGTGTTGGAGAAGCCTGTTGAGAGTCCCTTGGACTGCAAGGAGATCCAACCAGTCCATTCTGAAGGAGATCAGCCCTGGGATTTCTTTGGAGGGAATGATGCTAAAGCTGAAACTCCAATACTTTGGCCACCTCATGCAAAGAGGTGACTCACTGGAAAAGACTTTGATGCTGGGAGGGATTGGGGGCAGGAGGAGAAGGGGACGACAGAGGATGAGATGGCTGGATGGCATCACCGACTCGATGGACGTGAGTCTGAGGGAACTCCAGGAGTTGGTGATGGACAGGGAGGCCTGGCGTGCTGCGATTCATGGGGTCGCAAAGAGTCAGACATGACTGTGCGACTGAATTGAACTGAACTGAACTGTGAGTCACAGCCCCACCTGACCCCTCACCCCCTCCACCCAGGGCCTGTGGAACTGTTCAGACAGAACTAATTCCCACCAGGCCTTCCCATCAGAAGAGGGGAATATTGTGTTGGGTTCATGCATCAGTCACGATACACTTTGCTCCCTGGTTCTCAGATGAAGATATCCCCAGCAACCTCCAACTCCCGTATGTCTGGCTGCTCTACCACAGAGTTCATAGTTCTTCATGGTTTTTGCACTTGACTTTCAGTTCTGGTCTCTCAGTTGATTTATCTCCTTTCTTTCTCCCTCTGACAAGCCCCAGTGGGTAAGCCTTAATAATAACCCTAGGATACCCTTAATGACTATTCTCTCTGCCTCTATTTCCTGATTTTTAAAAAGGCACAACATATAAGATGGCTCAGTGGGTAAAGAATCTGCTCCTCTGATGCAGGAGACACAGGTTCGATTCCTGGATCAGGAATACCCCCGGAAAAGAAATGGCAACCCACTCCAGTATTCTTGCAGGGAAAATCCCATGGACAGAGGAGCCTGTCCTGAGCTAAACAGTCAGACATAAATGTGCATATAAACTCAAAATATATAAAAAGGAATGAAGGATGAATGAAACTTGAAGAGACAATGCTAAGTGAAATAAGTAAGACACAAAGGGACAATATTGTATGATTCCAGTTATATGTGGTACATAGAGCAGTTAAATTCATAGAGACAGAAAGTCGTTTAGAAGTTATCAGGGGCTTGGGTTAGGGGCAATGGAGAATTACTACATAAAGGTTATGGGGTTTCTGTTTGGAGTAATGGAAAAGTTTCAGAAATATTTGTAATGGTTTGTGCAGTGTGGTAGACGTAATTCATGCCACTAAATTGTGCACTTAACGTGGGTAAAATGGTGTGTTTCGTGTCATATATAATTTGCCACATTAAAACAAAACAGCACAATAATAGCTCCTTGACCTTTTGCAGCGTCCTGCAGGGCTGTTTTTTCGTCTGCCTCTTAAATATTAGGATTCAGCAGTTTTGGTCCTTGGTTCTCGCCTTTCGTTGTCCGGCCCTCTTCCTCTGGGGAATCTCATTTAGTTTGCTAATGAGGACTAAACATATTTTTAGCCTAATCTCTCTCCCAAGCGGCAGACCTGGGTTATTGTGATTACTTGAAATTTCCACCTAGACATTCCAATAGCTCTTCAATCTCATCATTCTCCTACTCAGCTCATCTTCCTCCCAAAGCAGTTCGTCCTATCTCCAGCCTTCTGTTTTCTACAGCCATGTTTCCCAAACCATTCAGGTGTCTTCCCCTTTCCCCCATTTCCAGGCTCTCAGTAAGTCCTATCTTTCTTACTTTACCTTGTGCAATGCCCCACCACATACCCTACAGCAAAGTTAGGCTGCTAGTCTTGCCCAACTTGAATTCTGTGCCTCTGGAAATCTCTTGCCTGGAGAGATTTGATCCTTTTTCTCTTCACTCTCAAATGACCCTCCCTGTCTACCTCAAGAGTGGGTGAAAGTTCACCTTCTTTGAAAGGCTGTCTCTTACCTTTTCTTTGCAATCTCTCTTTCTTTAGTGCAGTCATCCTGTCCTTCCTGCCTACAGAAAGTTTTCTCCCAAATCAGCGTAAATGAAATCATTTTACAAAGCACATTGCAATTCATTGCAATTGTTTGTTTACATGTCTGACAGTCTCCTCCACTAGACTCTAAAGTTTGTTGAGGGGGGAGCTGTGTCCAACTCCCAGCCAGGACTCTGGTCTGTGGTAGGTGCTTCTTAAAGACCTACGGTGTCTCCCTATATAAACTTGAGAGAATTAGACATTTTTTCTTTTACTTTTCAACATCCTCTTGTTAAAAAAATATTCTCTCAATATGGACCATTCTTAAAGCATCCACTGAATTTGCCATAACACCGCTTCACCTCATGCCTTGACTGCTTGGCTTCAAGCCGCATGGGACCACAGCTCCCCAACCAGGGACTGAACCTACATTCTCCACACCTGAAGACGAAGTCCCAACCACTGAACTGCCAGGGAAGTCCCATAGGCATGTTTTCAACACTTGAGATTCAAACATTT
Organism: Aepyceros melampus; assembly: GCA_006408695.1. Lineage (NCBI taxonomy): Eukaryota > Metazoa > Chordata > Mammalia > Artiodactyla > Bovidae > Aepyceros > Aepyceros melampus. The sequence goes on along the minus strand of SJXQ01011789.1, from coordinate 319,514 downwards.
TTCAGAAAAGACAGTTCACTTTGTGCTTTATTTTTTCTTTTCTGTTCAATATTGCTAAGTGACTGTCCCCTAATTGCTCAGAGCATTGTGGTGTTTCCTTTTTAAACTTAGTAAAGTTTAAAAGCTTAGTTGCTGCTGCTGCTGCTAAGTCACTTCAGTCGTGTCTGACTCTGTGCAACCCCATAAATGGCAGCCCATCAGGCTTCCCCGTCCCTGGGATTCTCCAGGCAAGAACACTGGAGTGGGTTGCCATTTCCTTCTTCGATGAGTGAAAGTGAAAAGTGAAAGTGAAGTTGCTCAGTCGTGTCTGACTTAGCGACCCCATTGACTGTAGCCTACCAGGCTCCTCTGTCCATGGGATTTTCCAGGCAAGAGTACTGGAGTGGGGTGCCATTGCCTTCTCCAGGGGCACATCTAAAGATGGATATCATAATACAACCTGGATAAAACCAAGGAGTGAAAGAAAAATCCTATGGGATCCCTAAAAGTAGTGCTTCAGAATGTTTAAATAAATCACATGTGTTTTAAAAATTAAAATGACCTGCAATTAATTTTACTTTTTTAAAATGATGGGTCTTTTTATGTTATAATCAGAGACTGTAGGACTTCAAAGCAGATTTGGAGTTAACATTTCTGAATAAATGTTAGCCAGTAAGAGACTCAGACTCCTCACTATTTCAGTCTTCTTAATACCAGTTTATTTTTGATCTGTTGCAAATAGCATAGCTTCTGTATCAGTCACCATTCTCCGGAGAAACACAACTTATAAATATATATTAGAACTGGAAATGAATTATTATATATTAAAACCCATATGTTTTTCCAGTAGTCATGTATGGATGTGAGAATTGGACTATAAAGAAAGCTGAGCACCGAAAAATTGATGCTTTTGAACTGTGGTGCTGGAGAAGACTCTGGAGAGTCCCTTGGACTGCAAGGAGGTCCAACCAGTCCATCCTAAAGGAAATCAGTCCTGAGTGTTCATTCGAAGGACTGATGTTGAAGCTGAAACTCCAATAGTTTGGCCACCTGATGAGAAGAGCTGACTCATTTGAAAAGACCCTGATGCTGGGAAAGATTGAGGGCAGGAGGAGAAGGGGCTGACAGAGGATGAGATGGTTGGATGGCATCACTGACTCAATGGACATGAGTTTGAGCAAGCTCTGGGAGCTGGTGATGGACAGGGAAGCCTGGCGTGCTGCAGTCCATGTGGTTGCAAAGAGTTGAACAAGACTGAGCAACTGAACTGAACCAATCTACCTGGAGATAGAATCAGATTCTGCAGGTTAGGGGCTCAGTCTGACAAGACTATCTGCCCCCACCCCCTAGTTTAGACGCCCATCTCAAGTCTAGGTTGTTACCTGTACTTCTGACCAACTAGCTGAAAATCAAATGTTCCCTCTACTCTCTTCTTGGGTTGAATTAGTTTGCCAGAGTGTCTTACAGAAACAATTTACTTACTAGATCATTGGTGAGGATAAAAGGGTAATGTAAAGTCACTCAGTCGTGTCCAACTCTTTGTGACCCCATGGACTGCAGCCCACCAAGCTCCTCAGTCCATGAGATTCTCCAAGCAAGAATACTGGAGTGGTTTACCATTTCCTTCTCCAGGTGATCTTCCTGACCCAGGGATCGAACCCGGGTCTCCGGCATTGGAGGCAGACGCTTTAACCTCTGAGCCACCAGGTACCAATCACGAATGGCCAGAAGGTAAGCATGTGGTAAGGGCACAAATCTTCCATGCCCTGTCCGAGCACCAGTCTTCTAGCCCCTGCAAACTCTTTGAACCCGAGCTATTTGGGTTTTCATGGAAACTTCATTACATAGGTATGGCTAATTAAATCATTGGCCAATGGCAATTGGTTCAACCTCCAGCCCCTCTCCCCTTGTGGTTGGCTTTCCCTCGCAACCAACCCTCCTTGCCTCGTACCCTCTCCTCCTTTACTAACTTAGGGCTTTACAAAAGGCACTCATTAACATAAAAAAGACATTTTAATCATTCTCACATTTATGAAATGTGAGAGGTTTTAGGAGCTCTCTATCAGAAATGGGGATGAAGACCAAATATATATTTCTTATTGTAATTCACAATGCCACAGCCCCCATATGAATATTTTACTCCCAAAGCTTAAAAGATATCAGTGTAACTTCTGATTAAACAGAAAGTATTTAGGGAATTCCCTGGCTGTCCAGTGGTTAGGACTTGGTGCTTTTACTATGTGGCCAGGGTTCAATCCCTGGTTGGGGAACTAAAATCTCACAAGCCTCATGGTGCTGCTAAAAAAGCAAATAAACAAATTTTTGAATGTTTTGATTCTTACAGCTGAGCATTATGAATGCTCTTCTCCCAAATTATTTTACATATATGTAAATAAATATAAGGATATTTAATTTTAAGGAATTGATTGTAGGGACTGGTATGTCTAAAACTCATAGGGCAGGCCAGCAGCTTGGTCACCCTGAAAAGATTTCTATATTAGTCTTGACTCAGAATTCTTCCTTTCCAGAAATCCTTAATTTTTGCTGTTAAGGCTTTTAGTTAATTGAATGAGGCCCATCCACTTCACTGAGAGTAATCTCCTTTACTTTATCCCTGGGTGGGGAAGATCTGCTGGAGGACAGCATGGCAACCCACTCCAGTATTCTTGCCTGGAGAATCCCATGGACAGGGAAGCCTGGCGGGCTATAGTCCATAAAGTCACAGAGTTTGACACGAGTGAAGCAACTTACACGCATGCGTGCACTGATTATAGATGTTAATTACATTTAGAGAATACCTCCACAGCAATATTTAGACTATTTGACCAAACAGCTGGATACCATAGCCTAGCCAAATTGACACTTAAAATTTAATCATCAGCTACCCTAGTGGTTATATTCATCAGCAAGGGATGATAAAAAGCAATAGTATAATCATTCACTGTGTCTCTTAATTTCCCCCACAAAATGTCTGCATAGTAAGTCAAAGAGAAATCTACCAAGCTAAGTCCTAGTGGAATTTCAGACTACTTTGTTGCGAGTACCTTTTGAGCAGCTATCTTAGAGCTATATATTTTTACTTTAAAAGTGATCAGAAATATGTATGGAGGTATTGCTGTATTATTTTTATCTTACCCTACAGTTTGACTTCCAAGTTAGAACATTTGTTTGAAAAAGATACTGTAGTTAATTTTGAAATTAGATAGGCAGAGTTCAGGCTATTGAGCTATAGATGGAATGTTTTAGGATTGGCTAATTTCTATGATTGAATAGTTTGTGTATCTCCTTTAGAAGATAACCCTTTTCTTATCTACAAAGTAGGAATAACATTTACCTCTTATTATTGTTGAGAGGTTTAAACAATGTATTGAAATGTTTAATACAGTACCTCATAAACAATAGGTATTCCATAAATGTTTTCTTCACTTGTCCTACAGTAGTTTTCAGAACTGCAACCAGAGAGAACCTCTAAGCAACGTGAACTCATTGAGTTCATGAACTGGATAAGAAGACGAAACCTCTTTCTTTGTTGCTGAACTTCCATGAACCTTAGCATCTCATTCGCTTTCTTTTGACTGTGCAAGGCTGCAGAAGTAGAAAGAGGATTACTTTCCCTCCATTTTCTCTCATGAACACAAGTATGCATTCATTCATTTGTCCATTCATTCAACAACTCTTTACTGAATGCCTTTATGCTCCAGGCATCATGGCAGGTACTGGGGATATGACAGTGATCACTTACTGTGGTCTTTGTTCTTCAGGGGCTCACAGGAGATGATAGGGTGACCAGAACTGCTGACATGCAAAGAACAGAATGGAAAGAGGTAGGTTCAGGGTTCTACTGATAGTTTTATATTTTATTGTGGAAAGGATAATGATGTTGTCAGCAAGCATTTTGTAAATAATATTTTACAGCTTAAGAAAAACACAACATAGTGAAAGAGAGAAAACAAGAACAATAGGTGATGAAAAAATGTCTTAATGAGAAACTATTTGCCAGCTATTAGTGTTGGCATTTTTATTATCCATCCATCATGTTCCATTTGTTAAATGGACCAGTTTAAACTACTTACATTTCACAGAATAACAAAATTAAGACTTAGGAGAACAGCTTTTGCTTTAAATTTTCTGCTGCTTTGATATTCACAGCAAATTAGAAATGATGCTCATTACTCTTTGGTGTAGCCTTACTCTGGGTCCAGCACTGGGCTAAACAGTGCAAGCATTCTGTCCTTCAGTTCTCAAAATGATTACCATCTTGGAAAATAGGAAAGCTAAAGCACAGAGAAGTTAAGTAGATTACTTAAGGTTGCTGGTGGAATCAGAGTTTGAACCCAGAAAGCCTGACTTCAGAACTCTCTGAACTACCTATCTTATAGGGAATAAAAAAAAAAAGAAAAAGTCCTAAAATGCTGAAACATTACTATGAATATATATGGAATCATATTTTATTGTATTAAAAAAGTAGGCAATGCTCTTACATGATTCAAAAATTTAAAGGCATAAAAGGATATCAAAAAGCAGAGACATTAATTTGCCAACCAAGGTCTGTGTCTAGTCAGGCTCTGGCTTTTCCAGTGGTCATGTATGGATGTGAGAGTTGGGCTATAAAGAAAGCTGAGTGTTAAAGAATTGATGCTTTTGAACTGTGGTGTTGGAGAAGACTCTTGAGAGTCCCTTGGACAGCAAGAAGATCCAACCAGTCCGTCCTAAAGGAAATCAGTCCTACATATTCATTGGAAGGACTGATGTTGAAGCTGAAACTCCAATAGTTAGGCCATCTAATGCAAAGAACTGACTCATTTGAAAAGACTCTGATGCTGGGAAAGATTGAAGGCAGGAGGAGAGGGGGCTGACAGAGGATGAGAAGGTTGGATGGCATCACTGACTCAATGGACATGAGTTTGAGTAAACTCTGGGAGCTGGTGATTGACAGGGAGGCCTGGCATGCTGCAGTCCATGGGCTTATAAAGAGTCGGACAAGACTGAGAAACTGAATTGAATTGAACTGAAAAGGATATGTAGTAAAAAAGTTCTCTCCAGATCTCATCTGCCAACTACCTACTCCCTCTGCTCCGAAAGACAACCAATAAACTTGTATATATTATCAGTTTTTCTCTCTTTTTACATAAATGGTAGGCTACTATGTGACCCATTTCATATCTTTCTTCCTCCCTTAAAAATGTATCCTAGAGATCTTTCTCTTTTTTTTTAAACATAAATTGCTTTCTGTTTCTCTTTTAACCTTTGCCTAGTTTTCTATGGCATAAATGACCCATGTGAGCTCATGCGTGTTTAGTTGCTAAGTTCTGTCTGACTCTTTGCAACCCTATGGACTGTAGCCTGCCAGGCTCCTCTGTCTGATGCTTTGTCCAGTACTTTTAAAATTACATTTTCAATTATATGAAATTGATTTTGCATAAAGTTTGAGCTTTATTTTATTTTTTCCAGATGGCTACCTGTTGCTCCAATAAATACTAAAAAAAATCTGCAACAGTCAGTACACTCATACTTACACGACAAGAAATCTGAGGTAGGGCTGTTCCAGAGTTGACGATATCAGTGGTTCAACGTGACTTCTAGACCCAGATTCCCTTCACATTTTCCATGTGTTGACTGACTTTCCTCCTTTATTCAAACAAAAAATTGAGGGCTTTGTCTCTTCTACATTGTCCTCAAGACAAGCTTAGTGCTATAAGAATTCCATTTATTTAGATAAAAGACATTTTTGTACTATTGAACATAACAGATTGGCAGAATATTTTTCACGCTGCAAATTAACTGAAGTAGGAATCGCCTCTATGAACAGTTTCAGCTATTGTGTCCAATGCAAGAAATATGACATTATTTTCTATTGGAGGCTATGTGGTTATACTCCAGAATGGGATTCGAGAAAATTGACTACAACTCTGATAGAACTGGCCAAGAACTGCCTCAACTCCTTACCAAATCCTGCAGCCTACTGGTGTCTGAACCTCAGCATCTGTGTTTCCCTTGAGTCATAGTGGGTAAAGCATCCTTGCCCCTTGCTAAGTCACTTCAGTCGTGTTCGACTCTGTGTGACCCCATAGATGGCAGCCCACCAGGCTCCCCTGTCCCTGGGGTTCTCCAGGCAAGAACACTGGAGTGGGTTGCCATTTCCTTCTCCAATGCATGAAAGCGAAAGGTGAAAGTGAAGTCTCTCAGTCAGGTCCGACCCAGCGACCCCATGGACTGAAGCCTACCAGGCTCCTCCATCCATGGGATTTTCCAGGCAAGAATACTGGAGTGGGGGGCCAAGGCCAATTCTTTCACACAGCTGTGTATCTTCAGTTATCCCCTTGCACTTATGTATCATCAGATTCTTTCTACTGCATTGTCTGCACTAGCAGTCTAATCTCTCTCTCTCTTTCTCTCCTCCATCCCCCACCAATCACCACTCCATTTCTCTTCCCCACTCAACAGAAAAATTTCTGAAAGCCATGTTTAGCTTGCTTCCTTTTTGTCCTGCCTCTCATTCTTGCCATAATGCACTTCAGTCAGGCTTTCATTCCTCCATTCTCCCAACCCCACATCGATAAGAGACAGTTCCTGTTAAGGTTGCTTGTGTAGATGTTCATGAAGCAAACTCATCTGATTTTCCCCTGACTGGTCTGAGAGCTCTTTCTTAGCATCTTTCTGGCTCCTCCTCCTCCAGCAACCTCTTGCAAGCTCTGTGTTTTCAACCTGTACTCTTCCCTACTGCCATGGCTTTAAGTATCATCTATTCACAAATGACTTTCAAATCCATACCTCTTTTCCTGACCTCTATCCTGAGTTCTAGACTTATTTATCCAACTACTTTTCAGCATTTCCTTATAAGTGTTTAATAAAAATGTCAAACTTAACATGTCTTTTCATTGTTCAGTCATGCCTGATTCTTTGCGACCCCATGGACTGTAGCCTGCCAGGCTCCTCTGTCCATGGAACTTTCCAGGCAAGAATACTAGAGTGGGTTGCCATTTCCTACTTCAGGCAATCTTCCAGACCCAGGGATTGAACACACATCTCCTGGGTCTTCAGCATTGCAGGCATATTCTTTATGGTCTGAGCCACCAGGGAAGCCCTTGACATATCTAAAGCAGAACTAATTATTTCTCCCTTCCTCCCAGTTTATTCTTCCCAGGGTCTTCCCCATCATGGTCATTTACCACCTTCATCTCCATTTGTCCAACTGCCCACAAGCAATTATCAACAAGTCCTGTAGTACTTACAAAGTATGTCTTGAGTCTGGCTACTGCTCCCTTCTTCACTGCGACACCCTTGTCCAGGTGACCACCATCTAGCCTGAACTACTGAGACAATCTTCCAGTCAGTCCCTGCTTCCTGTCTTTTTCAGTCTGGTCCTTTCTCCATATAGCAGTCTCAGTGATTTTTCTTTTTTTCCTATTAATCTTATTTTTTTCCTTCAATTTTTGTTTTTTAAATTTTAATTAATTTTTAAAAATTGGAGTCTAGTTGCTTTACAATGTTGCTTTAGTTTTACTGTACAGCAAAATGAATCCCCTATACATATACATATATCCCCTCTTTTTTGGATTTCCTTCCCATTTAGGTCACCACAAAGCACTGAGAAGAGCTCCCTGAGCTATACAGTAGGTGCTCACAGTTATCTACTCTATACACAGTCTCAATAGTGTATATAGGTCAATGCCAACCTCTCAGCTCACCCCCCTAGTTGTCTACACATTTGTTCTCTATGTGTCTCTATTTGCGCTTTACAAACAGGTTCATCTACACCATTTTTCTGGATTCCGCATATATATGTTAACATACGGTATTTGTTTTTCTCTTTCTGATTAACTTCATTCTGCATGACAATGTCCAGGTTCCATCCACGTCGCTGCAAATGGCTAAAATGAAAATTAGATAATGTGACTTCTCTCCTCAAAACTCTTATTGGGGTCTAATGGCAACCCACTCCAGTACTCTTGCCTGGGAAATCCCATGGATGGAGGAGCCTGGTAGGCTACAGTCCATGGGGTCGCTACTAGTCGGACACGACTGAGCGACTTCGCTTTCGCTTTTCACTTTCCTGCACTGGAGAAGGAAATGGCAACCCACTCCGGTATGCTTGCCTGGAGAATCCCGGGGACTGGAGCCTGGTGGGCTGCTGTCTATGGGGTCACACAGAGTCGGACACGACTGACGTGACTTAGCAGCAGCAGCACCCTCTGTAATAAAACCCAACTTCTCTTCCTGATACACAGGGTTCTACAGGGTGTGGTATTTGCCCACCAAACCTCATCTCCGTTCATTTCCTGCCCTTTTCATTCCAGCAGAAGCACTGCGGCTGTTTTCCTTTCATCAAGCACACCAAGCTTCTTTCCATGTTAGAACCTTCGCGCTGCGCTCGGAATCCTCGTCCTCTATATTAGCGTTCATGTGTCCTCGTCACTCATGGCTTGGCTCAAATGAGAGTTCTTAGAGACTCTGTGCTGAGTAATCTACCAAACCAGCTGTGTCTTTCCCCATGTTCTGTCATTCTCCACCACAATCTCCTATACTAGCATTTTATTTATTTATTTATTTATTTTACTATCAGGAGAAACAATTTTAAGATTTTATTTAAGAAAGTTTTTTTTTTTTAATTTTTACTTTTACTTTATTTTGCTTTACAATACTATATTGTTTTGCCATACATTGACATGAATCAGCCACGGGTGTACATGAGTTCCCAATTCTGAACCTCGCTCCCACCTCCCACCCCGTACCATCTGTCTGGATCATCCCTGTGGCATTGAAATATGTATATTATCATGTAAGAAACGAATCGCCAGTCTATGTTCAACACAGAATACAGGATACAGGATGCTAGGGGCTGGTGCATGGGGATGATCCAGAGAGGTTATATACTAGCATTTTATAGCATCACTTATAAGGAATGGAAATCTCATTTACTCACCGATCATTCAGTCATCACTCTGAATGTAAACTCTTCATGTCAGAGCCTCAGGCTGTCTTATGTTCTGCTGTATTCCCATTATCTGAAGCAGTTCCAAATATTCATCAGCAGTGAATACTTCATAAATGTTTGTTAACTGATTAATTCCCCCATGTTTGTTCTGAACAAACATTTACCTCTTCTGATCTCAGTTCCTTCAGTATTAAAATGAGGAAGCTTGAAGAAGAGAATACCTGAAATTCCTTCTGGATCAGCCTGATAACCTACAGTAATTACAGGAAAAATCTTGTTGCAACAAAGTTTTTATCTACTGAAGAACATTCATTCGTTCGTTCAACAAGTTCTTTTTGAGTGCTGACCATAAGCCTGGGACTGTTCCAGGCATCGGAGGCCAAGTCATAGCCATCAAGGTTCTAGCACATAGGTCTCAACAGACAAACAGAAAACCTATAAAGTTAATGCTATCCTTGCTTTCCATCTGCTTTTCTACTGATACTTTCACAACAGTTTTCTCGGTACTGCTTAGTTTATCAACACTGGGCTCCCTCTTACCATGGTTAACTTCCAAGACTTCTAGGATTAAGTGACATAATTTATGTGGTTATAACTTTAATAGCACCATGTAAAACATAGCCATTAAGGCTGCAGAACTCCTGCCAATCTGATTTATCTCTAATCCAAACTCTGCCATACTTCCAAATTTAATTGCAGCCCGACTTACACTAAAATTTAAAATTTTATGAATCTATTTTTTAAAAAATGAGATCAATAAGGAACTAAAATTGTAAACATTCAGGTGGTAACACGTACAAGACTGCTAATTCTCTTGCCAATATTTGAGACAGATGACTTTAAATTTGAATTGGAATTAGTGTACATAGAGAGCCAATCATTAATCAAGTGTCTAGAATGAAAATAAATCACTTTTAAACATGACTGTAGAGAATGAAAAATGATTAAGAAAAATAAAGCAAATTATTATATATTGTGCTAACTGCCATTTGTTGGCATAGGCTACAAATCACTCATAGAAAGCAATGTCTATTTATATTTGCTTTAATCATTTATATAAAGAGATTTAGTATAGCTACAGATTGTTTTAATCTTGCATACAAGTACTATATTTAAAGCAATATATATTGGTCAAAATGTTTTTGGTTGGAAAGGAAGACAGAAACCCAATACAAACTTAACAAAAAAAAAAAAAATGGGGGCGGGGAATTACTTACTGTTTCATATAACTGGGAAAGCCAGAACTCAACTAATAGAATGTCATCAGAGAACTCTTTTGTTTCAATCAGAGGCTCTCCTTCTGGTGAACATATGTTCACTAGCTGCTTTTTTGACTATGCCAAAGCCTTTGACTGTGTGGATCACAATAAACTGTGGAAAATTCTGAAAGACATGGGAATACCAGACCACCTGACCTGCTTCTTGAGAAACCTGTATGTAGGTCAGGAAGCAACAGTTAGAACTGGACATGGAACAATAGACTGGTTGTTCCCAAAAAAGAAAAAGAGTACATCAAGGCTGTATATTGTCACCCTGCTTATTTAACTTATATCCAGAGTACATCATGAGAAATGCTGGGCTGGAGGAAGCACAAGCTGGGATCAAGATTGCTGGGAGAAATATCAATAACCTCAGATATGCAGATGACACCACCCTTATGGCAGAAAGTGAAGAAGAGCTAAAGAGCCTATTGATGAAAGTGAAAGAGAAGAGTGAAAACGTTGGCTTAAAGCTCAACATTCAGAAAACTAAGATCAGGCATCTGGTCCCATCACTTCATGGCAAATAGATGGGGAAAGAGTGGAAATAGTGGCTGACTTTATTTTTCTGGGCTTCAAAATCACTGCAGATGGTGATTGCAGCCATGAAATTAAAAGACTCTTACTCCTTGGAAGGAAAATCATGACCAACCCAGACAGCATATTAAAAAGCAGAGACATTACTTTGCCAACAAAGATCCGTCTAGTCAATGCTATGGTTTTTCCAGTGGTCACGTATGGATGTGAGAGTTTGTCTATACAGAAAGCTGAGCGGCAAAGAATTGATGCTTTTGAACTGTGGTGTTGGAGAAGACTCTTGAGAGTCCCTTGGACTGCAAGGAGATCCAACCAGTCTATCCTAAAGGAGATCAGTCCTGAGTGTTCATTGGAACGACTGATGCTGAAGCTGAAACTCCAATACTTTGGCCACCTGATGCGAAGAGCTGACTCATTTGAAAAGACCCTGATGCTGGGAAAGATTGAGGGCAGGAGGAGAAGGGGATGACAGAGGATGAGATGGTTGGATGGCATCACCGACTTGATGGACATGGGTTTGGATGGATTCCGGGAGTTGGTGATGGACAGGGAGGCCTGGCGTGCTGCGGTTCATGGGGTCGCAAAGAGTCGGATACGACTGAGCGACTGAACTGAACTGAGAAGCTCAAGATTCATGACTTACCAGTTTATTAGCCCAAGGGGAAAGGGAACAGTTGTTTTCCTTTACATTTATTTATTTATTGGCTCTTCGTTGCTGCCCAGGTTTTCTCTAGTTGCATTGTATGGGTCTCTATAGCATCTCTTGCTGCAGAGCACAGGCGCTAGGCATGTGGACTTCAGTAGCGGCAGCTCCTGGGCTTTAGGGTCCAGGCTCAGTGCTTGTGGTGCATGAGCTTAGTTGCTCCACAGAACGTTGGATCTTCCTGGATCAGGGATCGAAACTGTCTCTCCTGCATTGGCGGGTGGATTCTCCACCACTGAGCCATGGGGCAGCCCAACAGTTCTTTTCTAGTAGCTACAACAGAGATATTGGCTCTTCGTTGCTGCCCAGGTTTTCTCTAGTTGCATTGTATGGGTCTCTATAGCATCTCTTGCTGCAGAGCACAGGCGCTAGGCATGTGGACTTCAGTAGCGGCAGCTCCTGGGCTTTAGGGTCCAGGCTCAGTGCTTGTGGTGCATGAGCTTAGTTGCTCCACAGAACGTTGGATCTTCCTGGATCAGGGATCGAAACTGTCTCTCCTGCATTGGCGGGTGGATTCTCCACCACTGAGCCATGGGGCAGCCCAACAGTTCTTTTCTAGTAGCTACAACAGAGAAATCCTAGGCAAGATTCTAACTGGCCCAGTTTGGAAACAGACTAACAAAATGTATTTCAAAGGCCCTCACACTCTTCTTCAGAACTGTTATTCTTGCAGTGAGCTAATGTTGGCTAAATTTTAGGAGAATGTAATCTGATTAAACTGATCCACCTTAAGGTGTTTAAAAGTGATAGCTTTATCATTTACAACTTAAATGAAGTGATAATTGGTGCAATGTCAAAATAAGAAAAGGAATTTAAGGCAGTGTGGATGAAGACAGTTTTAATTGGGTTCAAAAAATTATGCCAATGTGGAAGGATACCTTCTTTCAAACATAAGGCATAGAAATCTGGACATCTCTGTCCTACTCACACTATTTGTGAATGCAGAGAGTATTGGGAAGATGCTGTGAGAAGGGTCTGTCCTTGGTTCAGGCAATAAAGGATACATTGTCTGTAGAGAACAGAAAAGCAATAATAAAACTAAGTCGGCTCTTTTTCCTGCCTAGTGCCTAGAGTAGCCACAGCTTGCGCTCCCGAGAAGCATCTGAAGCCCATATCAGCTCCAAAGCTTTGGATGCTGGATAAACAGACTGGTGTGTTTGCTCCTTGTCCATCTACCAGTCCCCACAAACTAGGGAATGTTTTCCCCTAATCATTTTCCTAAGGAACCACTCAAGTATGCCCCAATAGGAGATGAGATAGAGAAGCTCTGTATGCAGAATTTCATTAAGAGTGATAGCAAGAAAGTGATCTACTTTCTTTCTTTTACAAGTGGTTGACCAGTTTTCCCAGCACCACTTGTTAAAGAGATTGTCTTTAATCCACTGTATATTCTTGCCTCCTTTGTCGAAGATAAGATGTCCATAGGTGTGTGGATTTATCTCTGGGCTTTCTATTTTGTTCCATTGATCTATATTTCTGTCTTTGTGCCAGTACCATACTGTCTTGATGACTGTGGCTTTGTAGTAAAGCCTGAAGTCAGGCAGGTTGATTCCTCCAGTTCCATTCTTCTTTCTCAAGATGGCTTTGGCTATTCGAGGTTTTTTGTATTTCCATACAAATTGTGAAATTATTTGTTCTAGCTCTGTGAAAAATACCGCTGGTAGCTTGATAGGAATTGCACTGAATAATGAGGTGGATGAAGCTGGAGCCGATTATACAGAGTGAAGTAACCCAGAAAGAAAAACACCAATACAGTAAACATACACATATATATGGAATTTAGAAAGATGGTAATGATAAACCTGTACGCGAGACAGCAAAAGAGACACAGATGTATAGAACAGCCTTTTGGACTCTGTGAGAGGGAGAGGGTGGGATGATTTGGGAGAGTGGCAGTGTAACATGTATGATATCATAAGTGAAACGAATCGCCGGTCTAGGTTCAATGCAGGATTTAGGATGCTTGGGACTGATGCACGGGGATAATCCAGAGAGATGGTGTGGGGCGGGAGGACTGGAGCCGATTATACAGAGTGAAGTAACCCAGAAAGAAAAACACCAATACAGTAAACATACACATATATATGGAATTTAGAAAGATGGTAATGATAAACCTGTACGCGAGACAGCAAAAGAGACACAGATGTATAGAACAGCCTTTTGGACTCTGTGAGAGGGAGAGGGTGGGATGATTTGGGAGAGTGGCAGTGTAACATGTATGATATCATAAGTGAAACGAATCGCCGGTCTAGGTTCAATGCAGGATTTAGGATGCTTGGGACTGATGCACGGGGATAATCCAGAGAGATGGTGTGGGGCGGGAGGGGGGAGGTGGGGGTCAGGATTGGGAGTTCATGTACACTTGTGGCTGATTCATGTTGATGTATAGCAAAATGAATATAGTATTGTAAAGCAAAACAAACTAAAAATAAAAATTAATTAAAAAAAAAAGAGTGATAGCAAGGTCTGCACCAACATAACTTACCCTGCTGGTTTCATGGATGTCATCAGCGCTGAGAAAACTGGAGAGAATTTTCATCTGATCTATGACACCAGTGGTTGCTTTGCTGTTCATTGTATTACCCCTGAGGAGGCAAGGTACAAACTAGGCAAAGTGGGAAAGATCTTAGTGGGGACAAAAAGAATCCCTTATCTGGTGACCCATGATGCTTGCACCATCCGCTACCCTCGACTCCCTCATCAAGGTGAATGACACCATTCAAATTGACTTGGAGTCTGGAAAGAGTACTGATTTAATCAAATTTTACACTGGGGCATGGTGACTGGAGGTGCTAACCTGAGAAGAACTGGTGTGGTCACCAATCAGGAGAGACATCCTGGTTCTTTCAATGTAGTTCATGTGAAAGATGCCAATGGCCACAGCTTTGCCACCTGGCTCTCAAAAATTTTTATTATTGGCAAGGGCAACAAACCATGGAACTCCCTTCCCTGTGGAAAGTGTTATCTGCCTTACCATTGCTGAGGAGAGAGGCAAGAGACTAGAAGCCAAATAGAGCAGTGGATAAAATGATCCCTGGGTGACATGACTGGAAAAGTCTTTGTACTTAGTTAAAGATAATACCACATTAAAAAAAAAAAAATGGCTAAGTCATTCTGGTCTTCCCTGGTGTCTCAGACGGTAAAGAATCTGCCTGTAATGAAGAAGACCTGGGTTCGTTCCCTGGGTCAGGAAGAGCCCCTGGAGGAGGGCACGCAACCCACTCTTCTTGCCTGGACAATCCCATGGACAGAGGAGCCTGGCAGGCTACAGTCCATGGGGTTGCAAACAGTGGGACATGACTGAGTGACTAACACTAAGTCAGCTTGCATTTTTGTATTATCAATATAGGAATTCTAAACAATTTCAGTGATGTAATATCCTTCCCCACCTTGATGGAGCAGCCCCATTGTTACTGCATCTCCCTGGAGTTGCTCGTCAATACCTCCTCCCATCTCCCAATTCAAGCACGCTGCAGTAGAAGTCAGAGCGCTGGCATATTACTTTTCACAACTATTGCTACCCAACTAGGAGAATTAATGCATTATATAGAAAAGAGGGAACTGAGACTGCAAAAGGAAATAATCAAGAGATTATGCTTTACAAAGTGGATCATAATTAATGTCAAACTGTGCATTATAAGCAGTTAGTATAAGCTCATAATATAAAATAATTGAGTTAGTCCCCCAAATAAATTCAACAGAAAAGTCTGTTCTGGAAGAGTAATTCATTTGTCAGCTGAGCAAAAGAAGCTTATAAGCAATAGCTGAATAACGCCAAACGACTGTTAAACTAATTTAAAGGCAAGCATGTGAATTTGATGTGGACCAGAGTCTCTGTCATTTCCTTCATTTTCTTACAGCCCCAGCCCAGCACGGAGTATCATAGCTGGTCCAGCAGGTGGCACTCTTCTCTTTGCGCACTTGTACTAAACTCACCACTTGTCCAAGGACAAGGTAGCCTTGCCTTCAGAAGAACCCTATAATCTGTTTATCTATGGCAATAATACAGTCACAGACTTTTGCAAGAGTAACTATGCTGGCCTATTCTTTCTCAGTTTTCTTTCTTAAATAATCTGCTCTTCCCCAGTAGCATATTAGACACCTTCTAACCTGAGGAGCTCATCTTTCAATGTCATACCTTTTTACCTTTGCAAACTGTTCATGGCATTGTCACAGAAAGAATATAAGATTGGTTTGCCATTCCCTCCTCTAGTGGCTCATGCTTTGTCAGAACTCTTCATTATGACCTCTTCATCTTTGGTGACCCTGCCCAGCATGGCTCATAGCTTCACTGAGTTATGCAAGTCCCCTCAACCACAACAAGGCTGTGATCATGAAGGGGCTGAAATCAAAGACTTGTTTTATATAGTACATGGACTGGGACTGACGGGAGAGGGTGGATATAGCGGGCAGCACTGCCCTGATTAGCATCGTATGTCCATCCTGATAGCCATGAGTGTGCTAAAGGTGCCACCACATTGCATCATGGTTTTCCTGATACCACCCATCAGCTCCTGACCCCATCTTCTGACCCTGAGAAGGGAAAAGATGCCAAAGAGTACCCCAACCACCATGCCCACAGCGCAACCCATCACAAAACCCATCTCCATTAGGTGGAAGTAACATGGCTGGAACTGTGCTCAGGGATCCGAGGCCAGCAGCATCTCACTTGTGGCCTTGGTTGCTTTTGGTCTTTGTTAGATTTGAAGACTGGTACATACACGTCTAATTGCCCTATTGGTCTAGAGTTTGTCATCCTTAGTTTCAAGCCTTCGTCAGATTCTGTTAAAATACTTTGACTTCTACTCCGTGTCTAAGGTCTTAAACTGTGCTGGAGATCTACATACAATTGAGATGATTCATATTTGAAAAGCACATTGAACTGAAGCAATCTTTATAAACGTAAAAAAAGACTTTTTCTAATAAAAATTCCACACATCCTTGGATCTTTTGAAATTTCCTCTCAAGAATTACTGATGAGCAGAAGTTGGATTCCATCTTCTAAATATTCTATTTCAACCAGCTCCATTTTCTACAGTTTGTATCATGAACACATTTTTTTTCAGATATACAACTAAAATATAATAGGTACATTGCTTTTCCTTTCAAAATTTGTCCCGATGCCCTGCCTCCTGGAAAGTGTGATTTGTTGTACACAAATCAAAGGTACTATAATAAGCACAAGAATAAAAAGAATTAACATTAATATGTTAATAAAGCACATTTTCATTTATTACCTTTTTTCATGCTTGCTTCATTTAGAGATTGTAAAATATATGCTGGACATATTAGTATGTATTATGTGTATTATATATATAGTCTGATCTCAGAAGAAAAGACATATAAAGATTAGAAAATTTAAGTCATTTCCCCAAATCATGAGGCAATCAATGTCAGCATGGTGACTGGAGATTCTAAACCTTGTACCTCTGAAAAAGACAGACCATATTAGAGTACTGAAACAATCTTGCTAGTAAATGTAGGAGCTTCATTTAAAAAAGAATCAAAAAATTATTCATAAAATGACTTTCAATAGTTAACTCTATTTTGTACAACAACCTATGAGAGTTTTGTTGATAAAGTTAGGCTTTCTCTAGAAATTGTACAAAGAGAAGAGGAGAAAAGAGTGCTAAGGAAAGACAGGAGAGATTCAGAGACAAATTTAATTAATTTTACAATTTGCCTACAGTTAGCACAACCTTCAAAGATTATTCAAGGGAGAATATAAGGAAATGTGTTTTACTGTGGGGAAGAATCCCTTAGAAGAAATGAAGTAGCCATTATAGTCAATAGAAGACTCTGAAATGCAGTACTTGGATGCAGTCTCAAAAACTACAGAATGGTCTCTGTTCATTTCCAAGGCAAACCATTCAATATCACAGTAATCCAAGTCTATGCCCTGACCAGTAGTGCTGAAGAAGCTGAAATTAAACAGTTCTATGAAGACCTACAAGACCTTCTAGAAGTAACACTCAAAAAAGATGTCCTCTTTATTATAGGGGACTGGAATGTAAAAGTGGGAAGTCAAGAGATACCTGGAGTAACAGGCAAGTTTGGCCTTGGAGTACAGAATGAAGCAGGTCAAAGGCTAATAGAGTTTTGCCAAGAGAACACACTGGTCATAGCAAACACCCTCTTTCAACAACACAAGAGAAGACTCTATACATGGATGTCACCAGATGGACAACACTGAAGATTGGTTATATTCTTTGCAGCCAACGATGGAGAGGCTCTATACAGTCAGCAAATACAAGACCGGGAACTGACTATGGCTCAGATCATGAACTCCTTATTGCCAAATTCAGACTTAAATTGAAGAAAGTAGGGAAAACCACTAGACCATTCAAGTATGACCTAAATCAAATCCCTTATGATTATACAGTGGAAGTGAGAAATAGATTTAAGGGATTAGTTCTGATAGACAGAGTGCCTGAAGAACTATGGATGGAGGTTTGTGACATTGTACAGGAGACAGGGATCAAGACCATCCCCAAGAAAAAGAAATGCAAAAAGGCAAAATGGTTGTCTGAGGAGGCCTTACAAATAGCTGAGAAAAGAAGAGAAGCTAAAGGCAAAGGAGGAAAGAAAATATATACCTATTTGAATGGAGAATTCCAAAGAATAGCAAGGAGAAATAAGAAGCCCTTCCTTAGTGATCATTGCAAAGAAATATAGGAAAACAATAGAATGGGAAAGACTAGAGATCTCTTCAAGAAAATCAGAGGTACCAATGGAACTTTTCATGCAAAGATGGGCACAATAAAGAACAGATGCTATGGACCTAACAGAAGCAGAAGATATTAAGAAGAGGTAGCAAGAATACACAGAAGAACTATACAAAAAAGATCTTCATGACCCAGGTAATCACGATGGTATGATCACTCACCTAGAGCCAGATATCCTGGAATGTGAAGTCAAGTGAGCCTTAAGTAGCATCAGTATGAACAAAGTTAGTGGAGGGGATGGAATTCCAGTTGAGCTATTTCAAATCCTAAAAGATGATGCTGTGAATGTGCTGCACTCAGTATGCCAGCAAATTTGGAAAACTCAGCAGTGGCCACAGAACTGGAAAAGATCAGTTTTCATTCCAATCGCAAAGAAAGGCAATGCCAAAGAATGCTCAAACTACCGCACAATTGTACTCATCTCACATGCTAGCAAAATAATGCTCAGATTCTCCAAGCTAGGCTTCAACAGTACATGAACCATGAACTTCCAGATGTTCAAGCTGGGTTTAGAAAAGGCAGAGGAATCAGAGATCAAATTGCCAACATCCGCTGTGTCATCAAAAAAGCAAGAGAGTTCCAGAAAGACATCTGCTTCTGCTTTATTGTGGAGAAGGAAATGGCAACTCATTCCAGTACTCTTTGCCTGGAGAATCCCATGGACAGAAGAGCCTGGTAGGTTACAGTCTATGGGGTCACAAAGAGTTGGACATGACTGAGTGACTTCACTTTCTGCTTTATTGACTAATGTCAAAGCCTTTGACTGTATGGGTCACAACAAACTGGAAAATTCTTACAGAGATGGGAATAGCAGACCACCTTACCTGCCTCCTGAGAAATCTGTATGCAGGTCAAGAAGCAACAGTTAGAACTGGACATGGAACAGCAGATTGGTTCCAAATTGGGAAAGGAGTAGCTCAAGGCTGTATATTGTCATCCTGTTTACATAACTTATATGCAGACTGCTGCTGCTGCTACTGCTGCTAAGTGGCTTCAGTTGTGTCTGACTCTGTGTGACCCCATAGATGGCAGCCCACCAGGCTTCCCCGTCCCTGGGATTCTCCAGGCAAGAACACTGGAGTGGGTTGCCATTTCCTTCTCCAATGAGTGAAAGTGAAAAGTGAAAATGAAGTCACTCAGTCGTGTCTGACTCATAGCGACCCCATGAATTGCAGCCTACCAGGCTCTTCTGTCCATGGGATTGTCCAGGCAAGAGTACTGGAGTGGGTTGCCATTGCCTTCTCCTATATGCAGAATACATCATGCAAAATGCCAGGCAGGATGAAGTACAAGCTGGAATGAAGATTGCCAGGAGAAATATCAATAACCTCAGATATGCAATGACATCACCCTTATGGCTGAAAGTGAAGAAGAATTTGCCTCTTGATGAAAGTGAAAGAGAGTGAAAAAGTTGGTTAAAAACTCAACATTCAGAAAATTAAGATCATTGCATCTGGCCCCATCACTTCATGGCAAATAGATTGGGAAACAATGAAAGACTTTTTTAGGGGGTCTCCAAAATCACTGCAGATGGTGTCTGTAGCCATGAAATTAAAAAAATGTTTGTTCCTTGGATGAAAAGCTGTGACCAATCTAGACACCATATTAAAAAGCAGAAACATTACTTTGCCAAAAAAGGTCCAAAGGTCAAAGCTATGGCTTTTCCAGTAGTCATATGCATGTGAGAATTGGACTATACAGAAAGCTGAGTGCCAAAGAATTGATGTTTTTGAACTGTGGTGTTGGAGAAGACTCTTGAGAGTCCCTTGGACTGCAAGGAGATCCAACCAGTCCATCCTAAAGGAGATCAGTCCTGGTTGTTCATTGGAAGGACTGATGCTAAAGCTGAAACTCCAATACTTTGGCCACCTGATGCGAAGAGCTGACTCATTTGAAAAGACCTTGATGCTGGGTAAGATTGAAGGTGGGAAGAGAATGGGACGACAGAGGATGAGATGGTTGGATGGCATCACCGACTTGATGGACATGAGTTTGAGCAAGCTCTGGGAGTTGGTGATGGACAGGGAATCCTGGCGTGCTGCAGTCCATGGGGTCTCAAAGAGTGAGAGAACTGAACTGAACTACTGAAGCAAAATGTATTTAATACACAGTGTGTGTTACAGTATATAGGTCAAATGAGAACGTGACAAACATGTTCATAATTCTATGACATGCAAAGGAATCCCAAAACATACATACATTTTCAAGGTGCGAAATGTCTATTAAACTAATTGTTCCTTTAAAAAAAGATACTTTGAGTGAATTAAATCTCAATAAAGATGTTTAAAAAGGTAACTGTTTTTAGTATGTGAAATTTACTTGAAAGAAATGGTCTTTAAGAGTATTTTAAGCCCCCAAATATGATGCAGTACAAAAACTAACATTTCAAAGGAAATTTCCTAAACTAGCTGATTTGAATCACATGAAATTGAATCTGGTTCAAAAAGCTATCAAATTGCTTGGAGACTCATTTTTAGTGTGTGATTAATAAAATGATTCCCACGTAGGATTTGCAAATATTAAATACTATGACTAAAATAATGAATCCCTTAATTTTTTCTGTAAACCAATTAGGGAAAAAGAGCTTTATTTGTTTGGGGAAAAAAGGGAACAGAAGTTCTTGCTAAATATAACATCAATGATTTTCAAGGTCCAATTAAAATCCACTTTCTCCTGAAAATTGCCTCTCTGACCACTGTTGTCCTTAGTAATAATAAAAATCTTAATTTCCTCCTAGGGATAGGTTAAGTGCTTCACAAACCCAATAAAAGTTAATTTTGTCTACACTATGAGGTAAGTGTTATTAACTCTGTTTAACAAATAAGGAGACTAAGACAGGTAAGTTCGGAGAAGGCAATGGCACCCCACTCCAGTACTCTTGCCTGGAAAATCCCATGGAGAGAGGAGCCTGGTGGGCTGCAGTCCATGGGGTCGCTAAGAGTCGGATACAACTGAGTGACTTCACTTTCACTTTTCACTTTTATGCATTGGAGAAGGAAATGGCAACCCACTCCAGTGTTCTTGCCTGGAGAATCCCAGGGACGGGGGAGCCTGGTGAGCTGCCGTGTATGCGGTCGCACAGAGTCGGACACGACTGAAGCGTTAGCAGCAGCAGCAGCAAGACAGGTAAGTGAAGAAACTTGACCCGGTCACATGTTCAGGTCAGGTTCCAGGCTGGAACTGCCTGGTTATAAATTTTAATAACTACACCATACAAAATCCTCCCATGTACCTTGTTCATTCTGTGAATGCTACAAATGAGCAAAGAATGATAAATCAGTATAATCAGTCTTTTCTCAGTGTATTCCCAAACAAGAGGTGACAAGCTAAAACTCTACTCTGACAGGAGATCCAAACTAGTTCTCTTTAATAAGAATAACAGCATCTGAGGTATAATTATATTAATTTGTATAATGAAAGGAATTACTTTTCTGAGAAGAATGATATGATATGATACACTTACTGTGTATCATATCATACATTTAAAGTGTATCGTATGATACCCTTAATACTGAGAGCTGACTAGAATATTGAGAAAAGAGTTGAAGACTGAATAGGTCAAATCAC
The DNA here is from genome assembly GCA_006408695.1 of Aepyceros melampus. Classification (NCBI taxonomy): domain Eukaryota; kingdom Metazoa; phylum Chordata; class Mammalia; order Artiodactyla; family Bovidae; genus Aepyceros; species Aepyceros melampus. The sequence goes on along the minus strand of SJXQ01011789.1, from coordinate 297,809 downwards.
TGAATAGCTGGAAATGCTCTTGATCCACTGAGATCACACTTCCATTGATTGCAGATTCTTATATTTTATATCTCATTCCTTTACTTATTCAAGAGTTATCTATTGAGCACCTACTATGTGTTAGGTGCTGTTCTAGGCATCAAACACATTATTAGAGAACATAAAAATCCCTGCCCTTAAGAAAGAAAAAACAGCAACAACAGCATCAACAACGACAATCTCTGACCTCATGAAATTTCCATTTCAGTGGGGAAAGCCAGAAAGAAACATATGTCAGATGATGCTGGTTGATATGAATAGTGGAAGAGGCAGAGGGATGAAGCCTGGTGTTTAAACAGGGGGTTAAGGAAAGCATCTTTGATATATTAGGATTTAAGTAGAGATTGAATGAAGTGAGACAGTTGGAAAGGAAGCCATGCGAATTATCTGAGGGAAGAGAAAGCTAGGTGAAGAGCGAGCATGTGCAAAAAATGCCCTGAGCTTGGTGTGCCCTAGCAGAGCAAAAAGGCCAGTAGGGCTGGAAGGGGAGGGAGAGTGGGTGGTAGGTGAGGGCAGAGAGGAAGTCAGGGCTTGTGGCAGTGACAGACTTTGTGGCTTTTCTCTGAAGGAGACAGACCAGTTAGGAGGCATGTGTAATTATCCAGGTGAGAAATGATGGGGTTGATAGTTGTGGAGAGGATGAGAAATGGTTGGACGCTGGATATATTTTGAAAGTCGATTTGGAAGGATTTACTGACGGACTGGAAGGTAAGATGTGAGAGACTGAGGGTGAGGTATGAGAAATCTTTGTGTAAGAATGCTAGATAAGTAACTTTGGAGAGAAAAACGTCCCCCTCAGGCTGGTTCTTGTGTGAACAGATCGTTTGACCTTGAAGGTTAAGTCAGCAGGAGTCACTAAAATCTGACTGCTAAGAATAGGGAGAGAAGACTGGTGACCCTTCTACCAAGCTGGTTCTTGTTTGGGAGGAGCTGCCAAACTAAACAGTACTTGTGGGAAAAGAACAAGTGCCCTTTCTAATGAACTATTTCTAGTTTGTCAAGGAAAGGAAGGGAATCTAAAGATGCAAGAGCAGATTTTGATCAAATCTCAAGAAGTTGCTGGACTGTGAGCCTATCGTAGGATCCAAACTTGCTGCTGCTAAGTCACCTCAGTCGTGTCCGACTCTGTGTGACCCCATAGATTGCAGCCCACCGAGCTCCCCCGTCCCTGGGATTCTCCAGGCAAGAACACTGGAGTGGGTTGCCATTTCCTTCTCCAATGCATGAAAGTGAAGAGTGAAAGTGAAGTCGCTCAGTTGTGTCCAACTTCTAGCGACCCCGAGGACTGCAGCCCACCAGGCTCCTCCATCCATGGGATTTTCCAGGCAAGAGTACTGGAGTGGGTTGCCATTGACTTCTTCGAGGATCCAAACTTAGGTTCTCCCTATTTTTTTCTATTTCTCTCTTCCCCCCTTCATCTTCCACTCTCTCCTTGGCTCAACTTCTTTTTTAAAAACTTTTATTGGCCATATAGTTGATTTACAATGTTGTGTTAGTTTCAGGTGTACAATAAAGTGTATCAGTTTTACAGTACATGTATTCACTATTTTTTATAGATTATTTTCTCATATAGAGTACTGAGTAGAGTTCCCTGTGCTATACAGTAGGTTCTTGTTAGTTACCTTTTAAATACATAGTCGTGTGTACGTGTCAGTGCCAATCTCCCAACCCCCTCCCCCCATCCATCCGCTGTGTGTGTGTGTGTGTGTGAATGAGTGAAAGTCGCTCAGTTGTGTCTGACTCTGCAGCCCCATGGACTGTACAGTCCATGGAATTCTCCAAGCCAGAATACTGGAGTGGGTAACCTTTCCCTTCTCTGGGGTCTTCCCCTGGATCCATCCCCCCTGAAAAGATCCATCCCCTATCCCCTGGTGACCTTTAAGTTTGTTGTCTTCATTTGGGATTCTACTTCTGTTTTGTAAATACCTTCATATAAACCCTTTAAATTGAATTAGCTGCCTCCTAGATTTTGCATTTCTAACAAGTTCTTAGGTGATGCTCCAGAAGAACTGTTGCTTCTGGTACCAAAGGGCAAGGGGCCCTTGACCTCCACCTCCTGAGAGGTGAGGAGGAAGGTTCCAGCTTCAGAGGTGTCCGGTCACCAGGGAAACTGTCCTCTGACCCCAAGGTGAAAATAAGAAGCCAGCGAAGAGAAGAAAAGTCCTTCCAGACCCGACATCCCCTCGAGCTCAGCCGTGGAGCGAGGGCGGGAAGACAGCTCCGGGCCGGCCCACAGATCCTCAGAGGGCGCGGACCCGGAGGAGGCGCCCCGGCAGGCCGCGCCTCTCGGAGGAAGTTTGCCCTTTAACTGCAGAGCCGGGATCGCCGTCGCACCAACTTCCAGGAGCTGGCAGCGGGCGCCAACGGGAGTGTCCGTCTCTCCCGCCCAGGCAGCCGCGGCGCTCCGCATCCTCCGGCACCGTCACCATGGGCGGCTCGGCCTCCAGCCAGCTGGACGAGAGCAAGTGCGCCTACATCCGAGGTACGCCCGCCAGGGGCTTCCCGGGAGCGCGACGGGGCCGCCCGGAGCCTGGGGCCAGGCTGGGCGCCCGGGCACAGGTTCGGGAGCGGGTAACCTGCGCGGTACCTGCCGCGCTCCCGCCCTCCACGGCCGGCTCAAGAGCTGCGGGCGCGCGGATGACCCGGGCGCACAGCCGCTCCCCAGCCAGGGGGGTCCCCCCGCTGGAGGGCAGCTCGCCGGAGCGCCCTGGTCGGGGTGGGGTGCGCGGGTCCAGGGCGCATAGGTTCGGGATGCTTCGGACGTGCCGCCGGACCGTTGGGAAACGCAGGTGCCGGCTGCAGAGAGGGGGACCACCCCCCTTGTTTCCGCCACACTGCGGTCTTCGTGTCTGTTCTGCACACCCCAACCCCCGCCCCCCGCGCAGCAACACCTCGCCCCCCTGTACCTGGCATGGCACACAGTTCTGAGCCCTTTGTGAACTTGCCGAAAAGAGAACGGGGGGGATATCCCTCGCTTCTAGAGATTTCCCTGGGGATTCCCGGCCTCTTGCGCTGAATTCCCCTCCTGGTGAAACTGGCCGGGTTTTGCAAAACGCAGCGTTGGCCACAGCTTCACTTGAGCTTCATAATGTCACTTGCGGATGGTTTCATCAGAGGCAGCGAGGCCAGTGTCATTCCTCTCCCAGGTTGTTCCCTTCCCGGAGGGGAGGCGAGGGGCGAGGGGGGCGGGCAGGCAAAAGAGGAACACGCGTGTTGTGTAACAGTGGCTGAAGTTGTAGACGGAGAGAAACTCACTTGAGCGACTTTCAGGGAAACAGTGATACAGTAGAATGTGAGGCAGAAGAAAACAAAACCCAGACTGAGCTGAAACTGCAGGAAATCATGACTCTTTATCTCCCAGGTGAAACTGGCCTCTTTCTCTTCCCTCCCCCACAAACCTTGCCGACCACCACTACCTAACAGTCGGTTAGCTCGTGAATTTATGTTTTTCTGGCTTTAGAAATACCTGCTAAACTAGTATTGTACTCTAGGTTTTATCCTAATTCTGTTAAAAAAAAAAAAAAAGTTCTTTCTGATAACCTTTCTGGCTCCTGAACCATTTCCTAAGAGGAAAGTATTTAGTGAGTGTACTTTATTCCGTATTTGCTTGCAGTTACCACAACATTGAAAACCACTTAAAATGGATATCAAATCAGGGCACGTGAGAGCAATTTAATTGATTTTCCAGACTTCTGCTCTGCTGCTTTCAGAGGCAGATGATCACCAACAGCCATACTGTCAGGGAGCAGAACTTGGTCAAGTATTCCTTTGCTGTTTATTTAACATGCGGGAAAAGATGGATGATTTATTTATATTAGAAAAAAAAAGCTAAACTAAATGTGCGTTAGTCTTACAAATTTGGCTACGGCTTATTGTTGATATCAGTGTGTAAGGGATTGAAAGAACAATGTAATAGAACATTGTGAGAAGGGGCTTGCATTTGGTTACTAGCAAAATAGGTTTATGGTATTTATTTTATAAAACCGTGTTTCATTGAAAAGCTTAGAAACACATAAAGTTGTAGCATGGCTATCTACAGTAATCACTGGAAGTCCAGCCATATGAGGGGTTAACTTGCTTGAAGAAGACTTCATGGTTACCACGGTTATTGTGTTGCTTGAGACTTGATCACACCTTTGCCTATGCCAAGCCTCCATCATGTGGGGGCCAGCGTGAGGAACTCCGCCCATGGCAGTTGCTGATGCTAGCATTGTACTCATGTGATAAGAAAATGTGTTACCTTTTTCATTCTGAAATCAAATTATTACACATACAAAAATATGAGATAGCTAGTGCACAGGAAGGATTGGTAATCAATGTGTTCTGAATGCATTAAAGCCATAACAGACTGCATGACAGTCATTACATCCTCTAGTCTTGTTCTCTTATATCTCCTCATTATTTGTTTGGGAGGGCACTTTCAAAATATGTAGGGGTGGAGGCAAGAGAAGAGTTAAAGTTAGAATACCTCCCGAGAAAATGAGAAGTCTCCTCATTTGAGAATACTGCTCTTGCCAAAAAGAGAAAACAGCACTGGAAAAATGCATGGTGTTGTGAATTGTTAGCGCATGAGCAAAAGAAGGTCATGAGGCTGTGATTTCCTGACAGTTTTGAAGCCCCAGATCCCTGAAAAAAAAACCATAACCCTGTCTTCACTGCTTTGCCCATCCTTTAGCCCATAAATATTCTCAAGCTTTGATTTAATCGTAAGCAGAACAATTGAAAATATGACGGTAAAGTTTAAACACAATTTTATGAACTGTTTCTCATAAAGTAGCTGCCAGTGAAATAGTATGGATTTGAAAGCTCTGTAGCTGAGACAATAACTTTCCTTCAAGCTTAATAAACTTTGCCAGCATGGAGGATAACTAGTCAATACATTTGCAGTAATTTTGTGAACTTAATCTTGTACGTGTTGAGAGCAACTGTATTTTAGTAGGCTGATGATTCTGAATCAGCACTAGCTTTTCGGCAAATCATTTAACAGCTGCCATTTCATTTGTGTGCCTCAAAACTTTGTGTTAATAGTGATCTCTGTCACACGGATATTTCAAAAGTAATTTATTTCTTAGGATTTAGTCAATCTCTAGGTAAAGGGATGTCAGAAGTGTTAAAGGTGTTACTTTGTCTCTAAAGATGTTAGTTTTGAAAATTACTGATTGGCTCATGTTTCTTAAGGACAGAATACATTTTAAGGATAGTGTCTATAAGTCTTTGAGTAACATCTCTTGGTAAAATGATGCTATTCATAAATAATACTAAGATCAATTTGTAATCACATGGGTGGTGTCATCTGTTAGCCTTCAGAAATGCTTTTTAGTAGTGACCTAAATGGGTTTTTCTTTAAGGAAAAAGAAAGCTCATATAATGCAGGCATCAGTGGTCATTTTAGGGCACTTTTTTCTTTTCCTGGCTTGTTTTCCTTTCAAACTTTTGGTATGCCTAGAAGTGAACTACCGCTCCAAAAACAGTGTTTTTCTGTTAAGGCAATAATTTAGTTTCCTTAAAAAATTTGCCATTGAATTGTTAATGAATCAAAAGAAAACAAACTTGAAAACTCTCCCACATATGTCCTGTGGAGGGCCAGAAAAGCACTGGAAATTCAGTACTGTAGCTGAGAATTGAAGGCACATGGGTTCTTGGTGGGGGAGGACACTTCCAGGCCTGGCAGCAACAGATAGTCAGGAAAACTGTTCTTTTCCTAGACTTACTATTGTGTTGTCAGCCACACTGAACCTGTAAGGTGGCTTCTTCTGAAATGCTCATAAAGGATCTGATGCTTATAAAGTAAGAAGTGAGTTTCAACTTAAAAACAACATGTATTTCTCTCAGGGAAATTTCCTCCTATTTATACCATAAGGGCTAACTCAGCTGAAATGGGAAATTCATGCTGATTCTAGTGTCTGGAGTAAAAGTCTGCCTAGACCAGGTGAATGGACACTAGGAAGTTTGTGGTCTATGAAACCTAGACGTGTAGTTACGAGTCTACACTTTTGCTTTTTCTTCACTTGTAATTTGTTGGTAGGAGATGGGTATAAGAACTGGTCTGATCTTAGAGACCAGTTTATCTCTAGCTGACCCTTGAGTAACATGAAGGTTAAGGGCGCAGACCCTCTGTGCTGTTGAAAATCCGTGTATAACTTATAGTAGGTCCTTAATCGCTGCAGTTCCTCACTGAGCGTGGATCCACATCCCTAGATTCAGTCAACGGTGGGTCGTGTAGTGCTATAGTATTTACTATTGAAAAAAGTAGGTGGACCCACGAGTGCAAACCTGTGTTTTTCAAAGGTCAACTGTATGGAATTTTAGGATACAGAGTGTGGTAGACACCGTTAGATGTCACCCCAACATCCTTTCCCCATTCCTCTTTAATAACAGAACCCTACTTTTGTTAGGGTACTGAACCTCTGTGCAGCCCTCTGTTTCAGAGAGGTTAGCCCCACATATGGCTTCTGAGAGGTGGGTGCTGATGGGTCCCTGCCTATCATGATGGTGTCTTCTTGTCAGTGACTGCAGTTGACCCTTGAACAACACGGGTTTGAACTCATGGGTAAGAGTCATTTTCCATAGTAAATGCTACAGTACTGAATCTGAGCACGTGGAACCAGAGATATGGAGGAACTGCTGTTACCAAGGAATGCATATATGGAGGGCCAACTGTGTGGAGGGTGGGCACCCTTCATACCCATTCCCCCACCATCACCATGATGTTCAAGGGTCAGCTGTGTACAAAGCATGGGATTATGATGAAATCTGGCCATTGAGACTTGAAGGGAACTTTGCCAGCTGCTTCTAAGAAAATTTTCTTCCCTTTTCAAAAGGGGACAGAGGGAAGAGATATATCCTTCCTCCTCTTCTTTTGGATTTTGTTGCATCTGAAATATGATGCCTAGAACTGCTGTTTTTGTCTTGAGGAGCAGGAAGGGAGCTAGTTAAGACAGGTGACGCGTGGAGCTGTGCCAGGCAGCCTCAGAGAGGAGAAGTTGGAGCCCAACAAACCTCACTGACGGCCTGCCCTACTTTTGGGTACTTCTTGTTATGAGAGATACAAGTTGGGCTGGTAGAGACTGCTAGTTATCCCCTAACATAATATTCTCTTGCTTTTTAAAATGGTGGAAGCTCCAAGTATTAGCTGGCCACATGAACTCTTAGAATAAAGACACCTCGTTGGAGTCTGCTTTGCAACTAGATAGGGTCATGTAGCTGAGTTCTGGCTAATGGGATGTAGGTAGAAGTGGTGTATGTGATCCCCAGAAAGGGATCTTAAAAGTACAGGGTGTGCCTTTCTTTCTGTTGTCCTCCTACTGCTGGCTAGATTGTGAACATGACTGGAGAAGCCATTTTGGACTATGGGGTGTTCTTTAAGAAGGAATTTATGCAAAGTGAAGTGGACAAAAGGAGCCCAGGTCCGGAGGATTTCATGTAGTAGAACTTCCATACCAGCCTTGGACTACTTACCTCTGGACCATAATAAGGGAGAGATAAACTTCTGTCTTACTTAAACCAGTGTTCCCTGTGCTATTACTGTTATTCACAGTCAAACTCTTTCTAACTAATATAACTGTCTTCTGTTATGGCCCAAAGCATATTAGCACCTAATATATTAGCACTAAGTATAGCGCCTTCCTAGATCCTCTGTAAGAAAAAATAATCCAAATAGAGTAGGAAGTAGGTAAGAATTATAGCATGAGTATTTGTCTCAGTCCTAATTTGTAGAAATGAATGAGTTCGCCTAAGAAGTGAGGAATTGCAGTGCCTCAGGTGGAAATAGCAGGGATGGGAGAAAAGGAGAGGACCCAGTATAAATAATGCAAAAATGTGTATTGATTGTATACATCTAAATTATATCTTAATTTTAAAAATACCAGTCTACTAATGAAGCAACTGAACTGAATGAAGCTAGCAGGAGTTTTGCATTAAGAAAACTATTGCAGATTGGGAATTTCTGGTGGCACTATTACTTTCTGCTACCTTTAGTCTTTGTGAATGGAACTCAAGACTTTAAGAATTTAATGTGAATTGAGTTTCTTAATCTAAGAAATCTCATTAAAAATAAAGACACTTGGCCCAGACAAACTGTTTTCTCCTGTACTTGTGGAAGAAAGAGTGGTCTTGCCTCTTGAGTCCCAATTCATGCTTTGATGAATTCATAGAGTCAGATGCTAAATCAAGATCTGGTCTTGATGAAACACATTTTTCTCCTGTGGACATTTGCTACAAGAGAACCACTTCCTCAAGAGTGCTTTAGTAATAGAAACTCCTAGAATGATGATAATGATTTTAAATTTTCATTTATTTTTTTAATAATAGTAACTCCTACGATGACCATAGTGATTTTCATTTATTTATCTTGCTGTGAACTATTGAACTGATTATGGTTTTACTCTGTTATTCTTTGGGATTATTATCTGAACTGGATTCCCTGCAATAGCAGGAGCACAATTTGTGACAGTAGTTTCTAATTCAATCAAAGTAAATGGACTGTGAAAGTTTTACAAAATATTTTATGTGCTGTATGGCAGTGAATTTTGATCCCTTAACCAGAAATTTTCTTTTCTTTTCTTTTGTCAGTGAAGCTAGCTAACACCATTTTAAGAAAAAAGATACCTACAACAATTTGCCTTGTGAAATGGAAAATGAAGTCAGAGGTGAGGATAATAATGAAAAGGAAGACAAGAGAACAAAAAAGCACAATTCATCTGCTACAATCTGTTTTAAAGCACTTTAGTAAAATGTGACACGAGGGCTAAAATTCTAACAGTTCCAAACTAAAACACACACACACACACACACACACAATCCCAAATGTAATACACATTTTCTCCTTTGAAGCTGGAAAACTCATTTAAAAAAGAGACCAGCAAGTTGCTGCCAGTAAGAAAATGCAAGCCAGTTTATAAAAGTGCCTCTTTTTTTGTACTATATGTTTTTTCTCACAGGAGTGAAGAAAAGATTTATATATGAAAGAAATTAATTGGTTTTACAAATTGCAAGATCTAAGATCCAAAGAAGGTTATATTTCTCTGCTTGATGTGTTTGGATGTTGCTGTGGATAGATTAGAATAAATCAAAAGTTTTAAACTAGGAGCCTTGAGTGCTTTTAAAAAAGTCCATAGTCTAAAAATAAATAAATAAAAAGTCCACAGTCCAAAGAATTTTGGAAGAAGAATAAAGGTCTCTCTGCCAAACCATGGGGATTTTTTTCTTTTTCTTAAAACCATTTTTATTTAAAAATAAAACATAGGCTCCAAAACCATGTAAACAAATGCATAGCTTATACATGATCATAAGGTGAATATCCTGTAGCCATCACCCAGGTTAAGAAGTGGAAAGAGCTTCAGTAGCTATCCCAGAAGCCTCCCCTCTGTAATCTCCAAAAAAAAAAAAACTTACTCCCAGAGATTGTTGTTCAGTCCTAAAGATACTGGTCTCGCCAACAGGGTCCTGAATTTTAAAATGCTAGGTCAGTATGTAAAATAGATAGCTAGTAGGAAGCTGCTGTGAAACACAGGGAGCCCAGCCTGGTGCCCTGTGACGACCTTGAGGGACAGGATGAGCTGGGGAGGAGGGAGGCTCCAGAGTGAGGGGATAGATATGTATAGTTATGACTGATTCATGTTGTTGTACAGCAGAAACCAACACAACGTGACTCTGTAAAGCAATTATCTTCAAATTAAAAAGAAAAATGAAGTCATTCCCCATGGTCAGATTCTCCATCCTAATTACAGCTGCCTCATGGATTGACAGCTGACTGTTGACAGCACAGTTCCTTCAACAGAAGAAAAATCAAGGTTGATTTTTGAGGAGGGTAGACAAAATTTTTTTATTATTATTATTTTACATTACTCATCTGAGAGACAAATGAAAAGAATAGATCTCGTGATTGAAAATACTATTTAAAAGTTTCCAAACTGTGGAACAGAGAATCATTCTCCTTTATGGTCTAAGGATATATTCTGCCCCTAGTGCCAAATAAAATTGAATAGAACTAGCTAGTTTTCTTTACTAAAAAAATAAAGTGCTAGGTCAGAGCTTGCAAGAAAGCAAAGACCAGAGCTTTTTATGGCTTAGCCTTGGAACAGCACAGAATTACTCTGCCATATTCTGTTGGTTAAAGCAAATCTCAGGGCCAGTTCAGATGTAAGAGGAAGGAGCTCCACAAAGTCATGAATACCATGAGCTGTGATTCCTTAGGGGCTGCCAGTATAGCAAACGACCACACTGGTCATCCTAGATTGTATAGTAAGGGCTTCCTGACATTTCGTAAGGTTTTGTCACCCAACAGTGTATTTTTAAACGCTATAGTTTAGTCTTGCCCATTATAAAAATCTCTGCTTCAGTTTACTTTAATCTACGTCTTTTCCCTTACGTCTCTAATTTTTACTTGCAAATAATGTATTGACAGATCTGGACTATTGGACGTGTACTTTTCCCACGGTCTGGAAATTGTTCATGGTGCTGTTCCACACATTTCTCCTATATTTTCTGCAAATTGACAGAGGGATGTTGAGATGTGATCAGGTTGAGAATTAATACTTTTGTCAAGGCTGTAGGTGGTGCTGTGTTCTTCATTTGGAGGCGCCTAACATTTGGCTGTGTATTCTTGCCACCTCTTCTTAATATCTTTTGCTTCTGTTGGGTCCATACCATTTCTGTCCTTTATCGAGCCCATCTTTGCATGAAATGTTCCCTTGGTATCTCTAGTTTTCTTGAAGAGATCTCTAGTCTTTCCCATTCTGTTGTTTTCCTCTATTTCTTTGCATTGATTGCTGAAGAAGGCTTTCTTATCTCTTCTTGCTATTCTTTGGAACTCTGCATTCACATGCTTATATCTTTCCTTTTCTCCTTTGCTTTTTGCTTCTCTTCTTTTCACAGCTATTTGTAAGGCCTCCCCAAACAGCCAATTTGCTTTTTTGCATTTCTTTTCCATGGGATGGTCTTGATCCCTGTCTCCTGTACGATGTCACGAACTTCATTCCATAGTTCATCAGGCACTCTGTCTATCAGATCTAATCCCTTGATCTATTTCTCAAATCGAGCCCATCTTTGCATGAAATGTTCCCTTGGTATCTCTAGTTTTCTTGAAGAGATCTCTAGTCTTTCCCATTCTGTTGTTTTCCTCTATTTCTTTACATTGATTGCTGAAGAAGGCTTTCTTATCTCTTCTTGCTATTCTTTGGAACTCTGCATTCACATGCTTATATCTTTCCTTTTCTCCTTTGCTTTTTGCTTCTCTTCTTTTCACAGCTATTTGTAAGGCCTCCCCAAACAGCCAATTTGCTTTTTTGCATTTCTTTTCCATGGGATGGTCTTGATCCCTGTCTCCTGTACGATGTCACGAACTTCATTCCATAGTTCATCAGGCACTCTGTCTATCAGATCTAATCCCTTGAATCTATTTCTCACTTCCACTGTATAATCATAAGGGATTTGATTTAGGCCATACCTGAATGGTCTAGCGGTTTTCCCTACTTTCTTCAATTTGAGTCTGAATTTGGTAATAAGGAGTTCATGATCTGAGCCACAGTCAGCTCCTGGTCTTGTTTTTGTTGACCGTGTAGAGCTTCTCCATCTTTGGCTGCAAAGAATATAATCAATCTGATTTCGGTGTTGACCATCTGGTGATGTCCATGTGTAGAGTCTTCTTTGGTGATGTTAGCAGACTCAGCTGGTAAAGAATCCGCCTGCAATGCAGGAGACCCTGGTTTGATTCTTGGGTCGGGAAGATCTGCTGGAGAAGGGAAAGGCTACCCACTCCAGTATTCTTGGACTTCCCTGGTGGTTCAGTGGGTAAAGAATCTACCCGCAATGCAAGAGACTTGTGTTTGATCCCTAGGTTGGGAAGATCTCCTAGAGAAGGGAAGGGCTATCCCCTGCAGTATTCTGGCCTGGAGAATTCCTTGGACTGTATAGTCCATGGGGTCTCAAAGAATTGAACCTGACTGAGTCACTTTCATTTTCACTTAGCAGTTATTGATGCTCATTGCTGAGACCCATTAATACCTCTGGGATTGAAGAATGGTGATAGTCTAATCATGTCATTTTGTTTTCATTCATGAACTTGACCAATTTTATGTACGCTACTTTCCTTATTTACTATTTGGTGACCTCCTATGACAGGTCACATAGGAAAGGCAGAATAAAAAACTTTACCTTTTCATTTTATTTAACAGTTTTCAAAAATAATTTTGGGTTTCCTATCATCCTCTGAAGATTATTAATTAATTTGAAAAATATTATGAACTCATGAGCTTGTTGTAATTCTTATCCTTACTGAAAATTCTTATCCTTATTGAAAATTCCCATCCCTGGCAATGAAAGCCTCTTCAAGTTGGCTCCTGAGTCAACCTGAAATTGCCTTACTTACAAAAGGACTTACTAGTCCTTTTGAAATTGCCCTACTAGTGTTTGATAGCTTTCTTGTCTTCTGGTAGGTCAAACTGTTCTTGGTTCCTTATGTTTATTTCCTATCTCATACTTGCAATAGGCAATGTCTAAAAGAATCCCTGATTTCTCTTAGTGGAAAACAGTATTTAAGAAGACAGTTTGAGCCTAGGGAGGCCAACTGCGTTGACCGTTGTTTCTGGACCATTTTAATAGAACTATGAAAAAAATTTTGTATCTCCTGCATTATATTTTTGTCTCCTTTTTCTTGGTTCTCAAAGTCACAATAGATAATGGAATTAAATACCTTCAAGTTCTACATTATCTCACTTAATGCATGCAACTGAATGAGACAATAATGTGACTTTTACCACCATCGATTACGATTGCAGAAAACTGTTGAACAAACTGTTTTACGAATTAGTAGGGAGGCACAAGAGGGAGGTGATAGATGTATAATTATGGCTGATTTGCATTGTTGTATGGCAGAAACCAACACAACATTGTAAAGTGATTTTTCTCCAATTAAAAAATAAATTGAAAAAAAGAATTAGTAACAAAGTTTTATACATGCCATCACAATTCTCCAATTTTATTTTATGATTTTGCTGTGTCAGAACATATAACCATTACATTATATTCTTTTTTCTTATTTACTTCTTGTTTTCCAAGTAAATGTTACTTAATTCATCACTCCTTATGCTGATGTCTCTTTGTATTTGAAGCTCATTATCTAGTAGATTTCTCAAGTAGAGCTCATTGGAACATAAAGAAACATGAAGATAGGACTAATTTAGTGGTTCCGTGATATCATCAAAAGTCAGCTTATTTTTGTCTTTCTGCTCTCTGTGGGTTAGCACTCCTACTGTTGAAAGATGACTAGAGTAGCGAAAGATACCACATTCTTAAGTAAATCATGTCCCAGAGGCTGAGAATAGGACTATTTATTCTGTTAGTCTCTCTATAAGAGCAAACTTTCTCCAGCTTCCCATAGCAGACTTCCCTTGATATGTGGCCCACTGATCAGAATTGGGTCACGCATTCTTTCCTAAGCCATCACTGGCAATAGTATGGAATTATCATGATTTTGTTAGAGTAATCCAGAATCACCCCTGGCTGGGGCCAGGCCCTATCTTCTCTGAAGCCTGTGGCTATACTGACACCTGAACAAAATCAGGCTCACTTGGCAAGGAAGAAGCATGAATGGCTATTATGTGGTAAGTAAACAACATTACAAGTTTTGATAAATGTTATGAATGGAATAGAAAGTGTAGTGAGATTGAAAAACTGATGGTAGGGCAAGGAGATGAGATACTCTGAAGATATAGTGCTCAGCAGGATAAGGAAGAATATTTTGAGCATAGAAAACAGTGTATAGAAAGGGAAGGAGAAAAAGAAACTGAAGAAAGGGTGGCATGGGTGGAGTGTAGTGAACAAGTGAGAGAGTGTTTGGTGGAAGGGACCCTCATAGCACTTATTACCAACATTTTAATAAAATGTGTTTGCTAGTTTTTTAATGCCTACCTATCACCGACTTTCACCTTCATGAAAGCAGGGTCTTTGTTTTGAGAGATCAGTGTTTGATACATAGTTTGTTACCAATAAATATTTGCTTAATAAATGAATGAAAGGAGAAAAAAAATTTAAGCTATAGTGAATATCCTAAAAAATAAGAGAAGCATTGAGTTTGGAAAACAAGTTCAGGTTGCAAGACAATGCAAGAAATGACGATAGTAGATAAGAAATATCTCTTGGAAATTAAAAATCTAATGATCAAAAAATGTAGAAATCCAGTTGTTGCTTTGGAAAACAAAGTTGAGAAAGTCTTGTAAAAATCGAACAAAAAGATCAAAAGTTAGGAAATAGAAGAGGCGATGTTAAAAAATATTTAAAAATTAAAGAGTCATTTCAAAAATTTCAATGTCTGACTCTGAAGTTCTCGGAAATAGAGAACAAAGAAAATGAAGAGGAGAAAATTAGCAGAGAAGTAATATAAGACCATTTTCTAGAACAGACGATCATGTGTATCTGATTTTACAAACAATTCCTGGAGGTCATCCAGATCTAGAAATAGTCTGCATCCCCAGACATTAGAAAAACAACAGCAACAAAATATAAGAGAAAGATCTTGTAATACATAGAGCATTGTGTGGGGTCCTGAGTAGTGTGTGTGTGTGTGTGTGTTTTAGTTGCTTAGTCTTGTCCCCCATAGACTATAGCCCGCCAGGATCCTCTGCCCATGGGAATTCTCCAGGCAAGAATACTGAAGTGGGTTGCCATTTCCTTCTCCAAGTCCTAAGTAGTAGTGAACAGAAATTAACTTTAAGCTCTAACACTGGTCTGAACCTGCTCTAATAAAAAAAAAATGTGAAAGCAAACCTCAAAAGGATCAAACTGATCCTAAGTAACTTAACTGCATGCCTGAATAAAGTCCAATATTCCTGATAGGAAGATAGTAAAATATATATTCAACAATGTAAAATTCACAATACCCAGCATCTGATAAAAAATTACCAGGCAAATGAAAAAACAGAAAAGATCATAACTCAAAGGGAAAAAAAAATTATCAATAGAAACAGATTTAGGAATTACAGACATGATGAAATCAGCAGACAATGGTGTTAAGACAGTTTTTTTTTTATAAATATGTTCCATGTGCTAAAGTAGAGGAAAATATGAACATAATGAGGAGAGAAATGGAACACAGAAATAATTCTTGTCTCCGGGTTTCTAGGAAAGAGCAATGTGAGTACTGCTTTTTGGGTCTGTTGAAACAGCTGTTGGAGAATGTAGTTGTACTACCTGCTACCAACATTCTCAGGAGGTTTGGGAGAGGAGTGGAGCAGATCTTCATGAAGAATTACTGAGATGGGGCTGGTCTGGGGCCAGGACAGATGAGCAAGACTGACTGGGAAATGAAAGGAAACTGTGGATGTTCTTTCAAAAAGGCCATTGTTAGTGGCGATGTTGTACCATTACCTTGGGGGCTCACACAGGACAAGTGACAGTTTCTAGGATTAGCTTAAGAATTCTGAAATTTTCCCAATTTGCATTGAAGATACTTGTTTTTAAGATTATTTCCTACGTAGGTTATGCTGAGTGAGTTAGATAGGTATGTCTGAATAATTTGTCTGTGCTCAGTTGCTTCATTTGTGTCCAAGTCTTTGCAACTCCATGACTGTAGCCTCTGTCCGTGGGATTCTCCAGGCAAGAATGCTGGAGTGGGTTGCCATTGCCTCTTCCAGGGGATCTTTCCGACCCAGGGATTGAATCTGCATCTCCTGTGTCTCCTGCCTTGCAGGTGGATTCTTCTACTGCTGAGCCACCGGGGAAGCCTGAATAATGATCTAAACAAAACAGACATAGTTAGAATAAAGGTAAATTTCACTCACAACATTAATAATATTGTACAATATCTGGAGTAAGTGATCACACTGGTCAATCCTAAAGGAAATTGGTCCTGAATATTCATTGGAAGGACTGATACTGAAGCTGAAGCTTCAATACTTTGGCCACTTGATGAGAAGAACTGACTCTTGGAAAAGATCCTGATGCTGGGAAAGACTGAAGGCAGGAGAAGGGGACAGACAGAGGATGAGATGATTGGATGACATCACTGACTTGATGGACATTAATTTGAGCAAGCGCTGGGAGTTGGTGATGGACATGGAAGCCTGGTGTGCTACAGTCCACGGGGTCGCAAAGAGTGGGACACAATTGAGGGACTGAATTGAATATCTGGACTATAAATATTTCCAACTGTTTCATTATAAAGAGGGATTAATTAGTAACATTAATTGAAATGTACTCAGTGGTAAAGAATCTGCCTGCCAGTGCAGGAGTTGTGGGTTTGATCCCTAGCTCGGGAAGATCCCTTGGAGAAGGAAATGGCAACCCACTCCAGTAATTTTGCCTGGGAGATCCCATGGACAGAGGAGCCTAGTGGGCTACAGTCTGTGGAGATGCAAAGAGTTGAACATGACTGAGTGATTAACCACCAACAACAATTGAGATTTAAAGCAGCTGAAAATTTTGGAGCATAAGTAAGACCTGTGCATTCAACTGGGATATCAATTCTTAACTAAAAATGATAACTCCTGGCCTGAGGACTGATAATAATGATAACAGCAACATTAAACACGTGTATTGAGTGCCTACTCTTTGACAGGCAAGTGAATTTCTCAGAGAATAAGCAACAGAATATCAAATGTTCTTCCAGAAACTGCAGTCCTGGCCCACATAGCTTTTTCTTGTCCACATAGCTCCTTTCTGATGAAAAGGAGCATCAGCTTGATAAGATTTGAACAGTGAGTTATTCACTTTATTCATTTATGGTTTTATTTTTATTTAGTGGTTTATTTTTGATTGTGCTGGATCTTCGTTGCTGTGCAGACTTTCCTCTGGTTGTGGTGATAGGGGGCTACTCTCTGGTTGTGGTGCAAGGGCTTCTCATTGTGGGGGCTTCTCTGGTGGCAGAGCTCGGGCTCTAGGACTCTTGGGCTTCAGTAGTTGTGGTACTTAGGCTCAGTAGTTAATGGCTCCCAGGCTCTAGAGCACAAGCTCAGTGATCATGGCACATGGGCTTAGTTACCCTTCAGCAAGTGGGATCTTCCTGGACCAGGGACTGAACCCATGTCCCCTTCACTGGCAGGTGGCTTCTACCACCGAGCCATCAAGGAAGCCCAACTTATTTATTTTAAAATGAGATTGAGACATTTACTAAACCCTTGATTCCATAGCTTAATTCTAAATGATTTGACTGTATTTTGAAGTGAATATTTTCAGTAGATGAGATTTTAAGTAGTTAATCCAGAAAGTAAAATTTGTGTGCATGTTAGCAAACATAATAGGGAATTTATAAATAAGTGAAAGCAGGCATAGTAGGTCACTTTAACTTTAATAAAATGGTACCTTTAAACAACTTCTTCATTATAAAATAAGATACATGTGGAAAACAAGACACAAAAGACTCATAAAGGAAGATTTTAAATTAGAAAAACAAGCGTGATACTCTCCTGAGGATTTGCGGAGTCTGAGGCGGGATTCTCTGTGCATTTTGGGTCTGATAACTGGCTGTGCTCCGTTTCTCATGTGTAAAGTGGGGACAGCAGCAAGGCTCAGTGAAATAAAAGGAGTTCAGACATCAAGTTCATATAATTCTGGGATTTCCCCGTCCTACTGTCAATTTGTTTTTACTATCAGAAACAGTATCAGACTTTCCCAGAGTAAATAATTGGCTTTCAGACACTGCTGAATAATACCTATCTCACACATTTGTTCTGTAGACTAATTAATGTTTCAGAGTGTTTAAACACAATGCCTCTACAGAAGCAATGGCATTATAATTTGTTGGGACACTCTAGTATTGTAATTAGTACTAATTAGATTCTTTTCAACAGCTTGTGGAATGTACAAATTGCTGCACCTAAGGTATTCTGCTTTATTTATTCATTATGAAAAAGTCAGACTTGATGGTTTAAATAGGAGCCTTCAAGCAATTATTCTCAAGATTCTGCATACATCCTTCCCCTCCAGCCAGGGGACGTCAATAGCAAGACACCGTTCTAGGAACTGTTACGGGGAGAGCAGTTCCAACCACAGGCCGGGAGTCAGTTCACACGGGCTGCAAGCCCGAGTCTGGGCAACCCTTCTATCAGAGTTCAGTGCCGCTGTATTGGTAGTTGGAAATCAGCCATGGTCGGTCTTTTTTTTTTTTTTTTGAGACTCAGTTTACCAGCACATCATTGCCGGTGCCCGTCTCTTCAGCCCATGGAATCTGGTTGCAGTTGTAACCAACTGCCACTGGCCTGAAGCCACATTTCAGTTTACACTATAGTGGGCTAATTGCTGAGTTCTCCTCACATATCAGTGACTTGACATGATAATGATTTCTGTCTCACTCATTACACAATCCAGTAGGATTCAGTGTGGGATAGAGAAGGGAGTTAGGGTCATTCAAGGACCCAGACTCTCTCCCTTTAGTGCGTTGTCCCATGGAGCCTTTTGGCAGTCTGTTGAAATCTGTGGACCTCCTTCTCACAGTAACACTTTTAAATTAAAAAAAAAAAATACATAGGCTTACAAGAGAAACCAATTTTATTGAAACACAGATATCAAAATATATTAAAAACCTGTGACATAATAATATATGTGCTTCTTTATTAATGCACTCAATGATAAGGTCGCGTGGAGGGTCTGATAACCACTGTCACACTGGGGAAGTGCTATTGTACGATGTGCAGTTAATGAAATGTGCCGGGAAGAATGCGTGATCTCTGGTGAGGGTGGGGTCACAAGCTCTGTTAAATTCTGCTGTAGTTTGCCTACATTCATAATTGAAGGAAATGATGAATTCGAGTTGGAAGTTAATAAAAGTAAAGATGTTATTTTCTCCCATTCCACTTTTGGACTCCCTGAATTCTATCAGAAGATCCATAAAGATCCATAGACCCCAGATTAGGAACCCTTGATCTAGTGACTCCTCTATGCTTATGACCAAGAGACCTTAACTAAACACACTGTATATGTCTGTATATAAGAGAAAAGAGACTGTGTTGAATTAGGGGCAAACATTTTATTGACTAGGCCTGGAGGTGGCACACATCATTTCTGTCCAACCCTTGAATTTCCACGTGACATAGCTTCCTTCTGTATCCTTCCATTTGGCAATTACCATAAAAAGTCCTATCACTTTGTTGATTATCTCTTCCCTAACATCTCCTCAATATGTTGACCCTAAGGTTTTAATGAATAGTTTTTCTACTTTAAACGTAATGTCATTTTGATGGTAAGCTATATCTTTAGGTAAGAAAAATTCAAGCCCTCTAAACTTGATTATTGACTACTTGAATACCTCTAATCCAAATAAAGAAATGATGCAAGTATAACATATGTATCAAGTTTTGAAGATTTAGTAGAAAAAGGAAATAATGTAAACTATCTCGTTAGTATTATTTAATAGCAATTACGCATTGAAGTGATATGATTTTGATCCTGTTGGATTAAATACATATGTAAATAAAACACATTCAGTTCAGTTCAGTCGCTCAGTTGTGTCCGACTCTTTGCGACCCCATGAATTGCAGCACGCCAGGCCTCCCTGTCTATCACCAACTCCCAGAGTTCACTCAAACTCACATCCATCAAGTTGGTGATGCCATCCAGCCATCTCGTCCTCGGTCGTCCCCTTCTCCTCCTGCCCCCAATCCCTCCCAGCATCAGCGTCTTTTCCAATGAGTCAGCTCTTCCCATGAGGTGGCCAAAGTACCGGAGTTTCAGCTTTAGCGTCATTCCTTCCAAAGAACACCCAGGACTGATCTCCACATTAAGTACAAATAAAACAAAATTAATTCAATCTGTTTAAAAGTTTTATTGTGCTTCTAGGAAACTTTAAATTACATTTGAGGCTCATGTCTATGGCTCATATAATTCTTTTAGGCACCTGCTCTTGAATAAAGACTGGTGGAAGACTCATAGAGCTACAAGGGACCTTAGAGATAAACATCTGATCCAGTCCTCTCATTGTGATCTGAGAGACGGAGTTGCTCCTGTTTGTATAGCTAGCAATGACAGATATAGGACTGGAACTCAGGTCTCCACACTCCTGGTACAGAGCTATTTTCATCAAGTCCGTGGTATTTCTATCAAACCGAACCAAACCCCAAATCTCTAAGCTTTAAGTTTCAAGACCATACCAGAAAACACTCTAATTCAGAGTTAAACATAAAATCCTGAAAATGGTTAAGTTTTTCCTTGCATCTAATGTATTATTCAGCCTCAGGTTCAAAACTTAAGTACAACTTCCTCCTGCTACTGAAGAATCACAGACACAGGTAGGCAGACAGAATGGCTGGTGTGTGACTTCCTCCTTATCAACTCGGATAAAAGAGGCCGTGAGATCGTTCCTCCCTCTGCACGTCTCTCTCTTGAATGTTTAAGGTTATAAAGAAATGCTACACTCTTGTATCTTCTGGATTTTATCTTAAAGAAATGGAAATGTGGAACCCTAATACTTAACATGATCACCTCTTTCTCCCAGCCAGGAGGAGCACAGTGGAGAACAATTAAAAGAAGTAAATGGTGGGCTTCGTTTTCTTTTTTCTCCCATTTTCTCTTCTTGGCTCCTGCTATGGACTCTAGAACCAAATTTAAGAGGATGTCTGGAATCTTACTGACTTTTTCGTTCTAGAATATTCCTTCCCATGGATTTATTTCCCTCCTCCAACTCACTCTTCCTCTATGATACACCAAGTTTCATAGGATCACATTTGGGCTATTGTGTATTTAAATAATATTTAAGATAAAAGGTTAGACAAAAAACCCTTATCTTAAATGATGTATTGCCAATACATCATTTTTTTCCCTTTTAGGAATTTTAAATAATGTAAGTGCTTCTTAAAAAAAATTATTTGTTTATATTGGCTGCTCTGGGTCTTCACTGCTGTGTGAACTTTCTCTAGCTGTGTCCAGGCTTTTCATCATGGTGGCTTCTCTTGTGCAGCATGGACTCTAGACGCAAGGCTTCAGTACCTGTGGCTTACGGGCTTAGTTGCTCTGCGGCATGTGGGATCTTCCTGGACCAGGGATCAAACCCATGTCCTCGCATTAGCAGGTGGATTCTTTACCATTGAACCACTGGGCAAGTCCTGTAAATGCTTCTTGAAGCATATAATTTGTCGTTGCAGTTTACATAACATAGTTGCCTTACTCAACACTCCGGAAAGTGTTATGCGTCACCTAGACTCTGGGATGTCCCATTTTCTCTGAAGTTACGTTTTTCTGCATTTTCCATAGTCTCTAAGTTCCAGAAGAGCCATAAAGAATGCCTCCTCTTCACCCACGACAACTCTGTGATCCATTTACTGGCACGTCTCCCGTTTTGGCGTTTCTTCTTTCAATATTGTTCTTTGGCCCTTCCAGGAGCAACGCTTGAGGCATACCATAACTACGTTGCTTATTTCAGATCATTACAGTTATTGACATCAATGGATGTCTGAAAAAGAGAGCACAGACACTTAGGGTCTCTTTATGGTTTTCATGAAAATATTTGATGCCTTGAGATCTGTTGAGGACTAAACTCACCACTTCTCTAAGGATATTTTTTTCAATTTTGCGTTGTGAATTAAAAGGAGAAATATGTATCTGTATTGCAAATGAGTATAAGATGTTTGAGTTTGTAATAAAACATTTCAAAATGGTATTTATAATATGTATCTGTCCCATTTTCAGAAAAGTGGACAAAATAAAATGAATCTACAGAGCAGATAAATCCTTTAAAAACTTTCATCATAGATGTTACCTCTGCAGCTTTCTTGATGCAACAGAACATTGGCTCTGTAGGTTGACCACTCAAGTTCAGGTACTGACCCATCACTTGCTAGCTATGCAAGCTTTTATTTTTTTTAAATATAAATTTATTTATTTTAATTGGAGGCTAATTATTTTACAATATTGTATTGGTTTTGCCATACATCAACATGAATCCGTACACGTGTTCCCCATCCTGAACCCCCCTCCCACCTCCCTCCCCACCATCCCTCTGGGTCATCCCAGTGCACTAGCCCCAAGCATCCTGTATCCTGCATCGAATATGGACTGGTGATTCATTTCTTATATTATACATGTTTCAATGCCATTCTCTCAAAACATACCACCCTCTCCCTCTCCCACAGAGTCCGAAAGACTATTCTATACACTTGTGTCTCTTTTGCTGTCTCGCATACAGGGTTATTGTTACCATCTTTCTTAATTCCATATATATGCCTTAGTATACTATATTGGTGTTTTTATTTCTGGCTTACTTCACTTTGTATAATAGGCTCCAGTTTCATGCACCTTATTAGAACTGATTCAAATGTATTCTTTTTAATGGCTGAGTAATACTCCATTTTGTATATGTACCACAGCTTTTAAAGTCTCTAAGTCGCAAAGAGTCAGACACAACTGAGCATGCACACACACAACCTCCACTGACCCTCGTTTCTTCAACTGTAAAATAGGAATCATAGTACTGCCTCAAATGGTGGTTGTAAGGATTTCCTGTACTAATCCTTGTGAAGTACTTAACCTTGCTAGGGACTTGGACTCTCAACTGTTAGCTGTTCATTCATGTACAATAGTTTTATTTATTCTAAAACCAAAGTAAAAGATTTTAGATAAATTGTATGTCATATAAAGTCCTTTCCCTTTTTTAAAAAAAATATAAATTTATTTATTTTAATTGGAGGCTAATTACTTTATAATATTGTAGTGGTTTTGCCATACATTGACATGAATCCGCCACGGGTGTACATATGTTCCCCATCCTGAACCCCCGTCCCACCCCTTTCTCTTAAAATTCTTAGTCAGTTGGTTTGAACCAGAACTGAACTGATACACATTTTCTACTGTTCATGGAGTTGAGACTACAGCATGTTCCAAACTTGGTAGAGAGCATGGACTTTAGGGATAAGTGCATGACGCTCAGCACAGAAAAACTTGCTTAATTAAGCGAGCCCTGGTTCTAACATTTACCATCTGACTTTGGCCTTGTCTTTAGGCCTCAGTTTTCTTATTAGTGAAACAAGTCATTTAATTGATTGTTCTCTCTATAGAACCTTACTTAGGATGAACTTATAAAATGTCATTGCACAGATCTATTTTTTATGGTGAGGCATTCATTACATATCTTTCCTTTTAGTCATCAAATAAAATGTACCCTGCTTCATGAGCTGGGATGAATGAAACAAACTAAACTGCTCTTGAGGGACTTCATTTATTTAATTAAACTTAGAAGAATATTTTTATTAATTAACTTTCTGACTTTTAAATATATCATTTTCTCTGTATACTTTTCCTGAGTACTTACATGAAGTGAAATGCACAGACTTTAAGGGTGTAGCTTGATGAGTTTTGGCTTAGACATCTTTGTAAACATAACTCATCAAAATGGGCATTTCAGCATCTCAGAGAGAACACCCTGTTATATACAATGCCTTTATCTCTCTAAGGTTATTACTATTCTGAGAATAATAAGCTCAGAATCACGTTGGCTAGTTTGTCTGATTCATATAATCAACAGTGGAGTCTTACAGATTCTTCTCAGATAAAGCCTCTTCCAAATATCTCTTCTTTTCCATTCTCCCTGCCATCCTCCCAATTAGAGCCTTATTGCCTCATACCTAGAACACTTTCACAGACTTTCTTCCTCCTTGAGGGACTTTATCATGGAAGTATTGGTGGAAAAATAAACCTAATAAATAGTAAGATGGCATGTGGTAATGAGTATTTTGAAGAAACAGAAGAGCAGAAAAGAGGAGTGTGATGAGGGCTGCTACTTCAGATAAGGGGTCAGGGAAACCCTCTATGACATTTGCATGAAGTGCTAGAGCGGGATACAGGAAGATCTGGGGACAGGTACATCCTGGGTAGGGGAAGAGCAAGTTCGAAAGCTCTGAATGTGGAAAGGAGCTTATCCTTTCTTAGGAACAGCAGGAAAGCCAGTGTGGTTAGAGAGGAAAGAGCAATGGAAGGTGGGGGCAGAGAGGTAGGGAGGGCTATATCACAGAGGGACTTAGAGGCTCTGCTAAGGATTTGGGCTTTTACTCTGAAAGAAAAGAGAAACTATGGGGAGTTTTGAGCAGAAGAATGAAATAACCTGATTTCTCTGTCTGCTTTATAGAACACAGATTGTAAGAAGGAAATGGGAGAAAGCTGGAGGTTACTTAGGAGGCTAGATCTGTGATCCAGGTCAGGGAAGCCTTGGACTCTGGAGGCTGTGAGAAGTGGTTGGATTATAAATACATATTGAAGATAGAGCTGCCAGGATTTGCTGATCAGGTCTATGGAATCAGAGGGAAGAAAAGTGCCTTCAGGGACAACTCCAAGTATTCTGACCTGAGCAACATAGAGAATGGAGTTGCAACTTACTGAAACAGAGAAGTTTGGGGAAAACACATTTTGAGAGTGAAGGGTTAATTTTAGACATGATAGGTTTGAGATCCAAGTGGAGATATCAGACAATTGACATCTCCTCTAATAATAACTGCTGTTTATTTAAAAAAATTTTTTGGAGTATAGTGGATTTATAGTGTGTGTCAGTTTTAGGTGAGGGAATCAGTTATATACATACATACATATATATATATGTGAAAGTCACTCAGTCATGTCCAACTCTTTGTGATCCAATGGACTATACAGTTCATGGAATTCTCCAGGCCAGAATACTGGAGTGGGTAGCCTTTCCCTTCTCCAGGGGATCTTCCCAACCCACGGATCAAACCCAGGTCTCCCACATTGCAGGCAGATTCTTTACCAGCTGAGCCACCAGGGAAGCCCAAGAATACTTGAGTGGGTAGCCTGGCTCTTCTCCAGCGGATCTTCCCGATCCAGGAATTGAACCAGGGTCTCCTGCATTGCAGGCAGATTCTTTACCAACTGAGCTATCAGGGAAGCCCATGTACATATCTCCACTCTATTTTAGATTCTTTTCCCATGTAGGTCATTACAGAATATTGACTAGTGTTCCCTGTGCTATACAGTTGGTCCATATTTGGTATCTATTTTATGTATAATAATGTGTATATGTTAATCCCAATCTCCTAATTTATTCCTCCCTGTCCCTTATCCCCATGGTAACCATAAATTTGTTTTCTACATTTGTGACTCTGTTTCTGTTTTGTAAACCTTTAATTACCTGACAGCTTCTGTGTTAATTTAAATCCTCACAATAACTTTCTGAGATAGGTACCATTATCATGCTTACTTTGCAGATGGTAAGACTGCAAAGACTCAGGGAGATTATGACTGTGGTTATGGCCACATGTATATTAAGTAGTGGATGGTATTCCCTCTGAAATCAAGGCCCTGCTCTTAACACCGTCACTATATTGCCATGTGAGGAAGAGGCTGGGCTTCAGAGTAACCTAGCTGAGTTCCATCAGTTGCCTCATCTTCTTTTTGTCTTAATTTTCATGGATACCTTAAGGTTGTTGAACTCTGGTAGAAATACTGTTTATTATTTAGGAGCAGAAAGATGCTGATGATATGTATTTGGAACGTATTTTACCTCTGAGGATTACAAATAATTTTTAGTGCCAAATACTATAATTTCAGGAGAGCAGTAAGAACTGTCATCTAATGTAATTATTGTTTTCAAAGGAAATAAGCTTGGATTCTGATCTATGTCCATTATTGTCCTCTTTTACAGCTGAACTCGGAATTTGGCCATGAATTTTCCTTTCTGGCATATCCTAATCTGAAACCAGCTTCTTATTTGTGATGCTATGGAGCAAGTGAAGTTTTTCTGTCTATATATCATGATAGCCTTTAGATGAACAAGCAGACGTATAATCATGATGTTCTCATTTGCATAAGCATCTCCCTGACAGGTCATCAGATATCTTTATTGTTCTCGGGTACATTTCATGGACTGCTGAAGGCATGCATAATCATCTCTAGTAATTCATCTTCTTACCTAGTTTAATGGCCCCTAGTATATATCGGGAGAAAGATGGAGTGAAAAGTCAGTGTGTCCATGGCCCGCCTTCTCAAAGATGTGGAGTAAATTATAGTGGGGGATAAATTACATTAGCTCTTTCTCATTATTCAGTTATCTTTTGCAAATTTCATCTTATTAGGCTAAACAATGCTTCAGTTCAGTTCAGTCGCTCAGTCGTGTCCGACTCTTTGTGACCCCATGAATCGCAGCACGCCAGGCCAATGCTAGATGACCTAAAAAATATTTGTGCACTGTTTCACCAACAGGCTCAAATTCCTTGTTTAGCATCAAGCTAACTGATGGTCATTCATGAGACCATCAACTTTAAATCAGGGAAGACTCCTCTGCACTCAAGATAGATCTAATACACTCCCTTGAGTTGGGGGTGAGGTCCCTTACCTTTATAACCATTGATTTAAAATAACTATCTGGGAAATCAAGCAGGTGGAAAAATGATTGTCTTCAATGAGTTGTTTTAAGTAATCACTCCATTGGATTATCTCTTATTGCTTCTTTTTCGGCCTCATTCTGTTATGATGATGGCAGTCGAGATGGCAATGGTTGCTGTTTGTTGGTTTCGAGAGCCTTACGTATGGGCTGGTCTGTGGCAGAGCAGGGATCCAAGCTCGGTTATACATAATTTTCTATAAATAGGATCATCCCCAATTTCCAGATTAGGAACTGAGGCTAAAATTCTAACTTGTGATTTTATACTTGAATATGTACAATTCATGCCCCTTAGAATTATCCTAGTTCATTTTTTAAAAAATTTATCTTTATTGGTGTACAGTTGCTTTACAGTGTTGTTAGTTTCTACTGTATGGCAAATGAATCAGCTGTATGTATACATATATCCCCTCTTTTTTGGATTTCCTTCACATTTAGGTCACCACAGAGCACTAAGTAGGGTTCTGAGCTATACAGTAGATTCTCACTAGTTATTTATTCATAGTTTCAATAATGTAATATATGTCCATCCCAGCCTCCCAATTCATCCCTCTGGTTCAGTTTTGATAGTTACTCTGAAGGACAGCATTATCACAAGACTGGGAACTGCTTTGTTTTGAGAGGAAGTACAGTGTGCCATCTCTCTAGATTGTATTTTGTATGCAAATCTGTATACTGCTAGTCCATATTATGTCACAAACAATTCTCTTATCACCAAATGTTCTTCTAAATATTCTTCTAAAGCATGTTTTGTTGGCTGTGGATGATACCAGCTTCTGTAAATTATAGCCTATAATTTATTTAACCATTCTCCTCTTATTGAATGTTCCAACTTTTTATTATTTTTGTTTTTTATCATTTTCAAATTTTTACTATTAAAAATAATTTTAGTGAGCATCCTAACACATGAATATTTATATTTAGGTCTCAATCTGTCTACGTTTTATCCTAACCTGTTAAAATCAGAGGTTGTGACAGAACTGTGTAGGAACTCCTATCATTTCTCCCTTGGAATCACAATCTGTGATTGTGTAAACAGAATTATAGACTATGTGGACTGGAAGGTGCTACTCAACCCTCTTTCATGTCTCTCACCCCAAGTCTTGGCTCTAATTTCTTTTGAGTCTTTTGAAGTCTGCCTTCCTGAAGGCTAGTGTTTATCATCATATTTTCAACCACCCACTACCTGGCTATCAAAAGGGCCAGGACAAGAGCTTTTATCTGTTGCTGTTGGAATGGAGTTGGACTATTAATCAAAAAGATAGTTAAAATAGAAAATCATAAAAAGATACATGTAATTTGAATAGTATTTTAACTTAAAATATATTGATGAAACAAATATATTCAGTCACCAATCTTTGACATAGGGCGAAGTGTTTTTTTTTTTTTCTGTACCATCTATAATTCTGTGTCATTTACAATTTTTGTAATTTTCAGTTTTGATTTTTTTTTCTTTGAGTTGGGCAAAGTGCAGATGGTGATTGCAGCCATGAAATTAAAAGATGCTTACTCCTTGGAAGGAAAGTTATGACCAACCTAGACAGCATATTGAAAAGCAGAGACATTACTTTGTCAACAAAGGTCTGTCTAGTCAAGACTATGGTTTTTCTAGTAGTCATGTGTGGATGTGAGAGCTGGACTATAAAGAAAGCTGAGTGCTGAAAAATTGACCCTTTTGAACTGTGGTGTTGGAGAAGACTCTTGAGAGTCCCTTGGACTGCAAGGAGATCCCACCAGTCCATCCTAAAGGAGATCAGTCCTGGTTGTTCATTGGAAGGACTGATGCTAAAGCTGAAACTCCAATACTTTGGCCACCTGATGCAAAGAGTTGACTCATTTGAATAGACCTTGATGCTGGGAAAGATTGAGGGCAGGAGGAGAAGGGGGTGACAGAGGATGAAATGGTTGGATGGCATTACTGACTCAATGGACGTGGGTTTGGGTGGACTCCAGAAATTGGTGATGGACAGGGAGGCCTGGCGTGCTGTGGTTCATGGGTCGCAAACAGTTGGACACGACTAAGCAACTGAGCTGAACTGAACTCAAAGTCTTATAAAGAAATCTGATCACAAAATCTATCTAAGTCCATTTTTTTGTGTGGTTTTTAAGTTTTCAAACAATGTTACTGTTGAATTGCTTTAACTTAACAACAATTCTCTTTAGAACTCTATCAGAATTTACCAGAACATTTAACTTTGTTAATAATTCTTTCTTTTTGTGCTAATATGTAGTCAGTTTGTATAATATTTAATTTATTTGTCCACAATATCCAGTACAACTGGCACAATAGATTTGGTAGGAAATACAACAGATGTTTGATAAGTACATGGCTTGGCAGGTGAGTGGAGGTACTAGAGGGTAGTCTGTCAAACCTGAGCCTTGAGACTCTTTGTATCAGCAAGTGTGTTTTACAAAGATAGTGAAAAATCTTGGGTGAGTAAAGGACAGTTAAGAGGGCTTTACCATGTGCTACAATGGCATCAAAAGAGTTGACTCATTTGAATAGACCTTGATGCTGGGAAAGATTGAGGGCAGGAGGAGAAGGGGGTGACAGAGGATGAAATGGTTGGATGGCATTACTGACTCAATGGACGTGGGTTTGGGTGGACTCCAGAAATTGGTGATGGACAGGGAGGCCTGGCGTGCTGTGGTTCATGGGTCGCAAACAGTTGGACACGACTAAGCAACTGAGCTGAACTGAACTCAAAGTCTTATAAAGAAATCTGATCACAAAATCTATCTAAGTCCATTTTTTTGTGTGGTTTTTAAGTTTTCAAACAATGTTTACTGTTGAATTGCTTTAACTTAACAACAATTCTCTTTAGAACTCTATCAGAATTTACCAGAACATTTAACTTTGTTAATAATTCTTTCTTTTTGTGCTAATATGTAGTCAGTTTGTATAATATTTAATTTATTTGTCCACAATATCCAGTACAACTGGCACAATAGATTTGGTAGGAAATACAACAGATGTTTGATAAGTACATGGCTTGGCAGGTGAGTGGAGGTACTAGAGGGTAGTCTGTCAAACCTGAGCCTTGAGACTCTTTGTATCAGCAAGTGTGTTTTACAAAGATAGTGAAAAATCTTGGGTGAGTAAAGGACAGTTAAGAGGGCTTTACCATGTGCTACAATGGCATCATAGCTTTCACCCAAGGCTCATTATTTCACTTCACTAGCTGATATCTTGGTTGTTTAGAATTAGATTCAAGTAACTCCCCAGGTTGCTCAGTGGTAAAGAATCTGCTTGCAGTGCAGGAGCCGCAGGAGATGTGGGTTCGATTCCTGGGTCAGGAAGATCCCCTGGAGAAGGGCATGGCAATTCACTCCAGTATTCTTGCCTGGAAAATCCCATGGACAGTAGAGCCTGGTGGGCTACAGTCCATGGGGTCACAGAGTCAGACACTACTGAAGGGACTAAGCATGCTTAGCAATGTCTCCAGTTACTGCTTCTCTTTATAGAAAAATTAAGCTACTATCCAGTATAGGCAGCAACTTGTCAACATTCTGTTTTCAGTTTAGAGTCATCAGTCAAATATTTGGGAAGTTGAAATTTCCCATCACAACTGTTCTGTGCCTCTGTGCCAGCATTGTAAACTAAATTAGGAACATATCATCCATTTCTTCCATTTGGCCAGATAATTTGTTAATATGAATTTCATCAGCAAGATATCTTTTCGTCTCATTTAACCCTCATTCGAATGCTTCTTCATTATCCTTACCACCTAGATTGATGAATTTTCACACAGATAAGTGAATTTTTTGGGCACCCTTCCTTACAAATATTTCCTTGAAATACCACCAACTCTCAGTAATTATTATGAAGTAGTATTTACCATCTTATTTTTCAATTGTCAAGCTCTGTACTGGTCCTTTAAAACTATGAGACCCTTGACAGTGTTATTTTGGAAGTTTTTCCCAATTATTTTCCTATAGGAGTCTCGTGGCGCCTCCTAAACTATTCTGCATTTTCCCATGACATGACTACAGACCTTTCTGGTTACTGGTTTTATGATTTTGCGTGAATATTGCTTTCTTCTTTCTTTCATATTCAATGTAAAGGCCACCTAATAGTCTCCAAAACTTTCTTCCTTGTCCTCGTGAAGTGTACTCCAACCCTACCCAAAGATCATCATGGTACTACATGAAGTCATCAAACAGAAAATGACATATTGTTTGCCAATAATCTCTTCTAGTAAGTTCACTTCCTCAATGTTCCCACTTTTCCAAAGTCCTAATCATTGAGAGGAGGGGGTGGGAGAATCCCACCTGTGCTCCTGCGTCTTTTAGTCTGCAGCCTGGGACTTCTTAGATGCTAATGATGTCCCTTCTGTCTTCTAGCTTTCATTCCCATGAAGATCCAAGGACTGAATCCCTGATTAGTGGGGTTTAGCATGTTTCAGTAGACTATTGTATTTTCAGAACTAGTCACCAGAAAGATGGACAGCAGTGACCATCACTTACCCTTTTCCTCCCAGATTTCTTTACTCTACTGCTGCTTGGGTATCTTCTGGATGTGACTCCTGATTGTCCATGTACACAAAGAAAAAAATAAGCAGTGTCTGTAGAGGTAATTATATAGAGGTTGCTGTACAATGTGGCAGGCATAAATGTAGTACATGATTTTTCCGTATTTCTTTTTGGAATTTCCTTCTACCTTCTCTACCTCTCTTTTTTTTGTGATAAATTTCAAATCTTAAGCTTTCTTTTTCCATTTGGGGTATAGTCTTCCACAATGAACTATACTCTTTTATCACCCACAGTGCTTAATATAGTGTGCTAGATGATTCAGCATTTAATCAAGATTTTTAAAGGTAATTAACTCATAAAGATCCCATTAGTTATATGAGCAAAGATTTTGGAATCCACATTTGAACAGTAATTTGCAGTTGCTAGATTATTTGTTTTGGCTTGCTATGTTGTATTTCTGGTCAACTCTAAACAGCATGGATGATTTTTTTTTTTTCTGTGTAATTCACCATTAACATTTGCTAGCTTCATTAATAAACTTCAACTACAACCTCTTTGTTTTTATTAAGAATGGTGTGGATGCATCTGGTATATTAAAGTTGCAATGATTGGGTACCTGTATTAATTCCCTCACCATTTAAAAATTGAATTTCAGTTCAGTTCAGTTGCTCCGTTGTGTCCGACTCTTTGTGACCCCATGGACTGCAGCATGCTAGGCTTCCCTGTCCATTAGCAACTCCCAGAGCTTGCTCAAACCCATGTGCATCGAGTTGGAGATTCCATCCAACCATCTCATACTCTGTCGTCCCCTTCTCCTCCCTTAAATTTAAATTTGAAGACTTAAAATTTAAGTCTGAACTAAAATATTAATAAAATTTAGATGTAATCTCCTCTTTTCCTTTACTCTTTCAGGACAAGACCATTATTTTTGCATTTGCTAGCCAACGCAGGCTTCCCATAAAACTCATTCTGATCTAATTTTGTACCTGAGAATATTCATCTTGCTAGCTTCAGAAGGATTCTTCTCAGACATCTAAATCAAAATGCCTTGACTTGAAGCCAGGGAATTTGGAGATCAGGATTTTGTGTCCATATACCTTTATTCTGGTATCCAAAACTTACAGCATTCTGTTATAAAGGGGCCTATGACCCCCAAAGCATAACCATTTTTCTAGACTATTAGATGACAACAGAAAGTATCACTTTCTCTCCAAAAGAAGCAAAACAGCTCACATTCTCATTGATGTTCTTATCTTCACATGTTTCTTTTTCCTATTCTGGTTTGAGGATTTTTCTAAAACATCATCGATTTTCAAGTCCCATGCAGGTGCCTTTTCCATGTTTGATGTGACAAATCACAAGGCCTGGTTGTTTTGTTAGTTGTCGAGTTGCAGCATTGGAGTGTGAGAGTTGGCTCTACATGTGGACAGCTAGTCAGCCATGTCAGTGGACAGCGTCCAGGAGAAACATGATTCCTTTCAAAATGGCATTTTAAAACATACTTTTACTTCACATATGTATGAGATTAAAGCTTTCCCAAGAGGGGAGGGATGCCCGAGGGGGGCATATATGTATAATTATGGTTGATTCTCATTGTTGTATGGCAGAAAGTAACACAACATTGTAAAGCGATCATCCTCCAATTAAAAAAAAAAAAACTTACCCATAATTTGTAAAGATTTTAAGGCTTCTGTCTCTTTCATTTGTCTTTTTCCTGCTGTGCTATAGATTTTCTCTAAAGCTAAGTGTTGTATTTTATAACCTGTAAAATACATCTCCTTTTTAAAGCTGAATACAGCCAAGTGGACTTTAAAGAGCATAACTTTGATGCACACAGGAAGTGGAAAGAGACAGTGATTACTATGTTCTATTTCTGATAGTTTACTATTTCATTTCTTGGCCTACATAGCTTTCATGATGAACTCCATTGGCTCCCTGAGAAATTATTCTACAGATCAATAATTTTTGTGTATTTGAATCAGTGACAACTCAGGGACCTCGGGGAACTTGAAATTGTACTACTTAATTTGTTTTTGTGAACGTCAGGCTCTGTTTTATACTATACGTTATCTACTTGTAGTTTCCGTAATTGGGCTATAACTGCGGGAAGCTGAGTCAAGACTGGCCCTCTATTTTAACATCATTATGTCTCAGCTGTCTCTGTATCCTTCCCTATTAAAAAAATTTAAGTTAAAAACTTCCCATTTCTCCTGAGAACTGTGAACATTGTTCTTAAGGAAGACTCCCATGCTCTCTGTACGTCCCTGTTCAAGCAGCTGATACTTTAATTACAGATGTGGCTGTCATCACATACACTAGTGTAAATCTTTCTAGGTCTTAGAGACACAATTCACGGAGGGACTAATATCTTTACACAGCCTCTTTCTTAAAGAGAATTGGGAAGATAAGACCTGAATAAGGTGTGAGGAGGTCAGAGAGCTACAAAATGAACGGTTGAAGATTTTCTACAAATTAGGGCAAGTATAGTCTCCTCCATCTCCCAGCAGCAGACTTGAAGCCAAATTGTAGATGCCTCTCTGAGAATGTTGCAAGAACATGACAATAGACACAAATCTATAATTTTGGCCTGGGACATAGGGAAGC
The DNA here is from genome assembly GCA_006408695.1 of Aepyceros melampus. Lineage (NCBI taxonomy): Eukaryota > Metazoa > Chordata > Mammalia > Artiodactyla > Bovidae > Aepyceros > Aepyceros melampus. The sequence continues at coordinate 264,385 of SJXQ01011789.1, read as the reverse complement.
ACTTCTAATTGGTTTTTAGTAACTACAATAAAGTAACTACTATTATAAGATATATGTGTTCATCCCCACCCCCATCTGAATTCAGGAGGTCTGTGGACTCTCTCCCAAATTCTTTAAATATAAAGTGTTGACATTTTAGATGTTTAAGTTTCCTAATCTAGAACAAGACTTGTTGGCATTGAGAGGGAAAGGAATGCCAAGAAGCTTCAGTTGGTTTTAGTTTACTTGCCTCGATTTCTTCTCTTCTTTAAATTCTCCTTTTTCTTTTCTCTTCTTCTGTTTGCCAAATCCCAGAGTAGCTTGAGGATTGTTGTAAGTGATGTCCAGAGTCAGTAAAATGTTTACCGCATTTTCCATAATGTGAACCAGGGAATAAATAATTGGAACACAGAAGGGGTAGACTGAAGAGGGTGCCTTTTCTGCTGTACAGCAGCAGGAGATGTAGGAAGTAACCCACTCAGCTCCTCTCAAGCGGAGTGACTGACAAAATGTTGATGATTTCACTGTATTTTCCATGAAATAGAGCCTTCTCACATTTTTGCAAAGATCATTTATTTTGCCTGTTAACTGAGAATGCAGAATGTCCTTGAGCATTTTTACTCATAGAACTAACGAGGACAAGTTAAAAAAATTATTGTACAAATATTTTGCTAAACTTTCTTGCCAAATGCCTGCTGCAATAATAAGCTAATACGATCCTTATTACTGTCACAGGACCTTAAGACAATAGCAGTCCTCTTGCTGCATGGATCGCTTCAGTCGTGTCCGACTCTTTGAGACCCCATGGACTGTAGCCCGCCAGGCTCCCCTGTCCCTGGGATTCTCCAGGCAAGAACACTGGAGTGGCTTGCCATTTCCTTCTCCAATGCATGAAAGTGAAAAGTGAAAGGGAAGTCGCTCAGTCGTGTCTGACTCTTTGTGACCCCATGGACTGCAGCCCACCAGGCTCCTCTGTCCATGGGACAGCAAGAGTACTGGAGTGGGGTGTCATTATTAAGACAATAGCAGTCCTCTTGCTGCATGGATCGCTTCAGTCGTGTCCGACTCTTTGAGACCCCATGGACTGTAGCCCGCCAGGCTCCCCTGTCCCTGGGATTCTCCAGGCAAGAACACTGGAGTGGCTTGCCATTTCCTTCTCCAATGCATGAAAGTGAAAAGTGAAAGGGAAGTCGCTCAGTCGTGTCTGACTCTTTGTGACCCCATGGACTGCAGCCCACCAGGCTCCTCTGTCCATGGGACAGCAAGAGTACTGGAGTGGGGTGTCATTGCCTTCTCCGACTAAAATAAACTAGAGGATACCAAATTTATACTAATTAGGATCCTGTATAGCTTTTACTGTGTCTTCATCAGAAAACAAGTTGAAAGCAATACATTATAAATTGTTTTTTTTCCCATATTTTTAAGCTTCTTGATGCTGAGTAGTATGGTGAGGGTTCTGTGGTATTATGTGACTTGAGGAACTTTCAAAGTTCCAAGTCACTGCCAAGTCTGAAAAGATAAATTTGGAAAAATGTATTCACTATAATGCTTCCTTGGCACCATTCACAATCGCTGATTTCTTCAAAACCAGGTGTTCTGCAGTGGATGGGGGAATTCTTTCATCTCTGAGGTCCAGCCACAGTTCTGTTGGGCCAGCAAAAAGAAGAGCTGTTCTAGTAATCCAGGGTCTTTGGCTTCTGGGATCTGTTGTCCTAATGGTCTCTGAATGGCCACTTAGCCACACTGTCCTTTTTCAGGGCAAGGGGAGTCTGCTTTTCACCCCAAGTCACCTAGGACCGGACCTTCTCATCCATTCTCTCTTCCTCTCTACCTGGAGCCTTTGCCTCCACACTGGTTTCTTCTTGTCTTGGAAACGGTGAAAGCCCTTCCTCTGTCTCACATACTGTTATTGCCATCTTTACCCTCACTACCGGGAACTCCTTCCTTTGACCTTTTGAGTTGTTAGATCTTGAGCTGCCACCTCACTTCTCTCTTTTCCTTCACCATCCACCTTTCTGTTCAAGTGTAAGATTTTGTATTCATTACTTTCTTATTCACCCTAAGGTTTCTCCCCTGATTCTTTCAATTGCCAAATGTCTGCTGCAATAGTAAGTTAATATGATCTTATTCACCCTGTATTCCTCTCCCCACCTTCACTTGTCTACTAAAACTACCACTTGCACGTTATCAGTGACCTCTATTCGTGAAATCCATTTTTGGGGGTCTTCCTTTTCTTGTTCTCCACTGTTGAGATAATTACTTTCATAGGATCTTTTCCTCCTTGGTTGCCATGAACGAGGCTGTCCTGGGGTTTTCTTCTCTCCCTAGCCAGTTCCCATCTTGCACATTCCTTGTTTTTTCTTTCTTCTCCAAATTGGAAAATATGAGATTATTCCAGGCTCTAGTGTGTCTTTTTCTGTTCTTCGTTGTCTTCTACCTCTTGATATCACTCTGTGTACACAACTCTTAAATGTACACATCAATGTAGTTGATTTTCTTCTAAGTGCTGATCTAAATCACCATCAGCTTATTTGATATTTTCTCCTCAAGATCTTCTCGAGACACTCCCCGAATCAGATAGTAGCCACAGAAAATTTCAATTTATTTAGCATTTTCCAAGTGCTATGCAAGAGTCTGGAACTACAGAGATAAATAGGATATATCCCTTCCCATCAGAGATTTATACTCTAGAGGCAGAGACAGTTCTCTGTTCCATTCCATTCAGTCGCTCAGTCGTGTCCGACTCTTTGAGACCCCATGAATCGCAGCACGCCAGGCCTCCCTGTCCATCACCAACTCCCGGAGTTCACTCAGACTCACGTCCATTGAGTCCGTGATGCCATCCAGCCATCTCATCCTCGGTCGTCCCCTTCTCCTCCTACCCCCAATCCCTCCCAGCATCAGGGTCTTTTCCAATGAGTCAGCTCTTCGCATGAGGTGGCCAAAGTACGGGAGCTTCAGTTTTAGCATCATTCCTTCCAAAGAAATCCCAGGGTTGATCTCCTTCAGAATGGACTCGTTGGATCTCCTTGCAGTCCAAGGGAATCTCAAGAGTCTTCTCCAACATCATACTTCAAAAGCATCAATTCTTCGGCGCTTAGCCTTCTTCACAGTCCAACTCTCACATCCATACATGACTATTGGAAAAACCATAGCCTTGACTAGACAGACCTTAGTCGGCAAAGTAATGTCTCTGCTTTTGAATATACTGTCTAGGTTGGTCATAACTTTCCTTTCAAGGAGTAAGCGCCTTTTAATTTCATGGCTGCAGTCACCATCTGCAGTGATTTTGGAGCCCAAAAAAATAGTCTGACACTGTTTCTACTGTTTCCCCATCTATTTCCCATGAAGTGATGGGACCAGATGCCATGATCTTCGTTTTCTGAATGTTGAGCTTTAAGCCAACTTTTTCACTCTCCTCTTTCACTTTCAACAAGAGGCTTTTTAGCTCCTCTTCACTTTCTGCCATAAGGGTGGTGTCATCTGCATATCTGAGGTTATTGATATTTCTCCTGGCAATCTTGATTCCAGCTTGTGCTTCTTCCAGTCCAGCGTTTCTCATGATGTACTCTGCATAGAAGTTAAAAAGCAGGGTGACAATATACAGCCTTGACGTACTCCTTTTCCTATTTGGAACCAGTCTGTTGTTCCATGTCCAGTTCTACTCACTGTGAAAACATCCACCTGTGAGAAAGAAACTATTCAAGAAGCAATAACTAAATTTTCAGTTCTCTAAGACACTGGCATACCTACTACTCACATCTCTGTACTCTTTCCTACTTTCATAAAGGCAAACAGGATTTTTGAAACTTCCAAAGAGAAAACCCCCAGCAATTGTACAGAGCTCTGAGCTGCTCTAGTCAGAAAGTTTAAACTTGAATATTCCCAGGGCTTCCCAGATGGCACTAGCAGTAAAGAACCTGCCTGCCATTGCAGGAGATGTGGGTTTGATCCCTGAATAGGAAAGATCCCCTGGAGTAGGAAGTGGCAACCCACTTCAGTATTTATGCCTGGAGAATCCCCATGGACAGAGGAGCCTGGCGGGTTACAGTCCATTGGGTCACAAAGAGTTGGACACGACTGATAAGACTTAGCATAACACATTCCCAAGTCTAGCTGCCAAAGAGCCTCACATAACTGTTCCAGGAAAACATAGTTAAGGGTATGGAAACTGTGTTATGATTTTGCTCTAGAATTCCCTCTACAGATTTGAGTCTGCTTGGTTCAACCACTTGTAAACAAACTTGAAAAGTCACGTGGTTGACTTTTCCACTCAAAACACGCAGGGTCACCTACCCTTTTAAAACCCTTTACAAATAAACATCCCTTCTGATACAAAGGAATTATGGGCTTCTAATGTATTTTGATTATAAAGACAATAGGTCTAGGGGACAGTTACAGATAGGTAACCCCCCTCTTTCTTTTCATGCATTTCAAAGTCTTGTACCACCAACTTCACCAAAGATATACTATCACAAGATAATAGAAGAGGATCATAAAGGTCAGATCTTCTTATAATCCATAATTAATGGGCCCTCTTCTCATCCCTGGTGGCTGAGAGGTTAAAGCGTCTGCCTGCAATGCGGGAGACCCGGGTTTGATCCCTGGACGGGAAGATCCCCTGGAGAAGGAAATGGCAACCCACTCCAGTATTCTTGCCTGGAGAATCCCGTGGACGGAGGAGCCTGGTAGGCTACAGTCCACGGGGTCGCAAAGAGTCGGACACGACTGAGCAACTTCACTTCACTTCACTTCACTTCTACCCACTCATTGTAACAGCAGTAAAGGATTATCGATGAATGAGCTGTGTTGTGTGACTGCCTTCATCAGAAAGGAAAGGTTTCCGGTTTAGAAATAGGTCCTCCAGAAGGGAGTGCCTGGGAACCCTTCAGGGGAATCTATAAAAGGACTTGGCTTTCAACTGCTGCTGATGGAGAAATAGAAATGCTGACTTTTGAGCATGGTTTTAAATTAACAAGACAAAATCTGCAAAGCAAATTTATTATAATATGTTCCAAGGTCATATCTGCTGAGATTACATTTTTACTAGTTTCTTTTTTCTTTCTTTTTTGGATGGGGGGGTGGGCAGTGAAAAAGTATTTCAATGCCAATGACCTAGAGTAGCTTTTAAAGACCTGTGGTTTCCTTTCTGCCCTAAAATGTTGATGTTCAGAAGGGACAGAGATTGGGCACTGTTACATCTGTAGTGGGGGCAGTAGAATTGGAATTCTCCAAGCCAGAGTACTGGGGTGGGTATTTCCTTCTCCAGGGGATCTTCCCATCCCAGGGACCGAACGCAGATCTCGCACATTGCAGGTGAATTCTTTACCAGCTGAGCTACCAGGGAAGCTTGATGAGGCTAGAAGGCTTTTCTAATCACTTTCCCAGATTCTCTCTACTGGTCTGAAAAGATCATCGATTCCCACGTTCCACTGTTTATGGCTGACAATACAAGATTTCCTTCAGTGGCTGTAAAAAGCAGACTGTAAATGTACACTATTAGGGCAATGATAGCTTGCTCTGACAGACAGAATCTGGGTCCCGTGCAACTTTCAGCTCTGCCAAAACTTAGTCACTACCCTTTCAGCACAGAAGATTTCAAAACACCCAAGTGCGATGGATATCACACATTTTCCTCTGAGCTTTGGTGAACAGGACAGGGTGGAACTCCTGTTTTACTTTACTAGAGATCATTTCAGGGATAGGAACCAAATCCCATAGAAACCCCCAAATCTCTTTTAATACATGAGATACTGAAATACTTTCCCATACTTTACAGATATTTTTTCCCAATGACTACACAGTCACTGCATAAACCCAGATACAAACACGAGTGAAATAAAAAAAGATAGGAGAATTCTAGATAATCTAAATGTAAAAGCCCTCTGCTCACAAATATATTAACAGTTTTCCTTAGAATAGCAATAGGATTTCAGAAAAAGCAGAATTTCTTCCTCAATTGAAGGATAATTTTCTGAATTGTTTATTTTGCATTTCAAAGCATGACCAAAGGGCAACAGGTCACCTTTAAAAACTCATCTGAAAATTCTTCTTGCAGTTTATTTATAATAATGTGAGATTACATAGTGTTATGAGTTAGTTGATGCTCAGACTCTTAAAAGGTTTTCAAAAGGAAAAGGACAGGCAAGATCAGTGGTTGCAAGGTTATAAACCTCCTTTAATCTCAAAGCAGAACATAATGTAATTTTAAAATTACAGAAGTGCAAAGAAATTAATTTTTCCTTTCAACAATGAGCTTGTAATTAAGGGTACTTTCTTTTGGGGAGGAATGAGGAATAATCCGGCTAAGAAAAGCCTCCCCAACAAAACAATCTGTACACTCATTTATAGGGTAAATGTTTTTCCAGAGTAGTGGTCTATCTTTATTGTGTGTTAAAAGTATTTATTGGAGAAACTTTGATTTGGCAAAGTAAGACAACTGTTTTATATAATAAGCTTAACAAAAGAAACGGCCTGCCAAATCCCTGACAATAAACAGTCAGGAATTTAAAGGGACTCTGTTAGATTCTTGGAAGAATAAACAGGTTATAAAAATAATCATAAAAAGCCACCTACAGGGTGACAACAATCCACCAAGGCCCTGACTTCAGCCCACACTGTCGCTCACTCACCTCCAGGCACGTGGTCCCACTGGAAGCCCTGGTCCTGATCAAACCTTACAGTGGCTTAAGGCTAATGGAAATTAAAAGTTTTATCATGTAGTCTCTGTAACTGATAATTCCCTCAGAATGCATGCATGGAGCATAATGCTAGCAAAGAAAATCCAATTTCTAGATAAAGACATTTTTCTTCCATATTTATATTCAAAAGATTATATTAAACCTGATTGATAGTCTTCCTGTGTTTCTCTCTACCACTGGATGAGATGGTAAGAAAGATACATCCTTTTACAAAAAAGATAATAAATGTACTTCAAATGTTAACTGTTGTAATATTAAAAGAAAAGCAAAAATAATGCCAAAGTGTCTGACACGGTGAAGCTTCTAAGAGAAGAAAATTCCATCAGAACACTTTAGGGAATGGCTATCTGACCTCTGACAAGTTAACAAGCACAATCTGATCATCACTTTAAAGGTTAAGCTTCATTTAAAAAATACCAAAGTGTCCAATGATACAGCTGAAAAATATGCTTTTCTTTCCCAAGACTGCAAAGAAATTGCAAAGTTTTAAACATTACAAGAATCAATATTTCCTTTTTAATTAATTAAAAACTATAATTTAGAAATGTGGGTAACAGACCATCATGTGGTCTTTAGAAAGGTATTGTTTATCAAAACTTAAGTAACAAGACAGATATTTATAGTAAAATAAAAATTTTCATAAATCATAAACTTATTTTATATATGTACTCATAAAAACAACTTATAATGTTAAGAAAGTAATTAAATGATTTCTTCTTTTTTCACATTTTTAAATAAATTATTCCTATTGAATTCTTTGAGTCCATTGGCCCTCAAAATTCTAATATTTGTCAGAATTATTCAAAAAAGATTTTAAATACATTAATAATCTTTTGTACTTATAATGAAGACAGTATTCAAACTTTTGGATATTCATTTTTATCTCTATGCCAACAAAATGTGATTTACTGAAACACTAAAAATTAAAACTGAAGACATTTATTGGGTTTTGAACCTGACAGCTCATAATTTATGATCAGTGTTTTCAGAGAGATCCAGGAAGTAATACCTAGATACACAGCTGAGTTATGAACTATGTTTGGGAAGGAGATTATCTGTCACTGCCAGGCATTCCAAGTGTTCAACTTTCAATTTTACTGAGATAGCTTCATGGATATTTCAAAACATCAAAATGAAAAAGGCCAAGAAAAGGACTTGTTATCTACCATCATTTAATATTCTCCATCTGGCTATGAGTTGGAATGCCAAGACGCCCAGACTTGCTGCCTCATACTGTTTCATTTGACTCAGGATGCCACTGCTGACTTCTCAGCCATCAGGAAAAAATAAGTCTAGGGTAGCTTTTCCTCTACACTAGTTAATACCTTTGACTTGATAAGAACTGCCCATCAATCAAGGTGACATTATCCGACCTGATGCTACAGGCACCTCCGAACCCCTCAGAGCCTCTGTCTTAATTCAACTGAATTATATCATCCAAAAACTAGAGAGGAGTCTTAAACACAATAGATAGGATACCACACCTGGCCTTAAGGAGCTCACACAATTCATCAGGTAAGAGGGTGCACTTCCAGTCTGGAGTCCCTACGGGGCCAGAGCAGGTGTCAGGAGCCTGGCCACAGGAGAAACTTAATAGCAAGACCTTAGCAAAGTTAGGAGAGACACTTCCCTGCCCATTGTATCTACTTTGCCCCTGCCCCCAGAAGAGAGAGAGAGAAGCTTCTTGGGGATGGGAAGGAGGTGCTCCTACTGCTTTTTTTTTTTTTTTTTCTGAAGTATAGTTGACTTTCCTAAAGGAAATTAACCCTGAATATTCATTGGAAGAACTGATGCTGAAGCTCCAATACTTTGGCCACCTACTGCAAAGAGCCAACTCATTGGAAAAGACCCTGATTCTGGGAAAGACTGAAGGCAAAAGGAGAAGAGGGTGGCAGAGCACAAGATGGTTGGATAGCATCACCAATTCAACAGACGTGAACTTGAGCAAATTCCAAGAGAGTAGTGAAGGACAGGGAAAGCTTGGCATGCTGTAGTCACTGGGTCACAAAGAGTCAGACATGATTTAGCAACTAAACACAATAGTTGATTTTCTATTTACTACTTACTATTACTATTATACTGCTTACTATTTACTAAAATGTTTTAGTTTCAGAATTTCAGGTGTACAACGCAGTGAAATATTATTTTTATAGATTATGCTCCATTACAATTTATTACAAGATAATGGCTATAATTCCTTATGCTATACAGTATATCCTGGTGGCTGTTCTATGTTATACACCATAGTTTGTTTGTGTCTTTTCATTGCATACCCTGATTTATTTCAGGGCTGTAGCCCTTCTTGAGACCCCTGTCCACTGGTCTCCAAAATGCAAGTGCTCAAGCCAGTATCCTTAGAGCTGAAGTAGTTCCCTTTTTTTCGGTAACATTGCTGGTGATAATACCACCAGTGGAAGAAAATAATTCCCCTTTCACTCTCCATTCAACTATTTTTGTTGTCCTGAGGGAGACATTAGTTCAGTTCAGTTCAGTTCAGTCGCTCAGTCGTGTCCGACTCGTTGCGACCCCATGAATCGCAGCACACCAGGCCTCCCTGTCCATCACCAGCTCCCGGAATTCACTCAGACTCACGTCCATAGAGTCAGTGATGCCATCCAGCCATCTCATCCTCTGTCGTCCCCTTCTCCTCCTGCCCCCAATCCCTCCCAGCATCAGAGTCTTTTCCAATGAGTCAACTCTTCCTATGAGGTGGCCAAAGTACTGGAGTTTCAGCTTTAGCATCAGTCCTTCCAAAGAAATCCTGGGGTTGATCTCCTTCAGAATGGACTGGTTGGATCTCCTTGCAGTCCAAGGGACTCTCAAGAGTATTCTCCAACACCACAGTTCAAAAGCATCAATTCTTTGCTGCTCAGCCTTCTTCACAGTCCAACTCTCACATCCATACATGACCACTGGAAAAACCATAGCCTTAGGTCCACTTTTACTACTTATGCTCTTAGGTCTGCAACAGAGACAGCAGAGAAGTCACTCTGTGTATCAGTTTTAACTGCCGGCATAGCAAAGCATCTCAAAGGTGCTGGAAAGTACTACTCTCCCTGGAAAGGCAAGGAAAGACTACAGAAAAGGGGCAGTCACAGTGGGTCTAGAATGAAAAGTGCTTCCCCCACCCCAAGAAAGAATTTCAGCTTAAGTAGCAGGCAGAGAAAACAGCTGTTTCACACAGATCATATGCGCAAACCGGGGCATGGTGGTAGGAGCCAGTGGAGAAAAAAGACAAGTAAAGGACTGGATTACCTATGTCATAGAATACTCCCCCTCTTATGGGCTTCCCAGGTGGCCCAGTAGTAAAGAATCTGCCCGCCAATGCAGGAGACGCAAGGGACATGAGTTTGATCCCTGGGTCAGGAAGATTCCCTGGAATCGGAAATAGTAAACCATTGTAATATTGTTGCCTGGAGAATCCCATGGACACAGGAGCCTGGCAGGATATAGTCCATAGGGTCACAAAAGGTAGGACACAACTAAGCACAAGTTGATGAGACAGCACTCCCCTCTGACCTCATTCTGGAATGCCAGGACGCCCAGACTGGCTGCATCATACGGTTTCCACTCCGTGCCTCACCCTCTGGCAGACCCTTTACCTATATCACCATTTATGACCCAACTACCTGTCTAAGGAGGTTACACTGTCCCATGCTAAGCAGAGTGAACTAAGGCTCAGCAAGTTTAAGTAACCTGAACAAAACCACATGGCTCTTGGGGTCAAAGTTCAAATTCTCTAGTGACTATCGAATTATCCCTGGCAATGGGACTCTTTTTCAAACAAAATCTCATTTAAATCAACAGCCCAGAGAATCAAAGGTTGACTATATATTTATTTTATAATATCTTTGAACTGAACTGAACTTGAAGGGAAGCCACCTCAGCTACATAGCCAATAGGGATTCTGGAATGAATGGAAGAGAGAGTGCAGATAAGACAGGGCATCCCACTCAGACATGGGAAACAGACTATCAAAGGTTAACCTTTAATTAGCAATTCCTCAAATCTCATTGCTGCTGCTGCTGCTAAGTCACTTCGTTGTGTCTGACTCTGTGCGATCCCATGGACTGTAGCATGCCAGGCTTCCCTGTTCATCACCAACTCATGGAGCTTACTCAAACTCATGTCCATTGAGTCGGTGATGCCATCTAACCATCTCATCCTCTGCCATTCCCTTCTCCTCCAGACTTCAACCTTTCCCAGTGTCAGGGTCTTTTCAAATGAGTCAGTTCTTCGCATCAAGTGGCCAGAGTGTTGGAGTTTCAGCTTCAGAATCAGTCCTTCCAACGAATATTCAGAACTGATTTCCTTTAGGATGGACTGGTTAGATCTCCTTGTTGTCCAAGAGACTCTCAAGAGTCTTCAACACCACAGTTCAAAAGCATCAATTCTTCTGTGCTCAGCTTTCTATATAGTCCAGCTCTCACATCCATACCTGACTACTGGAAAAACCATAGCTTTCACTAGATGGATCTTTGTTGGCAAAGGATGCATACCTGTGTGCTAAGCTGCTTCAGTCGTGTCAGACTCTTTGTGAACCTACGGACCATAGGCTCCTCGGTCCACGGGATTCTCCAGGCAAGAATACTGGAGTGGGTTGCCATGCCCTCCTCCAGGGGATCTTCCCCACTCAGAGATCAAACTCGAGTCTCCCATGTCTCCTGAATTGGGAGGCAGATTTTTTACCACTACCACCACCTGAGAAGCCCAAAAATAAAAGATAAGAACCAAATAAACCTTTCTGGTACTTACACTTAAATTTTAAAATGGCACTCTCTTTTCACAAACTGCTTTTTAAATGTGTACCTCAACAGGAAAAAAAGTCTGTCCCACTTTTCAGGAATAATATGCTGTAATGTGTGTCTAACATAGCATAGGACAGCTTAGGGACTGTCACTCAATTTACTGCAGTCATACAGAAAAAAGTGGCTGACATTCCAAAAGCACTGCACTTGCAGGAAAGCTACTGGAGTCCCCAGCACAGTATCCCGTGGGCTGAGGGTTATTTTTCACTCAACTTCTGCACCAGACATAGTTATCCAAGGGGAGTCAACTTCCAAAATACTGACAGAAGTCCTCCCTGAAGCTGAAATCAGCCCCACTTCCCTTCTCAAAGATTATCTTCAGCAATGGTTCACCCAAAGGCACAGATTTGGGGGAAATTCTTTTTTTTTTTTTCTTTTTGGTTAAGAGCAAGCAAGAAGATGGATCATCAAATATAGCCAGTAAGTACCTAGTACTACTTCTTAGAACACACTGCTGTGAAGGTCTCATATAACTGACAGACACTTATGCCAAGACACCTAAAACCACTGGTAGGCTCACCTTCTAAGCATTCAGGTAAGAAGAAAAAGGTGGCTGAGGAGGTCTGGAGGATTCTCACTGATCCAGAGGATCCTGAGCAAACCCACAAAACACTCAAAGTCCAGGAGAGTTTTTTATTATACATTTTTCAATCATAGGTTAAGAAAGTGCTATGGACATAATACAGGCTTCCCTGGTGGCTCAGTAGTAAAGAATCCGCTTGCCAATGCAGGAGACATGAGTTCAATCCATCTCAGTCAAAAGGATCCCCTGGAGAAGGAACTGGCAACCCACTGTAGTATTCCTGCCTGGGAAATCCCATGGACAGAAGAGCCTGGTGGGCTAGAGTCCATGGGGTGGCAAAAGAGTCGGACACGATTTAGCGACTAAAACAATGGACATAATAAGCACTACTAAGTGCTTTTATAACCTCCTCTTATAAATAAGGTCATTCCTGAATCTTAAACAGTCTTTTAATATGATGAAACATATTTAAAAAATGAAAAGACTACATTAAAAGATTAGAGAAAATGTAAATGTAGTTAATCCCTTCTAATCCGAAAATGCACACGCAGGATGGTTTTCGATTTTTGTACATTAGTTTAATGTACTACTAGTGACTTTCTACTGTGTCTTTTCCATAGGAAAATACAGGAACGAAGATATGATGCTCCCTCAGGGTCCACTGTCACATACAGGATGGGCTAAGCTCCCAAGGGGAGAGGCGAAAGGCAACCTCAGTTAACAGGTGTCTTTTCTCTTCACTTTTAATGAGCCAAATGCATTTTAATAAGATCCAGGGTGATCCTCTGAGTATTTTGCTAGTTATCCAAGCAACTTGCTTTTACATGATATATTTTCCTTATATTGTCCTGGAAAAGAAAATAGCTTAAACTTCTATTTGTGATTTTAAAAAAATGCCTATCACATAGATAATATATTAAATATGATGTAGTACTGGTTTAAAATAAAGTTATAAAATAAATGTCCTAGGGAATGTAATGTACAGCATGGTGACTTATAGTTAATAACACTGTATTGCATATTTGAAAGTTGCTGAAAGTAGTCCTTAAAAATTCTCATCTCAAGAAAAAAAAGTTGTAACTATGTGTTGTGATAGATGCTAATTTAGTAAGACTTAATTTGGGGGGGCTCCAAAATCACTGCAGATGGTGACTGCAGCCATGAAATTAAAAGATGCTTACTCCTTGGAAGAAAAGTTATCACCAACCTAGATAGCATATTCAAAAGCAGAGACATTACTTTGCCAACAAAAGTGCGTCTAGTCAAGGCTATAGTTTTTCCAGTGGTCATGTATGGATGTGAGTTTGACTGTGAAGAAAGCTGAGCGCTAAAGAATTGATGCTTTTGAACTGTGATGTTGGAGAAGACTCTTGAGAGTCCCTTGGACTGCAAGGAGATCCAACCAGTCCATTCCGAAGGAGATCGGCCCTGGGATTTCTTTGGAAGGAAGGATGCTAAAGCTGAAACTCCAGTACTTTGGTCACCTCATCCGAAGAGTTGACTCATTGGAGAAGACCCTGATGCTGGGAGGGATTGGGGGCAGGAGGAGAAGGGGACGACCGAGGATGAGATGGCTGGATGACATCACTGACTCAATGGACGTGAGTCTGAGTGAACTCCGGGAGTTGGTGATGGACAGGGAGGCCTGGTGTGCTGCGATTCATGGGGTCTCAAAGAGTCGGACACGACTGAGCGACAGAACTGAACTGAACTGATTGGGGTAAGCATCTCACAATACATAATATATTAAATCACTGTGTTGTATACCCAAAACCATGTATTACACATCAATTATATTTCAATTTGTTAAAAGTATATATGCAAATACTTTACAAAGTTCAAAGACCTACTAAATTGGAAGGCAGCCATGGAATTGATAGCAGAAGTAGATGAGTAATGAACATCATAATAATGAAACTGACCTTCAGATACGCTATTTTATCATCATTTTATTGTGAAGGTATGATTTGAGCATTTAATCTATTCTAATTTAGTATCAATAACTATGCCCATGGAATGAAAAAAAAAGAAAAAAGATTTTCGGTAACTTCTAACCTCCTCTCACCCAAAACTTACAGGCTACACTATGGTTGCACTGGTAGGTTAAACTGGAGAAAGAGACTGAACCCAAATCTTCAGAAAGGGCTCAGTAAGGAGCATGTGCAAGCAAACTTTTTCACTAATATCATGTGACTTTCATCAATGACGTCACACCCCTGGCTTTTCTCCTACTTCCAGGGCTGCTACTAATACTTCTCTGTATGTTTCTCTGACCACCCTTTACGGTGGAAATCCCAAAGGCTGCTCCTCAGTCACCTTCTTTGTTCAGTCTCTATTCTCTGCATGACTTTATTACCAACTACAGGCTAAAGACTCTCAAATGTATGTGCCCTTTCTAAATTTATCATCTATCATCTCCACACCCATCTGTCTAAACGCCTACTTGCCCTTTCCTCTGAGATAGCTCACCTATAACTCAAATGTTATGTGTGCAAAACTGAACTCATGAACAGAACTTGGGAAAAGTCTTCCTCCCCTATGTGAATGTTACCAGTATCCCTGCTAAAATCTTGGAGCATCCTGGACCACAATTTCCCATGTGCTATCAGTTACCAAGTTCCACTGGTTCTGCCTTCAAAACCTCCCTTTTCTCTCTCCACTTCTCTCATCTCTGCCACCACCCAATCCAACGCCCTGTTATCTCCTTTATGCATTCTTGCTTCCTCCAGCCCCTTCACCAGGAAATGCCTAGAATGATATCCAAATGCGATTCATTTGTCAATCCTCTTTTTCTCAAGCTGGCTCTTTGGATTTCATTTCCCTCAGGACACTACATGATGGTGCTGGCCCAGCTTACAACTTTTCCTTCCACCCTCTCTCCTAGGCTCACTTTGATCCAATAACACAACTTGCTCCCTGTTTCTCAAAAACAACCCAACTCCTTCTTTTCTCAACCTTCCTGCCTGAGTTTTTCTCTCTGGCAACGATCTTCTCCAGACGAGCTCCTCTGGTCTCTGGTCCTATCTTAACAAGACATTTCTCAGGAGAACCTTCATTTCCCCTCTGACTCATGACCCTCTCTCCTAGTAGCCTGTGTGTCTTCATGTTAAACCACACTTACTACTTATGACATTATTATTATTATTATTTGCCTCTATTGCTGCAGTACCAGCTTCCTGTTCCCCACGTGAACACAGCTCCCTGTTCCCCCAGCATCACACACAGTTGTACCGAGAACACAGCAGTTGCTCCATGGGCATCTGTTGACCAAACAAATGCTGATGTTTAAGGAGACTTTCTGGGCATGCCCCAAGTCACTAACCCTGACAGTTCTGGTTCTTATTAGGCAGCTAATCTCAGGCCAAATTTCACATTGTTTCTCTTAACCCACGTGCATCACCCCTTTCCTCAAGAGTCAAGATCAAGAGGAGAAAGGCCTGGATTTTAATCTTGTATCTGCATCAAAAACTTAGTAAGTGAGCTTTAGCAAAAGTGCATGGGTTCTCCAGTCTTCAGATTTCTTACTGTATGAAAAAGTCTTCTCAGGGCACTGAATCTGTGAAAGCATACTGTTTTCTATCAACAACAAAATTGTGCTCACACCCAAAGTAAAATATCCCCTTTGAAATTCTCTGAGTTATCCTTGCTTCCAAGTCTTTGTCAATGTCACTCTCCTTTGATCACATCACTTTCAAGAATCTTGAGTTGGAGTTCAGGCCCATCAGGCAGAGCCTACGGGAGACGAATAGGCCTCCACTCACTGCATATTCCTTCCGGAAACTAGTTAATCTATGAGGACTGGGCCTAACAAAGCTTCTAGGTAGGTTAGGATCCTGGCAGGTGCTTCCTAGCTTCTCAGAGTAAAGTACAAAGTTCCCTCAAGGTCCCAAGGCCCTCTATAAGCCCTTCCATTGTTTTAATCACACCAGCCTCTTTGCTATTCAAACATTCCAAACCTACTTCCACCTCTCCCGCTGCCTCCTCTGGCCTTTGCACTTCTTGCTCTCAGCCTGGAGCTCTCCTCCCACCCAGACATTCTAATGACTCCTTCCCTTCCTTTCAATCAGGTCTTTGCTCAAATTTCAGACCTGATCCCTGAGGCTTTCTGTGTCTAGGCTATACTACCCGCCCCCCTAGCCCCATCCCAGTGCTCTCTATTCCTGAGCTGGGCTTCATTCTTCTCAATATTTGTCATTACAAGTATACACACATTGGCTGTCTCCTCCAACTTGAGTGTAAGGATCATAAGGAAAGGAACTTGGCTTTGTTTTCCATTATATAGCCAGTGTTTAAATGAGTAGATACTCAGAAAAAATAGTTACTGAAAGAATGAATGAGTGAATGAATGAACAAAGCAATGAATAAGTGATGTTCTGCTAGCAACCAAGAAGACAGCAGAATCAAGAATCTGCCAATCTAAAGCTGCAGGAATATGTGGGGACTTCCCCTAGTGGTCCAGTGTTTAAGACTCTGTACTTCCAATGCAGGGATATGGTTCCATCCCTGGTCAGGGAACTAAGATGCCATGTGCTGCACAGTGCAGTCAAAAAGAATAAAATAAAGCTGCAGGAGTATGTGAGGGCCAGGAGGAGCGGAGGCCATGAGGCAGATCCCAAGGCTTGTGAGCCAAGGGGGCGGGTTTCATGGGGCCTGGTGTTGAAGCGAGGAGGATGTTGCAGTCAGTGCCAAATGAACACTGAGTCACTGACAGCTGGGGAATCCCCACGGTAATCTCAACAGAAATGAGAATCAGGACACAGGTGGCCCTGTTACCTAAAGATGCAAGGCACATGCTGCCTTTTTCATCTTTGTCTTCTTTTTGTAATCTGTCTTTAAGAAAACATTTAACCAAATTCCACACTGAAGACTTCTGTGAAATAATGCACAGCTTCACTCACTACTCTCTCCTTTCCCCAAGCTTAGACTCAGGGACACCACCCAAAGATCATCTTTCAAAACTCTCCTCTTTGCTCTAAGTACTGACCAGATTGCCCTCTGGACTGTGAGTTCCTTGAAGAAGCCTGTTAACTCCCAGAACTGGCCACAATGGACGGCACTTGGCACGCTCTCCATAAATGTCTGATGACTCAGAGAGGATATTTTGAACTCAATCTCCTGGAAGACACTGAGTTAAGCATTCATTAACAAACATCACTAATTATATTCTATCACCATCTATATTCCATTCTATAGGGGCTGGCAGAAGAGTTCTGAACAGAGGTTGGTTCAACAATTGGGAGATTCATAAAATAAATAAGGAATTTTCACCTGTGCTAAATAGAGTGGGAAAAAACCAACTGATACTAGCAAAACCTTTATCTAATGTGTGGACTTTGCAGAGATTTCCACCTATACTGTGTGGTGAGAAGTATTTAAAGAAGATAATTATAGCTGTGTATTAGATATTTATATTCAATGTTTCAACTTAATTTTGACTCTAATTGAAAATCATTAATATTCATAGTATAGTTAACATTTTATCTAATTTTTTTCCAAAGATATTATTTGGTCTTTTCATAAAAATACTGTGACTTCAACGTGATTCTATATCGTAGGATGATACTTTACTGACAGTATAGAAGATTCAATATAACAGATTCAGCAAATATTTACTGAATGCATACCATACACAAGTCTCTGTGCTGTGCTGTGCTTAGTTGCTCAGTTGTGTCCAACTCTTTGTGACCCATGGACTGTAGTTCACCAGGCTCCCCTGTCCATGTGGATTCTCCAGGCAAGAATACTGGAGTGGGTTGCCATGCCTTCCTGCAGGGGATCTGGCCAACCCAGGGACTGAACCCAGGTCTCCCTCATTGCAGGTGGATTCTTTACCATCTGAGCCTTGAGGGAAGCCCTAGAATACGTAGTGGGTAACCTACCCCTTCTTTAGGGGATCTTCCCAATCCAGGAGTAGAACCAGGGTCTCCTGCATTGCAGGTGGCTTCTTTACCAGCTGAGCTACCAGAGAAGCCCCACTATGCTAGGAACAGCTTTTTTTTTTTTAAAGCTTTACATAAGAACTTCCTGGCAGACTCATTAAGCTGTTTCTATTCTATGGATAAATAAATATTTGTATTTATATTAAAAACTTTTTGAAGGGACTCATTTGAAAAGACCTTGATGCTGGGAAAGATTGAGGGCAGGAGAAGAAGGAGACGACAGAGGATAAGATGGTTGGATGACATCACCGACTCGATGGACAATGGGTTTAGGTGAACTCCGGGAGTTGGTGATGGACAGGGAGGCCCGGCATGCTGCGGTTCATGGAGTCACAAAGAGTCAGACATGACTGAGCGACTGAACTGAATACTGTTTATGGAGGGTGATATACTGTTAAAGGTGGATATACTGTTTATGGAGGTGGTGCTAGTGATAGAGAACCAGCCTGCCAATGAGGGGACATAAGAGACATGGGTTCAGTCCCTGGGTCTAGAAGATCCCCTGGAGGAGGGCACTGCAATCTACTCCAGTGTTCTTGCCTGGAGAATCCCATGGACAGAGGAGCCTGGCGGGCTATAGTCCATACGATCACAGTCAGACACTACTGAAGTGACTTAGCATGCACTCACACATATGATACTGTTTATGGAATGTCTTCAGCCACTTAATGATATAGGGCACACCTTGAACAGAACAACCCAAGAAGTTTCTAAGTGCGAATGCCACTTTTGTTCCCGCTTCCAATACGATTGTCACAGTGAGGAACTGCTTAACATTCTTAATCTCAACCCCTGTGATTAGGTTTGTAATTTTTGGCTGCACCCTGTGGTGTGTGGTACCTTAGCCCCCAACAAGGGATCAAATATGCATCCCCTCCATTGAAAGGCAAAGTCTTAACCACTTAGCCAGGAAACTCCCTCAACCCTATTTTTAATAAATGACCTCAACATCAGGCTCCAAAAGAAAAACTTCCTAATGGTTTCCCAGTGCCCTGAGAATAAAGCCTACTTCCCCTCCCCAATGTGCTTCCTCGGTGGTTCAGTGGTAAGAATCCACCTGAAATGTAGGAGCTGCAGGAGACGTGGGTTCAGTCCCTGAGTTGGGAAGATCTCCTGGAGGAGGGCATGGCAGCCCACTCCAGTATTCTTGCCTGGAGAATCCCATGGACAGAGGAGCCTGGTGGGCTACAGTCCATAAGGTCCCAAAAAGTTGGGCACAACTGGACATGACTGAAGCAACTTAGCATGCATGCACACGCCCCTCCCCAGTATGCAAGACTGGTCTTGATTCAAATGTCTCAAACCCAGAGAAGTCTTTCCTACCCTTCGATCTACAAAAAGCCAGGCACTCTATCCATTAGATTCCTTACTTCCCTCACAAGCACTTTCTACTCTCTGAAGCAGACCTGTCTTTCCCACTTAGAGGTACACTCCACCACAACCTTTGTTTTGATGCCTACCATATCCCCAGTTACCAGCATGTAACATTTATTGAATCAATTATTAATTAATGAACTTCCTACAGAGCTTGGGTACTTTGGGTACTACTTTATGCAAGCTATGAGAACTTTTATATGTCTCATCAGAAAGCAACCAATAAATGTTTAGGTCATGATTTCCTCCCTGTTTTTCTACATTACCATGTATAAGATGACCTCACATTTGACAAAATGGGTCATAAATATGATTCAACAGCAACTGTTAAACAAATCTCACTAAATAATGATTTGGTGAACAAATAAATGAAAATAATTTTGCTCAAAATTATTGACCGAGATTCACAAAAGAAAATGGAATCATAACACTTTAATAATTTTCTCCTCCAACTTTTAGAAGAAAACCAGAAGTATTTTTATTGTAGTTGTAAGTTATTTCTGCAGCAAAATAGCAGTTGTGGAAAAAACTGAAATTGGAACTCAAAAACCATCTCAAACTGACTGCAGTGGTAAGGTCAATAGTTCCCTTGTATCTAAAGCAATGTTTTGGGCAACAAAACACCCCATGGAGGTTTGAGTAAGCTCCAAGTTCCTCCTTCTTGTGGAATAAAGCAAGGGTTATCACTCTGAAAATGAGATACTTTGATATGGTTGGCTAGTCTTTGGGAAAGGGAGTAATCCCAGAAGGTTCAAAATTCAGGATCTTTGCTTGGCTTGTTTTGGGGGGTATCAGTGACTAAGAGGGCAGAGGGCTTTGGGGAGGGGGTATCTCTCAGGTGTCCACATGCTACATTAGGGCACAGCTGACCTCACATTGTACCCACCAGCACAACCTGCTCCTGGGTCGCCTGCTCAGAGAACAGCGTGAACGAAATAGACACAGACCCATGCTGCCTGGGTGACAGCCCCTTCCAACAGTGTAGGGACCACAAGCACAATGATCCCAAATGTTCCAGGAGTCTAGGAGTACAAGCACCCAACCATCAAACTACAGAGACAGAGTTGGCAGAGGATTTTGGCCCTAAAAGTGGGGCCTTTGTCCAGCATCACCTTCACTAGGAGGTGCTCCCCACAAAGGTCGGAAAAGTGCCCTTACAAGATGGGCCTGCCTGTCACTGGCTTTAAGAAATCATTCACGAACTAATGTTCTCTCTGTCATGGGCCCCTATATGGATATTCAGGACCACTCTGTGAATAATTTTTTTTAATGGAGTGACTCATCACAACATCTGACCAATCACCATTCTAAAAGAGAGATCTTAGTAACAAAGGAACAAAATCAGCAATTGGTGAAACTGCTATTCACTTAAGAAAAAAATAAATAACCCCTCATGCAAACAGATGAGAGGGGATTTCTGTGCACTGGCAATCACAAGTTCACCCACTCTGAATATCAGTTTGCCGGTAAGTACCAAAGGTCTTAAAGTATTCTTACTCTTTGACCCTGGAATTACCCTTCCATGGATCTTCCTTAAAGAAGTAATATGAATATGAAATATGAACAAAGATTTCATCAAAATGTCAGTTATAATACCAGATATTTGGAAACAGCCTAAGGTCCAATTTTAAGGGAATAGTTAATAAATTATGGTAAATCATGCAATCAAATATTATACAACATTAATAAAGCTTTCCGAGAAGCTGGAAAATATTTAGGACATAAGGTTAAGCAAACAGAGCACATTTAACTATGGAAAAACTTCATTAAAAATAAAGAGGAAGAAAAATGCCAAAATGTTATGGGTACTTTTGGGTCATGGGATTATAGGCAAACTTTCTCCCTGATTTTTAAAAATACATAGTGTATTTTCCAAAGTTTTCATTGGAAGCAGTATAATTTTATGATTAGAAATAATAACATCCTTCAGAAATGCTAAGTAACCCTGCTGCTGCTGCTGCTGCTGCTGCTGCTGCTGCTGCTGCTAAATTGCTTCAGTCGTGTCCGACTCTGTGCGACCCCATCCCTGGGATTCTCCAGGCAAGAACACTGGAGTGGGTTGCCATTTCCTTCTCCAGTACATGAAAGTGAAAAGTGAAAGTGAAGTCGCTCAGTCGTGTCTGACTCTTCATGACCCCATGGACTGCAACCTACCAGGCTCCTCCTTCCATGGGATTTTCCAGGCAAGAACACTGGAGTGGGATGCCATTGCCTTCTCCATGTTAAGGCTTAGATATGGTCAATTACATCCTCCAACCCCACTGAAGACACACACACACACATACACACACACAAGCTGCCAAGTGGTCATGCCAGTAGAATACAGATCTTTGACCCATTGGGATCATACCAATGTTAGATTTGTTAGGGTTACCTCTAATTTGTTAACATGTCTGGCCTTAAATTCATGGGAATCCCAAGCTACACCTTCGTATCCATCCCTGTAGATGTGAAGGCCATAGATTAGTGCCACAAGTCCACTGAGTTACATACCAATAACTCTCTCTAAGGGTAATAATAGGCATAGTTCATAAAGCACCCAGCTTTGTCTCATAATTACCAGGTTGATCATTTTTAGTATGATTTAACAGTTCCCAATATAGAGAAGCCTTTAAACCTAAATGACCATAGCCTGGTGTAACCGTGTAGATCCTCTCCATAAATGTGGGAGTTTTCCTTTTAACAAGTAACCCTACTATATCACAAATGCTTGCACGTGTATGTTCTCATTCTTGCACTGAGCTGATCTGATACTTGGTTTGCCAAGTGAGCCAAAAATGTGTGCCTCTTCTATGCCAAGATCAGCTTAGAGAGAGGATGGAGAATCTTTGAATTCATATTGCATTTCAGCCCAAAGATGCTGATTCTCAAAACTGCAAACATGCCTCAGCAGTTGCCGACCTATTCAGCACCTCTGTGATTAGCTCTTCTGTGTTTGCAGAAGGGTCTGCTTTTTCTCAGCATCACTTTCATCCCCAAAGCCCCTGTCATTCTTTACCTATTCTCATATCTCTACCAGTTTTATTTCAATGCATCATAATCACTGATTCACATGTGGTTTTCTCATTAGATTATGAGATTCTCGAGATCCTTGTTATCTTGACATCCCTGGAATCTTACAGGGTACCTAGTAAACAGTGAGAACTTAATAAATGCTGTTAACATTAAATACAATTTTACAGAATAGGAAGAAAATCACCTCAATAACTCCCCCCAAAGAAGTATTCCCTAACAGGCTCCTATTCTAAATGGGTATCTTGGTCAGTGCATAAAATCAAATACACTGTGGAATGTAATTTCCAGTTTATGAAAGAACACAAAAGTAGCACAGCCATCTGGGAGCTGGCCCTGGGGCTCTCTTGTTGGATGGAAATGATTTCACAGAGCATCAACACCAGATAAGGCCACTCTGTGACTGTGATGGATCAGGAAAAAAAGAAGACCACTGTGGTATCCTGCTGCTGCTGTTGCTAAGTCACTTCAGTAGTGTCCGACTCTGTGTGACCCCATAGACGGCAGCCCACCAGGCTCCCCTGTCCTATCTGAACACAAAAACACAAATATCCAATCCCCTAAATGACCAGTAGTCTCCTAATCTGGCTAATAAATGTTTGCTGCATCTTTGCCAGTTATGGTGTTAGCCTCTCTAGTCTTGCTCCTCTAGATAAGACTTATTAAGATACAAACTCATAAGATTATTTCTGCTTCAATGCAGAGCAAAGTCCTATTTCTTTAAACCCTCTTCCAAATCACTTACAAGACCAAATCCTATAATCACTCATTTCTAACATTTAGTGCAACGCTCCAGGTTTTCCTGTAGTGTACATTTTCCCTCACTGTAACAAGTAGCAAACATAACCTGTTCAACTACAAGTCATTTCCCAGTGGTCTCTGGCTGCAGGATATTGATAAGTTCCTGGTCATGCTACCTTGGGCTTCCCAGGTGGCTCAGTGGTAAAGAATCCACCTGCCAAACAAGAGTCGTGCATTCAATCCTTGGGTCAGAAAGATCCTCTGGAGAAGGAAATGACAACCCACTCCAGTATTCTTATCTGGGGAATCCCATAGACAGAGGAACCTGGTGGGCTACAGTCCATGGGGGTCGCAAAAGAGTCAGATACAACTTAGCAACTGAACAGCAGCAGCAGCATGCTACCTGGAAACCCCTTCTGTCACATACTCATCAGAACTTGCCTCCTCTAGGAAGCCTCCCCTGATCTGTCTTCCAGGCTCAGACAGTTCCATTCTTTTTAGTGTCCATAACATTTATGTTCAACTGCTCCTAATAAGTTTGTACTTCATAGTACTGGCTAGCACTGTGATCTTGATCACTGTCTGAAAGATCCTGTCGACTCTAAAATCATACTATTCTATTGCGCTGCTTTAACATTTTAAACATGATTGTCTTACCTCTCCAAATGAGCTATGGAGTCTCGAAAATAGGTCTCAAATATTTCTTCTCATGTACCTTCTCATTCCCCTTCTTCTTACCATATGTATACACAGTTCACTGCACACGGCACACACCTACATCCAGTCAAATTTACACAGTGACCAATTTGACCTTGAATTTGTTGGGAAATGATATATCACTCATATTTCATCAGTAAATAACTCTAAATATTTCATTATTTAGAGCATCTTCAAGTATGGACATTTATAGCTGGAATGTATTCTACATTTTGCGACATTGAGTATGTGCTAAAGCTCTTCCTCTATGTATCTATTTTTTATTTATCATATTTCTGGGGAAAGTACCTGCATGTCTAAAGGTAAATTCAGGCCATGGCAGCTGGCAAAGGTCCCTTCTCTTCAACTGAAATCGGTAACTAAAATTAAGCCCTCCAAACATCTGACTTGCTGACGTATCTGTCCTGCGTAATGATAGAGATCTTGCACTGAGGGGAAAAATCTACTAGGTTATTGAGTTTTCTGCCAAAGCCAGATACAGTCCTGCTGGACAACTCTGTTCAGATGACCTGCTCTCAGCTCCCATTCAAATGTCTAAATGTTCAACTCACAATCTCCCTTTCCAATCATATGCCTTTGCTGACTTCCCCAAGTCTGTGGCCCAGACTTGAAATTGACCTTGCCCTGCCGGAACCAGGATGACTCCCTGAAGACTCAGGATGAGGTTGAGATACAGATAGATTTCGGTTTCCATGACAGCTCCTTCAACTTCCAGTCTGGCTCCAGGAGCTTAGGCAAGTAATTTAACCTCTCTAAGCCTTCATTTCCTGGCTCAACAACAACAAAAAAAAAGCCACAATACATCTCCTCCCAGGACTCTAATGAAGATTTGGTGAGATTATGTACAGAAGGCACATGCAGAGGCTCTACAAATGTTAGTTCTTTTTTCCCCAGTAGTGCCTGACAACTAATAGAACTCCATCTTCCTCTAAGGAGCTGCCCATGCTGTATTTGTATTGACTTCCATCACGAAGGATATTTAAAGCGAGGCAGATGGCAGAGTTCCTGGCCTCAGATCAACAATCAAGCTCTAGTTGTTCTATTGATCTGCCCACCTGTTCAACTTCCTGAGCTGTTCCTACCCACGTTCCTCACTGCACTCGAACCCCAAGCCAAGAATCTATGTCTGTGCCCTTCTTACTCAGGCACTAAGTTTGCTACTGAACCCCAATACTCTACCTCTTCACCCCAATAGCCTCCATTCCATCCCCTCTGTCTGACCTGTACTCCTGGCGTCTGGATGCCCATCAGATGGTCCAGTTTGGCACTCATCCTTCAATTTGGCCTGATGTACTAGATTTTTATCTTGACTTTGAAGACAGTGTTGCATAGTTTAAGCACAGGCTTTTGTTTCAGATTGCCAGGGTTTCAATCCATTTAATGACCATATAACCCTGAGCAAGTCATTTACTTCCCTTACTTTCTGTTTTCTCACCTTCAGTTCAGTTCAGTTCAGTCGCTCAGTCATGTCCGACTCTTTGTGACCCCATGAATTGCAGCACGCCAGGCCTCCCTGTCCATCACCAACTCCCGGAGTTCACTCAGACTCACGCCCATGGAGTCAGTGATGCCATCCAGCCATCACATCCTTGGTCGTCCCCTTCTCCTCCTGCCCCCAATCCCTCCCAGCATCAGAGTCTTTTCCAATGAGTCAACTCTTCGCATCAGGTGGCCAAAGTACTGGAGCTTCAGTTTTAGCATCATTTCTTCCAAAGAAATCCCAGGGTTGATCTCCTTCAGAATGGACTGGTTGGATCTCCTTGCAAGTCCAAGGGACTCTCAAGAGTCTTCTTCAACACCACAGTTCAAAAGCATCAATTCTTTGGAGTTCAGCCTTCTTTACAGTCCAACTATCACATCCATACATGACCACAGGATAAGCCATAGCCTTGACTAGACGGACCTTAGAGGGCTTTTATGAGTAATGGATGTAAAGCATGTAACATGGGACCTGGCACACTAGGTAGGCCTTTGATAAATGTCAGTGCTACACATATAAAGGCTTTGCCCCTAGGATGTGTAGTGGCTGCAGGACGCCTCTTGATACAGCCCATTTGCTATGAAAAAATGTACAACACACAGCCACTTCACCTACTGACCCAGCCTACCTTCTGGTCTTATCCCTCCTGATTTGTTTTATCCTTCCAATGCTTCTATCAACACAGAGGCTCCTTAGTCCTCATCAGACCTTCATAAAGTTGCTCATACAAGGCAATATTTTAGCTTGGGACCAATCATCTTAGTCCTCCTAAGTGAAACCCTCATCTCTGCCCACTGCCTCCTCTCTGCCCAGTTCCCATAATCTCAACAAACCTGTTTAAACAATAGTTCTATGTTCATCACTTTACCTCCTTCTTCAAACTGTCACTGTGTCACTAGATCTTGTAACGCCCAAAGGAGGGGGTCTCCAATCTCATAATCCCAGGATGACCGAAGCTTTTGAAAATAAAATCCTTACGCTGAAAATAGGGCACAAGGGTGTTTCCTAAAAGCACATGGACATGGATAAATGGTGGGTTCCTCACTCCCTAATCCTCTGGATCCTATTACCAAAGTCTAGACATGGAAAGAACTATTTCATCTCCTGACTTTGCCTTGGCTGGGAGGAAGATCCCATTTCTGGAATTTGCGTGGCCTTGGGCATCTGAGTTGCCTCTACACACGAAGGTCACATCATTGTCCAGAAGGCCATCCCCAAAATGGAGGGAGCAATCCTCCCCAATAATAGACATGCTGCTTTTGATTGGCAGCCTCATAAGTCTGGGGGATCTATATAATCCTGACAGAACTGTCTGTTGTGGTGCCCCTCCCAGTCCTTTTCTCCACCCCACTACCAGCACCACATACAAACAGGGTTGGGCACTCCATCCAGTCCAAGACTATTTCAGCAGAACTCTTGGTTGGACATGGAGACTGAGTCAATGACCACTAAGCACAGCCAATCAGAGACCTTTTAGAAGACGTCCATAAATGGGACCTGGAAGAGACTAGTCTTCTCTTCTTATGGATCAAAAACCCAGGAATGCAGGTTTGGAACTACCAGTGCTCCCCTTTCTCAGCACATGAAACACATGGAAAGGGGCCTCAGAGTGAAGCTGATTCAGAGAGAAGAGAAGCTGGGAAGCGGGGAGAGAGAGAGGGTGTGTGTTCCAGCCATGAGGCTCTGTGTTCCAGCCATGATTAAAGCGGAGTTCACCTTTGGACTTTCCAGTCACATGAGCCAATAAAATATACTTTGTTTTTTTTTTTCTTTTGCTTAACACAGTTAAATGTAGGTTCTCATGTGCATAACCAGATGAATCCTGATAACTCTCTTCTGCAGGAACACAGGGTAAAGGGGAGGGGATCTGACCCCCATTAGTGTACTTAATGTCTGGAGCGGAGTGACAAGGACAAAGGAACTTACATGTCCACATCTTCACACTTTGTTCACACTCCATGAATTTTGTGTAATTTCACGTCTGGTGACAAAATTTCCAAAGAATAACTTGCTACTGGAACATATTCCATTGATTAAGAGTACAATGGCCCAAGAATGCCCATCTTTATATGAGAATTTTCTTTTTCCAATTGCACTCAAAGTTTTTGGAAGAGTCTTATCCATATGGCAATTTACTCCAGTATTTTTGCCTGGAGAATCCCATGGATGGAGGAGCTTGGTGGGCTACAGTCCACGGGTCACAAAGAGTCGGACACGACTGAGCGACTTCACTTTCACTATCCATTACTATAATACTCAAATCAACAGAATTCCTGCTGGGGATGGGGAGGGGAATGAGATAAGGAGGAAGCCCTGAACAGGAGTAATCAAACTAAAGATTAACAATCAGAATTTCAGATGTTTCAGGTCTTAATATCACAATTGGAGATTCTTAGCTTCCAGTATGGGCTTCCCCAGTGGCTCAGTACTAAAGAATCTGCTTGCAATGTGGAAGATGTGGATTCAGTCCCTGGGCGGGGCAAATCCCCTGGAGCAACACACTCCAGTATTCTTGCCTGGTGAATTCCATGGCCAGAGGAGCCTGGAGGGCTACAGTTCATGGGATTACAAAGAGTCAGACACAACTGAAGCAATTTAGCACGCACACATCTTCCAGAATATAACCTAAACTTTTCCTCATTCATTTGAAACTCCACTAAAATCTGATGCCACCCTTATCTCTGTCTCCTATTTACACAAGGTTTCCAAAGTGTGTTCTAGCTTCTCTTGTCTCTACAGATCCTGCAAAAGAGCAGTGGAGCATATTGGCACAAACAGGCTCTGTGAAATTAGTCCTGGCTTCATCACCTTTCTACTTGATAACCTCTTGGAAATGTAAAGAAAATCAACTGCCATTATTTGTGAAAATTCATTGAAAACCATCAAGGACTAAGTGAATGTTGCTAATTCATTATTTTGTTATGTATTTTGAACTTGTAGAATCAGTGATGGGCCAGATGTCTGGTCTCCTTGACCTCCTACTATCACGGGCATTCCTCTTTCCCAGTGTCCAGTGCAATCTCCAGCCTGTCTTCCCCCAACCCAGACTCTGCTCACCACACCACCCCCTCCACATCTTGATTTCTCTTCATGCAGCATTCTACAAAGAGGATATAGAATCACAGTCCAAAGTCCTTGGTCTGCCAACGAGAGCAAAGAGACTGAAAAGCCTAGAAAGGTATCCAAGGCCACATAGCCAGTATCTCAGCCAGGATAACAACTTGGGTTTGCCAGCTCCCCATCCAATGCCCTTGGAAATCCACTGTGGACCAGACCCCTGATGCTCAAGGACCACTGCAGATTGCTCAGTGATCTGACACATTTCCCAGTCCCCTCCCTGCCAGCCTGCAAACTCCCAGGAGGAGAGGCTAATTTGCCACCAATCAGCAAACCTAACACCATGACAAGGGTTCATGGATGTTTTCTGAGTGGTTGGACACATATCAGATCTTAGCAGACAAAGCATATCTTAAATCCTGAAACAAATACCCTTGACAAAACCGCAAATCATATATTCCTTAATAAAATGAAGGGTCCATCTTACTGTAGACACATTTTTTCCATCTCTACACAAGTTCTTTTCCCAAACATGCTTTGTTTGACTGAACTCCTCTTGCTGTCTCTCATTTAGTGAAAGTAACACGAAATGAAATTTATTTTAGAATTGCCTTCTCTTTTAGACTATACATTCTATATGATAAGTAATAGGTATTACCATGAAGACTTAATTTTATCATCTACCAATTTTGTTGAAGAAACATCAAAAAGTGACATCTGTTCTTATCTTTGTTCTTATCTATTTTCTTAAATTTCTGTTCCTTTATGCTGAGATTTATCATGGGATAAGAAAATTTAAATAAACGGTTTGAATCCTCTCCCCCTATACACTACTAGTTATCTTTGTCCAATGAGCTGTTGTCAAAATGCTGAAGCTACAAAAGTTCAAGTATAGCAATCTAACTCTTGGAATGTTCAAAAGCGTCACTAGTAATTCTTCTAAATTGGAATAAAAAGAGCAGCCATCACACTTTACAGTGACCTTTTCTGAAGAATCCCTTCCAGAAAGCCTTTGGATATTACATATATTTCCCTGAACCTGACTCAGAAGCAACAGGTTAAATCTCTCTGTGTCAGCTGCCTGCAAACCGCATACAGATGTTCCCCACACAACTCTCTTTCACTGAAAGCTTCCCCAGCCTAGGATACAAAGCTAATTATAACCAAGGTTACAAATTATAGTTAAATCATCTCACAATAATGAACTCTATAGTAAGACTTCATTAGAGAAAAATCATTCCTAACACTTCATAAGATATATTTTAAGAGTTAAAAAAAATCTCAAACATTAATTTACTTAAGGAAAACATCATTTTCTGTTAAGAACAACTCCTTCACTTAAGCTGTCTGAGAAGCATGAAACTAAAGTGTTTCATGCTCTAGTGGATGCTTCTGTACAGGGAAAAAGGAGTGGGAAATTAAAGTAAGGTTTGAGAAGTTTTTAAGTTCAGCCTACTTTTCACAAAATGGTGATACAGTCCAGTACTGGTGGCCAAATAACAAACTGAAGGTCATTTTACGTATTTCTGTAAAGCAAGACATGACAAGCCAGAAAAGTTAATAGCTTTCACAGAGCTGTCAATATTTGTTGATAATTTTGTAGTTCTTCATAAAGAACTACAAAAAGTGTACCTTAGAACTTGGTTTGACAGCAAAAACCTAAAGAGTTCAATATTCTTACTGACAAATAAGAACAGTTGTCAATTCTTGAAATGCTTTCTGTGTCCACAAGTACTTTTGAAGGTCTTTAGAAGAAAATAAAAAAGGTAATAAACACTCAGGTCCAACATACATAGTCCAATACCAGCTAAGGTGTACTTGATCTGACTTCAGACTTCAGTGAGTAAATTACATATATGGGAAGCATCTGACTTTCTGGCATTGCCTATGCCTCATACTGAATAATGAATTATTCTGATTATATACACCATTCACACACACAGACACATACTTCTCAGTGGAAAACTAGTGGCAGTAAATACCCACAGAGAGCCTGTACCTACAAAATGTGAAATGCTGGCTTGGGCAATTAATTCAAGCAAAAGAATGATTAATGGAGCAAATCTTGCAAACGCTCAGCCCTTTCTCTTAAGGACGGATTACATACGGAGAAGAATAGCGCTGAATTTGGCAAATAATTGCTTCGCCTCTCCATTTTGTCTATGAAGATCCTACCACATGCAGATTTTGCTTTAGGAAACCCTGACCACACTTTGCTCTTGCCAAGGACTACTATAAATTAACACTGTGGACATCTTTACAGAGAATGCCGACTCTGGAACGGAGACAAAGGAAGGTGTAGCTTGGAGAAACCCAGCCAGGCGCTCCAAGGCTCCGGGGTCCTGGGAGCCTGCTCTACACCGCTCCTCTTGCGCTCCGGGGACCGGGGAGTCCAGAACTGACGGAGGGTTTGGTTTATTCTCCAAACTTCAGGAGTCAGTGTTTATCCTAACTCTGGGGGCCGAGGTGGGGCAGGGAGGGAGAGGGTGGTGAAGCAGCGCCCCGTTTCAACAGCACCGATTGCCCACCCACCTTCCCATCCCTGGCAGCATTCTTTCCTTCCCCCCTCACCTGTCCCGAGCGCGGGGCCTCGGGGGTCCAGTCGCCTCTCACGGCTCTCACTCCCGGAGCGGGTGGGACGTCGGGCGCCTCCCGAGCAGAGCGCAGGAGGCAGCGGGGTTGGGGGCGTCAGCGGAAACCTCCAGAGCCTTGGGCAGCCGCGGTCTCCCTCCCCATCCTGGCGGGGCTCGGGCAGCGGACGCGGCACGGCCACCGCGGGCGGATGAGTCAGGCGAGGGGGCGGGCGGCGAGGGCTGCCGGAGGGCCGAATGGGTGGGGGCGGCGGCCTCGGGGCTGGGGGCGCGCCGCTGGCTGTGCCCGCCGCGGGTTGCCCGGCCGCCGGCCGCAGCCATAGGGCTCACGGAGTCCGAGCGCTCCTGCCCTCGGTGGTCACCCGGCGCAGTGCGCCGGGCAGCGGACAGGGACTCTCAGCCGCACAAGACAAAAGACTCACGGGGACTGAGAGGAGAAAAGTTTTCAGCAGTGCTCAGATCCCCACTGAACAGATCCCCACCGAACCTCACGCTCCAGTCGCAGAAAGAGGAGTCTGGGGGCGGCGCGTAGAGTGCCGGGCGGGCTTCCAGGAGAGTGGCCACGCGATCGCAACCCGGGTGCGAGCGAGTCTCCCACTGCCCACGACCGGTAGGAACTCCCCAGGCCCTGCCGCCCCCACTTTCGCCGCCAGCCTCCTCCCTGAGGATGCAGACAAAATCCAGTCCCCCTCCCCCGGACTCCCAGCCCCCAGGAGGCGTACCCTGGCCTCAAATTTGCACTTGCGGTGCAGGGATCACCGCAGACAAAACCTATCGTTGGGAACAAAATACCCACTTTCTGGGGCTCTTCTCCCTGCTGGAAGCCCAGAGGGTGGAAAAGGACACACCCACCAGCCGGGAGCGCCTCTCACTGGAACCCCAGGATTCGGAGCCGGGGTCCCACCAGCCCCTGGACCAGTGGGGAAGCCCGGGCTGATTCCGGGTATTCGTGGAGCCGACGCTGCAGGACTCTCGCTCCACGCCCCTCGGACTCTCTCTTATCAGATGCTGCCTAAGCTGGTCGGGGTCCCCCTGGCGGGCTGCGCGGGCGCTGCGCAAGCGGAACCAGACCCGGAGTCTACTATCAACACGGCCCTGGAGCGCCCACCCGATATAGCACCGAAAAGAGCCCCGCGAGAATGCCCCGATATGAGGGTCATGGGTAGGGCGGACGAGGGCGAACCGGATCTTTGAGAGCTTCGGTGAGCAGTGCTTAGGTTCAGCTCTAAACGTCACAGCCAAGGAGGAGTATGGGTTAATTTCCTTACCCTCAAACATCCAGTAAATGGGGACTGTCCCCGATTCACAGAGAAAAAGGTTATCTGACGTGTGCGTATGTGTGTGTGTGTGTGTGTGTGTGCACACGCACGCTCAGTCGTCCAGCTCTTTGTGGCCCCCATAGACTGTAGCCCACCAGGCTAGGTGGAATTTTCCAGGCAAGAATACTGACTTGGGTTGTCATTTCCTCCTGCAGAGGATCTTCTGACCCAGGGATCAAACCTCGGTCTCCGTGTCCTGTGCATTGGCAGGCAGATTCTTTACCACTCTGCCACCTGGGAAGCTGCTAAAGGTTATACTAGATACTTCCTATTTGGCAGAGACCGAACTGGTGATTGTGTATACGCAGGTCAATTCACTAAATAAAGTTTTATGTAAAACTCGAGATTACCAGACAGTCCACCCACGACCCTGCCATGTACAGAGCAGGGTCTCCTGAATATATTTAAGCTGATGACTGGAAGACAAGTATGGCATTCTAGTGCAGTGAATTTGTGTCTTTCAATGTGCAGTCTGCTGATTTCATTTGCAACAAAAATTTGTTTCTGGATGTGGGAAATGTACGAGAAAGAGAAGAGAATTCCATGCAAAACTTTAACATTAAAAAAATTCTTGGATATCAGATTTGGCAATGAGGAGAGACTGCTGTAGAAATGGATTTCTTTGGTACAGTCTTCCTGTCTTGACTAGAAGAATTGGGAGATTTGACACTTTTAGTAAAAATTTCACAATCAAAATGTTAAAAACAAAACCAAACACTAAAGGGGTTGGAAGTTGGAAGGGGTAGAGAAATGAGTCACCCCTGTAAACCATCTGTAAGTTTTATTTTTGCCGCACCTGTCTCTATACTCTTTAATCCACAGCCACCTGCTCAACTTGCTTAGATGTTCTCACACATTTGTGCAGGCATGCCATTAAAGGGCTGTGATTCCAAGGGGCCTTCCTTTTAGTTGTAACCTCTTCAATTCATAACAAAGTATCTTGAAACCACATTTTTCTGTAGACTCCTGAGAGAGATTTCCTAATTATGTCTCCTAGTGGCTTCCTAGAAAATGAAGAATGGGCACAAATGATCAAGATCATCAAATATGACATCCTAAGACAAGTAGTGGCGCATTTAAAATGGTCATCTGACCATTTTACACTCTGAAAGACTGAACCTGCCTCAAAGATGAAGGCCTTGAAAGAGGCATAAGCACATTCTTTTGGTCACAAATACTGATGATTCATTTTTGAACTTAGATTTCAGTGATTCAACTTAAAATGAACTCCATAAGATCACCAAAGGAGAATTACTATTAGTCCCAGAAAAAACAAAGGATAAAATATTCTATAGAGGATTGTTTGTAATTCAGTAGACCAAGCAACTTCCAAGATAAATTCTTGGCATTCTCATAAATTCTTCCTTGGCATTGAGTGCCCAAGACAAACTCAGGTAAAGTATTTAATCTCTACTAATGGGCAGTATCTCTCCATGTGGAAAAAGAGCAGCCAAAATACCATGCCTGTAATGGGTTTTGAATTTAGCTCCATATCCTCCTTTGAGGTAATGGATGGCACCTCTCGCCATCAAGCTGCACTGCACTTCACACATAATATTTTTTGCAGTGTCCTTCTGAGATGCATCAGTTTCCACTAGAACAAGCCCATCTTACAAGAATGTGTAGTGGGAGCAAAACATTCACTATAATTCAAATTCAACTAAATAGTAATGGAGGGAAATGAACCCTCATTTCTCCCAACCCTTAAGTAGGAACAAACCTATTTCAAAGTATTCTGTATTTCAAAGTATTTTATTTCCAAAGTATTTTTTGCAAGTTAAATGAAGTAATACATGTAAGACTCTTTTAACCTCTGACACAGATCCTCATCACATTTTTGGTTACACACACACACTCCAAGCTTGTCTTAATGCTATTAACAGAATAAGATGCTTCCTCTGGAATTTAGAATTAGCTTGAGAAAAATGTTGAAATATGCAAATCAACATTTTTGTTCTTGGTACACTACAAATGTAAGCCCAATGATAGCAACACATTTTGAATGAATTGATTTTGAAAACACATTGGAATGGAAAAGAACAAGTATTCTTAAGTAGATCATGTAACAAGGCCAAGGGAAGACTGGTGAAGTTTGTGTGGGATGGTACTCATTTGCTTTTGCCATAATTGTAGCCCATAACATCTCTAGATCTGAGCAAAAAATTACTCAACCAGAAAATAAAAATATCTTCAATGGCAAACAAATGGAATTGTTTGCCAGATTCTTATCTGAATTACTCTGCTCCAGCTGTGAAATAGATTGATAGTCGTAAAGCCCCTGAGGAAGCTTGGCTGTCACCCAGAGTTGCCAGCAAAGTAAGGGGTAAAGAAGGACAAAGTCAAAGAAAATTGTCTATTTGAGTTTATCCTTAAAATATGGAATTAGGTAGAAAGAATCCAGAGGAAAGTAAAAGCAGAAATACATTTAAAAGTAAAAATTTTAAATCATTTCAATTTCACTCTTCTTTTGAGTAGCATTTTGCTGTATTTTAAAATTTTCTCTCTCATTATGTATTGGCTAATAGTTGAGTAGATTTAGTGGCAGAAAGATGCTGCTAATTTCTGCCAACTTAATTGAGCAGAAATCAGAGATTAAGCTGTTTTACAATAAATTTTCTCTATGCCTAAGAGTGTTATGCTGAGAGGGCATCCTTCACACAGTGGTTGAGAGACATGTTGAACATCTGCTATGTACCAGGCTAAGTACTTTACAAATACTATTTTATCATCATTGAATTCTTAAAACAGCATTATAAGGACATATTATAATTATTGACACTATGAATGAGAGCCATGAATCTTAGAATGGTCAGTACAACTATGCAAGTTAGATATCTTGAATAGATACTTTATAATATTGAAGCTAATACTATTGCTTAAATATTTTATGAATTCTCTATTTGTCCTGGTTAGATTCTTTCTACCTGAGGAGCAGTAGCAGCATCCAGTTTTAAACTGCAGAAGCAGATACCCTCTCTCCTTTCTAAAGCCCCAATTCTTTCCTCTGATAGATTTGTACATAACCTATATAAAGGGAAGGATCACCAGATAGCTGCTAGAAATCCAAGAAGCAGTTGTTTTTTTTTTTTTTAATAGTCTGTCTGTGCATTTTGTTACAAGAATCCACCCACAGAAGATATTAGAGATTTGAGAGAAATGGCAGAGGTGGCAGTGGTGGCACACCGGGTCTACTGTCCATGGTACTGAAACAGTCAAGCGGCATTAGCACCTGGCTACTCAAAGTGTGGTTGGAGGCTGGGCAACACTAACATCACTGAGGAGTTGTTAGAATAGTAGGATCTCAGCCCTAACCCAAACCTCTTGAATGATATTCTTCAATTAACATCTTCAAGTGATTCATCTACTTGTTTAAATTTGAGAAGTGTTGCCCTAGGACACGATTTCCATCACCTTATGACTTCCCTGGTGCTCTGCTTAAATCACCCCTCATTTCAATTCTCTCCAGATACATACCCCAAATGTTGCTCTTTTAGCTACATTTTTTGGTTATGGTGGCATGGTGTTAACCAGAGAGCACAGGCTTTGACTCAAACAACTAGGTTAAAATCTCAACTAGTACTGACCATTCTAAGCTTCATGGCTCTCATTCATCGTGTCAGTAATTATAATATGTCCTTATAATGCTGTTTTAAGAATTCAACGATGATAAAATAGTATTTGTAAAGTACTTAGCCTGGTACATAGCAGATGTTCAACATGTCTCTCAACCACTGTGTGAAGGATGCCCTCTCAGCATAACACTCTTAGGCATAGAGAAAATTTATTGTAAAACAGTTTAATCTCTGATTTCCGCTCAATCAACAGCATGTCACATATATATTAAATTGATAATATTTGATAAAATAAAAATTTTAAACATGCCAAATCTTTCAGTTTAGAGTTTTTACAACCATAATTTATGATCTGGAGTAAAGAAAGATAATGTCTTTCTTGACAATTATATTAGATATGTTTTTTATTAAATTAGAATGAGATAACTTTTGATATCAAACATGTTTACAAATACCTGATGTCTTAATTATACTACCAACAAAAATGTGCACATCACAGAGCTGACTTTGTAAACAGTAATCATTTACAATTATGTATAGATCTTAATTAAGTTACAATGCTGATAAAACAGAATACAGTTTAAACTGTGCTATTTAGAAGCCCTGAGGATACCCTTTCACAGATTTATTTTATTTTGCATTCCTTTTAAAATATTCTTTTCCATTATGGTTTATCACAGGATATTGTGATATCATTAGGACCTTGTTGTTTATCCATTCTAAATGTAATAGCTTGCATCTACCAACCCCCAAACTCCCAGTCCATTTCCTCTCTTCTCCCTTTGAAAGGGAGAAATCAATTCACTATGTCTAGAGTCCTTTTTTGTTTTGTAGATAGGCACATTTCACACATTTATTTTAGAACATAAGGAATATTGAAAAATTCATTTTTTGAAGGAAATGTCAAATTTGATCATCTATTTCATTATAATAGTCATTTGATGAATTTTGACATTTAGGATCATTGCTCATTGTGCCACTGATGATCTGAAAACACCTTTTTCTATAAACGAATGAACTATAACGAACTTGAGCAGGTCATATTGTCTCTTAGGCACTACATTCAGTTTTTAAAGTTGCTAGAAAACAAAATTTAAAATACATTAGTTGTTATTCCTTTCAGCTCCCTCATTTTTAAATTTATGAACACAAGATAAGTACCTGTCTCAAGATCATATAACCAGAGAGTGGTGGATCCATGACCAGAACCCAAGTCTGCCTATTCCTATTTGGTGTTTATTCAATACTCATAAAACATGATAATTATACACTGTTTTAAAGTGCCAAGGGGATTGAGAGATGTCAACATATCCCTGAAAGTATATACATTTCCCTAGTCTTACCATACCTCCACAGCAAAGGAAACAGCCTTGTGATAAAAATAAGCTGAACTTCAGTTTTATTTTGTTCATTCCTTCATTCAGAGAATATTCACACAATGTATTGGAGATTATATTCAGCTAGGCTCCAATAAAAATAAAGAGTCAGAACTCTTTTCTTCATGTTTGTGACCTGGAATGTTTGGCATTTTCATAAACATATGATTGTAGTATGAAAAGTACCCTAATCAGGGTACAAAATGGTAATATAAAGTAAGGGTCATCAGAAATCATTTAGAAGCTATAGTTCAAAGACATTGACATATAAGATCTTGGTCTTAAAAGAAAAGAAGGCTTCAGAAGGTTGATGAAGGGGGAAGAGAATTCAGAGAAGAACTGTGCGTGCAATTTCCAGGCGAGAAAACAGTGTGGTACATGCAGAGGTGTGTCAGTAAAGCCAGTGTGGCTGGAGTGTGGCAGTAAGCCAGAGCTATCAAAGGGAGTTTGGAGAGGTAGGCACAGACGGGCTCACAAAGGGCCTTGCCAGGGAGGTTAAAGAGTAAGTTTTAACCTGGAAAAGTTAAGGAACTTTCAAATATTCCTATGGAAGCAGTGGTAAAGGGTGGCTGGAAGGGATGGGGGACTCAGAAGCAGGCAGATGAAGATGTTAACAGCTTGGGTAAAGGAAGATGACAAACTGAACTAGGATATTGGAAACAGGGATAAATTGGAGAAATGCGGAGAAGTCTTTATTTACAGTCTCTAGCTCTGATAGTGCGTGATCACAGCAATGCGTTGCCTTTTCTCTTCATACTACTTCTGCTAAATAAGAAATGAAGACTAAGAGTTCATTGACTGTTTTCAGCCCAGTCTAATTCTGTGTCCTCAAAAACATATGATTAGACTTCTCTGGTGGCACAATGGATAAGAATCTAAACTTATCCAAAACTTTATGCCAATACAGGGCATGCAGTTTCAATTGCTGGCCCGGGAAGATTCCTCATGCCACAGAGCAACTAAGCCCAAGGACCACAACTGCTGAGTCCCCCAGCCTGTGCTCTGCAACAAGATGAGCAATGCAATGAAAAGCTTGCATGCCGCAACTAGAGAGTAGTTCCCACTCACCACAACTAGAGAAAGCCCATGCAAAGCAATGAGGACCCAGTACAGTCAAAAATACAATAAGGAATAAAAGTATATGATCTGTTTGAGTTAAAATTCAGATATATGTATGTGTATATATATATGTATGTATATGTGTGTATATATATATATATATATATATATATACATGAAAGCAATGGATTGCAGTATTGTCCCTAGTAACAAAGATATCACGGTGAACCTTCATGTAGTATTTACTATGAGAAAGGCACTATTAAGCATTTCATATTTATTAATTCTTCGCAATAAGTTCCCAGATTAAATGCTAGTCTTTATCCATTTACAAATGAAATAACTGAGAATTAAGAAGGTTGAATAATTTACATAAGTTAGGAAGTGGAGGAACTGGTTTATGAGCCCATGCAGTCTGTTGCCGGAGTCTGGGCTCTCAAGAACTACATTAGTTTTCTCTCAGGGAAAACTAGAAATCACTCCATGCTCATCACTCATTAAATTATGATATATTCATATAATGTTTAATACCATGTAGCATTAAACAGAAAAGGTCTATATCCAGCAATATGGATAGATGTCAAAGAGACACTGGTAAGTGAGGAAATAAGTTGTAGAACATCTGAAAAAGAGTGCTCTCATCTTTGTTTAAAGTGTGTGTGTGTGTGTGTGTGTGTATGTGTGTGGTGTAAGGCATGAAAGGATCCATACTAAAATATTAGCAGAGGCTACTAGTGGGGAATAAAATCAGAGTGAAAAGAAGAAAGTGAAAGTGAGTCACTCTGTTGTCTCTGACACTTTGTGACCACATGGACTATAAGTCCTTGGAATTCTCCAGGCCAGAGTACCAAAATGAGTAGCCTTTTCCTTCTCCAGAGGATCTTCCCAACCCAGGGATTAACCCAGGTCTCCCACATTGCAGGCAGATTCTTTACCAGGTGAGCCACAAGGGAAACCCTAAAGATTGAAAGAATTCTTCTTATTTTACACAATTTTGATCTTAAATTGTTTTATAGTGACTTTATATCACCTTTATAATACACATTCAAAAAAATGACGATAAAAACCATCGAGACCTTTTATTTCTCACAACTGTGGACCTAGCAGCAGAATGGATCTTACTTATAAATGATATATTTAGGAAGTTCACCTTCATATTTTCAGAGCTTTTCTCCAAACCTGACATATACAAGCAGCCACAAATTTAAGAACCAGATTTCACTTTACAATTCATCAACTGAAATACAAAATGTCTAGAATCCTTTCTGAGATCTACAAACTGGATTGAAAGCTTCCTGAGCATTCATTCTATCTAAAAGGAAGTCCCAAGGAATCTTCTGCAAATTCAATCAAGCTGCAGCTTCATTGTATTTCTTTCTTGTATATGTGCTAAAGAATAATTTACTTCAAAATGTGGGAAAAGGCAAAGTAATAGTTGCCTAATTTTCTGTTATATTACTAGCAAGAGCATTATCTACTTATATATTTTTCTGGTCCTATGGGAGAACAGAACTTTTTGCTATAGTATATTTGAATAACAACTATCGTATGATTTTTTAAAATAGAAAGTGATATGCTATTGCTTTTAGAGAAATAAATCCTATTAACTAGCCTTATCCCTAATTTAGCATTTCTTTTCCTATTAACAAGATAAACCCCCATTCTTCAAGTGTTTGTCAAATCAGCTCTTTTGTCTTCCTGTAAGCTTTCTCATTAATTAAGCAAAAGCTGACAGGTGCCAACAAAAAATTGAGAACAGTGCTTTCACAAAGTTTACCAAATATAATCATGAACAATGCTCTTTTACAGTGTTTTATAAAGTGTATAGTGTGACAGAAGGTTTTCCTTCACAGATTGATTAATTACCCAATAGAGAATTTGAAATTACTTTTTTAACCTGAGGGAGAAGACAATAGAATGTTGGAGCTCAAAGAGTTTAATTAGCCCAGATTCTGACACCTAATACATGTAAGGCCTAGAACAAGAATGCACGTTTCCTGTCCATCAGAGAGACCCCAGAGAGACTCAAGAGGTAAGAAGTAGGTGCTTCAACTTTACTATGCTTTTGCCCAGAGAAACATGAGGAAAATGGAAAATTAACATTTTAACCCCTCCAACAACAGTACAGTTTTTCAACAATCACAAACCCAAGATATGTAAAGTGTTAGTCCATCAGTCATGTGTGACTCTTAGGAACCCCATGGACTGTACTATAACCTGCCAGGCTCCCCAGTCCCTGGGATTCTCCAGGCAAGAACACTGGAGTGGATAACCAATCTCCTCTTCAGGGGATCTTCCAGACTCAGGGACTGAACCCTGGTCTCCTGTATTGCAGGGAGATTCTTTACCACCTGAGCCACCAGGGAAGTCCTAAATATATAAGCTATATCACAATTGATCCTTTTGGCTGAGGCCCATTAATATGAAAACTCTAAGAATCTCAGAATGAAGATATGCTGATATAGGTATATCTCCCATTCTTTGCTGCTCACAGAAACCATGAATTCCATGCAAAATAAAAGGTCTACTCTTCAAAATGTTTAATTTCTGACAGTGAGCTTGAAGATCCCAGACATCTTGCAATGATAAATTCTGAGAAGATATTTTCATTTTCTTCAATGACCTGTAAGTATAGCTGTATCGCCTTATCCCTGACTTCATATTAGCATTGGTGTTGAAGGAACAGTCACCTGGGGCCCTTCTCATTGGAAATAATTTGTTATCATAAACACGAGAATTGGTGGTTACCTGTGGGAGGGGTGGGGGTTCTATGTATAGTAAGAAAAGTCATAAAGTAAGAGGTTTCATTTCAAAACTCCTTAAGTTGTGAGGCACACTTGGGTTTTAAAATATGATAAGGAAAACTGTGTGCTGAAATAATCTTAATGGACTTTTACTCATAAAGGCTTAATATCTTTATTCATTAACATAGCTCCTTGACTGGAGTCGACCCCCCTTTTTCGTTCCCAAAATGACCATATTAATTTCTAATAAGGTCATTTTCTTGTCTAAAAACTTCTACGGCTGCCTATTACAACAAGATAAAGTACAAAATATTCAGCTTGTCATAACAACCTAGTGTGTTTTGACCTTTCTAGACTTCTCTGTTACCCAGGGCACTAATAGAACTGCTTACTTGTGGTCCTAATATTTAACTTGTAACAGGGCTTGATCTGTTA
The DNA here is from genome assembly GCA_006408695.1 of Aepyceros melampus. Classification (NCBI taxonomy): domain Eukaryota; kingdom Metazoa; phylum Chordata; class Mammalia; order Artiodactyla; family Bovidae; genus Aepyceros; species Aepyceros melampus. The sequence continues at coordinate 222,958 of SJXQ01011789.1, read as the reverse complement.
CCTAGGACTGATATTGAGAATTTTCTAGTCCCTGTTATGTCGTCTATCCTCTGTTCTTTTTATTTTTGAGCTCCCTGTGTTCATCTGTGAAGTCAAGCAGCCCAACTTCTGTTTTGTCATTTGGGGACAACTGATGAATTCTCACATCATTGCTGGGAAGGAGTCTAAAGCTCAGTTTCTCTGTTTACTGTTTCAAGGAACATGTGCCAAGAGCCTGCCATGAGCCAGGTTCAAGGACTTGAAAGCACTCTGAATGTTGCTGTCTCTGAGGGGGTTGCTGGAGACTTGGATTCTCTGCCTAGCCCCACGTCTTCAAAACCACTCAGGAGTCTCTCTAAGGTTTGTCTCAGCCTAAGGGATTCTTATTCAGCAAGGTGAACACAGTTGATCAACCTAACACAGTTCTTCCTGTTTTGTCCCAAGCACTCCTTTCAAGATGAGGATACCCTTCCAGGTTGGAGAAGCTGTTTTCATGACTGTCAGACAGGAAATGCCTCAGTGGATGGCAACATGTACTCATTTCCAATTGATGAAAAGAAATGGCGAGTATTTGAAATTTTTTCTTTTTTATCCCAAGGCCCCTTTTCACAACACCTCTTTCCCTGGAGCGGGGACCCCATTACCTCCATAATGCCTTCCTGTTCCTTTCAGGCTTCTTCCATCTTTCCCTGCCCTCTTCTCACCCAAAGAATTCACCTTAGTTCAGTATTCATTCATTAAGTGTTTACTAACTCTTGGGCCAGTTGATCATGGCCTAACTTTAAGGGATTTTCTTGCCTGGAAAAATCCCACGGACGGTGAAGCCTGGTGGGCTGCAGTCCATGGGGTCGCTAAGAGTTGGACAAGACTGAGCAACTTCACTTTCACTTTTCACTTTCATGCATTGGAGAAGGAAATGGCAACCCACTCCAGTGTTCTTGCCTGGAGAATCCCAGGGACTGGGGAGCCTGGTGGGCTGCCGTCTATGGGGTCACAAGAGTCGGACACGACTGAAGCGACTTAGCAGTAGCAGCAAGATTGATTAATTTGACAGAAATGTATTTACAGCACAATTTTAGGTCAATAAAGAGTCCCCCTTTTCTTCATTTGTGTACTAGTCTGTGTTTGGGCTCAAAGAAAGTGTGCAGAAATATTGATAGAGGAAATGGAAGGGGTGAGCTGGGCATAGTGGGGGCAGGTGTCCTGAAATGGCAGAAGGAAAATTTCCTAGGCCAAAGTAAAACTGACACAGTCTATCTCTCTTTTTTTCCTTTCCCCTTTTCATTTCTCCCTTCCTACCTTCCTCCATCCCCTCCCTCCCTACCTCCTTGCTTTCTCCTTTCCTTCCAAATATATATGTATTTGGAGTGAAATGTCAGTAGGGAGAGAATATCTATCAGAACCAGAGAAAGTCAGAAGAGAGTGTCTCTGGAGAAATATTGACACATGATACATTAAAAGAATAAAGTCAGATTACCAATTAAATTTGGGGATTTCATCAGTGTTCCAGCATATGGATGGATAGCAATAGATATGTAGCAAACCACTGGGAGCAAAAATAACAAAATGTCAGTAGTTTTTCTTACTGGTTAGCGGTAAATTTATATATAGTCATGTCTGGCTCTTCGAGACCCCATGGACTATATCCTACCAGGCTCCTCTGTCCATTGGATTTTCCAGGTGAGAGTACTGGAGTGGATTGCCATTTCCTTCTCCAAGGGATCTTCCTGATGCAGGGATTGAACCCAGGTCTCCCGCACTGCAGGCAGATGCTTTACCCTCTGAGCCACCAGGGAAGCCACATATATATATATATAACCAAATTTTCTGCAATGAACATTTTTTCCTCTATAGTAAGAAAAGTAAATCATTAATAAGACAAGGAAAACAAATCCCAGAAATAGTTTGTTCCCTGAGTGTTGCCTGCTGGCATGGGAGGTCCAGCAAGCCCCTCTCTCAGGGGATTTACTGGGGTAAAGAGGTGCCGTGGCTCTTTATTGGTGATTTCTTCTCGGGCTGCATCTTGTCTCCTGCCTTTCCCCACAGAACTCCTAGCCTCTAACTTGCTCAGCTCCTACTGTCCTTTGCCCTCAATACTGAACTCTCTTCATAGTGAAGCAGCATTCATCCTCTAACCCTTAGGAGAAGAATACGTGGACACACTTTGAACCTAACAGTACCGGAGAATTATGCCTATAGGATACATTTGGCTTTGTGGCGATACTGCTGAGATGAGCCCTTTATTAATTATTTCTTCCCCCGTACATTGGCATGTTATTTTGGGGCTGATCAGAAGTAACCAACAAAGTCCTCTGTGACTAGAAAGCATCTCTTCATCTCTCAGTCATGACTTATAATACACTTAAGACTCCACATTGTGGAGAGTTGGGGCTGACTCAAGGGGCATCTAGGAGAACGAATGTTCATTGCAATGAAATCCTTTCTAAGTTAAAAAGGTTATTTGGCAAGATTCTGAGAGCTGCTGATAAGGCATTGAAATTACCTTTTACGTCAGAATCAATATAAAATTTCACAAAAAAAACCAAAGTGTATAAAATCAATAACAATAATCCCAAAGTAATTAAATTCCATCATCATTTCCAAAAAGTTAAGTCTTCTTCCAAAAGCTTTCTAAACGTCCTTATTTGATTTTACTCTAGAAGAGTCAGGTTTTGTTCCTAGCAGTTTTGAATCAAGACCCTCTCTCAACATGGTCTGAGTTTTCTAGATTCACCAGCTACACTGCTTACCAAAGCATGGTCAATACTTACTTTTCTTTTAAGCTCTAGAGATAAAGATTTCTATAACTTTATAAAATTTTAATAATTTTGTTATTGCTACCTTGCAAGAAAGCTAGTTAGCTTCTCAGAGTAAATCAAGAAGTGTTAAAAATTAACTAAAATATTGAGTTACATGTGAAATTTACTACATAATTAAGAATTGGGTTAAATAATTTTCATTTTTGATTTTTAATGATAGAGTCTCAGATTTTAAGCTAACATTAAAGAAAATGATCTATACATTTGCAGCATTATGGGACCTATCAAGATGATGTGGCATTTCATATCTTTAAAAAGAAAGAAATTCTTGCAAAAATCAAACCATGCTATGGTTTGCAGAGCCTCTAAAGTGAATTTTAAAGAGATTAACTTTAATTAACTATGAATGTGATTGTAAGATATTAAAATTAATAGCCCAATTCTTAGCTAAAACTAATTGAAAATGATGCTTAATGCACAGGTTGCTTAGCAATTACATTTTTATGTTTTCATATTAATTTTCCAAAGTGGCTGTTCAGTTTATGCATGATAGCCAAAAACAGATCATTAGATTCCAAACCAATTTTCTTCCGAGTTGGTAAGCAACATCTTGTTACAAAAAAAGGTTCTAAATCTCTGGTTCTTAGCATTTTATTTTCTTCATTATTATCTATTAGACACAGAATCAAATGAAAGCTATGACTTCTCATTCCAGAAAAATACACATGCATTCATATCAGCATTTTTTTTCCTATGCTTAGAGAGAATTCACTGTCAGCCTGATATCCTTCAGGACAATGCAGTTATTCATAAACCTTGGAGGTTAAGAACCTTGTCCAAGAGTCAGGTCAAGGTTTTATGTGAGATCAAAAGGCATGTCTGTGTCTTTGCTTTGTAAGAACTACTTCCATGACAAGTTTAATCCATCAGTAGAATAACAGGAATAGTTTATGAATATCTAATATTTATTGAGCTACATTTTTGAAGATGTTTGTGTGTGGAAAGCACATAATTACATATTTTAATATTTCAGCCAGTTTGAAGGTTAGAGAAAGCAGAGATGACATAGTGAAATGTCATCTTTTCACCATTTATTTCCTGAAAAGGTTCCAAAAGATCATATTTCAATGAGTTTAACAACATGCTATGATACCAATCTAGATGGCACAGTGGTAAAGAATCATCCTGCCAATGCAGGGGATGCAAGAGACACAGGTTTGACCCCTGGGTAGGGAATATCCTCTGGAGAAGAAAATAGCAACTGGCTCCAGTATTCTTGGCCTGGAGAATCTGATGAACAAAGAAACTGATGGGCTACAGTCCAAGGGGTCGCAAAGAACCAGAGACAACTGAGTAAACACAACAGCAACAATGATACAACTTTCCACTCACACATGCTTCCATCAACACCAGGTGAAGTGCACCAATTCCAAGACCAGTCCAGGTCCTCGCTCACGGAAAGATGAAAGTCACTCCATATGACACAAAGCTTTGACTGCAAACACACCACTATCCTACTCTGTGCCATGGAATCAATCTACAGCCCTAGAAAATCTTCATTCACCCATGTTTATAATCTAAATGTCTTTGGAATTTGTAAGCCAGAGTGGGCTTCAACTAACTAGAGTGAATTTCATTTGTTTTGGCTCATTTGGTTTTCTTCCATTTCTCATCCAACAAATCTCAGTAGGTTCTTAGGTGAGAAAAAAATACAAGCAAATAAAACTAAACTCTGAATTGAAAGCAAGAACTCAGCATATCTACTACATCTTTATTCTAAAAGCCATTAATGTTTGACCACTTTGCATTGTCCATAGAATAGTCTAAGTTGTTAATCAACTGATGAATGCTGATGTCATATGTTGTGTTGAAGGAAGAGTGATAGACCACATTAGTTACTACCACTTAGCTTTCCTTTCTTTCTTGAAAACTGTCAAACAGTACACAAACAAATCTTAACTGGGAGTTTGTGGTATCTAAGGTCAGTAAGGCTCAGTCATTAGAGGCACCTAAACCTTGGTGTGGTACAAATGCATTGGAAACCTTTTAATGCTTCTGGCATCAGTTTTTGCTTCCGGACAGATTCCACTCAAAGATGACACACCTTGTCTGTCTGGAAGCTTGACTTCATCAGGGAAATTAAACATTCTCAGGGGGAAAGAAAAGGCTTAAGAAGCAATTGAACACAATTTGAAGCAACATAACCTTGAACTTAATCATAAAGGATGCCAGATGGCCGGCTACAACAGCAAGCAACTAGGGTGTTTGTGAAAAAAAGTCAAAATGATGTAAATATGTAATAAATATGATCAGAACATCAAATTTATTATATGTAGTGTTTTCTTCTTTTTTTAAGAGATCCTGGAAATTTTTGTAGAATTATAAGATGAGGTTTGGAGAATCCATCCTGATTTCAGCTTAAATCTTCTTTCTACTAAAATGGTTAGCATTTATGCTTAGCAGAGTAATGGCTCCTTAAAATATCTGTGCTCCAATGCCCTAGAAACTGTGATTATATTATATTATATATCACTGGAGAATTAAGGTTGTGGTGGAGTTAAGCTTATTAATTAGCTGGCCTTGATAGGAGGAGTTTATCCTGACTTATCCAGGTAACCCAATGTAATCACAGAGTCCTTGTAGATAAAAGAGGATAGGAGAGTCAGAGTTAGAGAGAAATTTGAAGATGCTAAGGCTCTGGCTATCAAGATGAAAGGGGCTACAAGCCAAGAAATGTTGGAAAAGGGAAGGACATTGATTTTCCTCTACAATCTCCAGAAGGAAGCAGCCCTATTAACACTTTAGCCCAGTCAGATTCATTGTGGACTTCTGGTCTCCAAAATTGTAATAAATTTGTGTTATTTAAATCACTAAGTGTGTGGTGATTTGTTACAGCAGCAATTGAGGGTGTATGACCATGATTTATACCTCAGTATGTACCCAATCTTTAATGCAGAGCTGGTCAGACAATATGTGTTCAATAATACAGATTATAATAAGTGCTCATGTAAGACCACTACTTTGCAGCATGTAGGAGAATACGGTGAATTTTTCCTCTGAACATTTTTGAGCTGAAATCATTATGAGATACCTGTTTTCCTTATGGAAAATGCACAAATACAGAATCAGCTATGAAAAATGTTACTTCAACTCACCTGGTATATCCTCTATAATTGTAAGCATTATTCTTCCTCTTTTTTGAAAAGTGATAATTATCCAGAGATAGTCCCACATACTGAGCTATAGCCCTTGAAGGCAGTATGATTCAGTGATTAAATACAGACAAATCAAGATTCCAATCCTGGCTCTTACCATTGTGTGTGACCCTAACAATCTGAACCTCACTTCATCCTCTGTGAAGCAGGGATGCTATAAAATATTTCAAAGTTTTTTTTTTAATTATTAAAGAGATAATTCATGTAAAGTCCTCAATAAATTATATTAATAAATGTTAGCTTTCAGTTTAATAGCCAACGCATAGATATCTACTAACATGACGTATTTGTTGATAATGTTGATTACAAAGTCCCAGGTTTGATAATGTTTGAGTGAATAAAAGAATTCATGATTGTTTTACCTGGTTTACTCAAGTCTATAATATGGGGTCACAAAGAGTCGGACATGACTGAAGTAACTCGGCACACATGCGTGCATGACCTGCAGTGAGCACACTGTTCTTCATGGAGCAGAATGTAGGTGAGAGTCCTCCCTCAGGAAGTTCCACTAATGGGCTTGTCTCCCTGGGGTGATGGACGCGGCCGAGCCATCCCCTCCCCAGGTGTTTGTCCTGGTGACAGGTCATACACATCAGAGAGTTGTTCAGTCAGGTTCAGGGCTAGACTCATCATCGCACAGCATTATTAATCTTGTTCAGCACATTGTTTTCCCTGTCTGGAATATACCTGTCCATGAGTGGAGAGAACTCCCAGCCTTGGCCTCATTTCCATCCCCTCTCCTCACCCCTGGAACATGACAAATGCTGCTAATTAGCTGCCTGCTGACCATTTGGCTTGCCTGTGAGAATAGGAAAACCAACTTGAGAAAAACAGCAGCTGGGGGTCTGACCCTTTGCTACTGTCAGGCTTAGGCTAATCCCCTACCACCCAGAGACAAAGGTGATTGGTGCTTCCACATGTTTTGGAAAAGGTTCTACATCTTTTAAATAAAAAGTGTTGATTGATAAGTGACATGTCCTTTTTACAACTGAGCATGCATACGTGTGTCTGCTGGTAAGAGATTTGTCTACTGTTAATACAGGGTGGTTATCAATAAGTTGCAGTGTGTCTCCAATGGCCACCCTGATGTGCAGTACGCTCTGGAAGTAGGGGAAGCTAGGTTCTCATTCTGGGTCTGTCACACATTGCATATAGGCTTTGACTAAAGGGGGAGAAGCTAGCATTGTTGATTGTCTTCTGTGTGCCAGTTTCTGGGTAAAATACCATGTGGGCATGTAAATCTTTTAAATCTTCCAGCAACTCTGTAAGACTGGTATAATCATCGCCATTTTGTAGATGAAGAAAATGAGCTTCTCCTGAAGCTCAGAGAGTCTGTGTAACTTGCCCAAGACCCTTGAATTAACAAGCAACAGAATTAGAAAGCTAACTTAATTCAGCTCATTGCAAAGCCTCTGCAGTTTCTTCCATACCATGTAGCCTCTGGAACTTAAGTCATCTCATCTATAAAATAGAAGGTATGGACTAGATGGAGCATCTACATTTTCTCAGTAGAGAACCACAAGAGGTGAAAATCCAATGCTAAGAAGGCCATAGTCTTTCTTATTTTTCTTTCTCTTCCTTTTCTTTCAAAAACATTTTCTTTAATGGCATGTCCATGCCTTATGTAGAAGTGCTACAGGATTATACACTGAGATAGTAATTTGCTTAAATGTGTTTCCTTTCCCCCTTCTCCTACTGCCTGTTTCAAGCAGTGGGCAGGGCTATGCTCTTTTCACTCAGAAGATATGTGTGCCAGGTTGGAAAGCAGAAACCCCTTGAAATCAGAGAGTTTTCCTAGTTTTTGGAGATGTCTAAACTTCTTATGATAAGTGCTCCAAGGATAGATGAAAGAGAAAGGAGTGCCTTTGAGTTTAACAGAGGGAGGTGGAAAGAGTTCAACAGAAATGGAAAAGAACAGAGATCTGTATGCTGGAACCTGAGCAGAGCTCCAGGGCAGAGCCCCGGAAAAGTGACAGCTCCATGGAGGGGTCTGGATGTCCTCTGGTCCCCTTATGGCTAGGTCCCAAGGGTAGACTTTGCAGCCTCCATGTAGCCTAGAAACAGAGCACATGGGCTAAAAGCCTGAGGATAAGGTGACCATGGTGAACTGGGATGAAACAGTCTTCCCTCAATTTGTCATTACCACATACACTTCCTTGAATCTTAGTGACTAAGATGAATTTCTCCCTTGTCTGTATAGGAGCTTAGAATAGATTTTGTATGAGTTTAAAATAATAAATAAGGTGATATTTCCTGCCACCAGAGTTTATAGGCTGAATCACACCTGCTCCGCAGTATTGGATATGACTCAAACATGAGTCAAGTGCATATGGAAGCTTTATTCAAACTTGTCTTCCTGTTGTCTATAATCTGTCATAAGCTCCCCCTTTCACAGTGTAATTTTAAAAGAATTAAATGTAAGCTACTCAAAATTCTATACTAAATTATACTGAGCTTCCATTAGAATTACTAATAGATCTGAGTCTATTTAACAGTATAATTGCTAATAGCCACTCATGAAACTATCAGGCTGGAAGGGGCCAAGATGCAGCACTGGTTCATACTTAGGGCCACAACACACATTTCAGAGTCTTGGCTACTTCTGGAGACAAAGCAGACCAATGGGATCAGGGAAGAACACAGAGCCATGTGAGTAGATGTGATCAACTTCTAAAGTCTAGATCTCAAGTGGGTGGTAAGAGCACAAGGTTTTCCTTTATTATTGTATTCTATAACTTGCAAGTGCATTTTTTTGCATGTATCAAATATATATTAAAATATTTTTAATGCTGAAAACCTCTACCAAGATCTAGGGATTGACATCTTCATTTGAATATGTAATATATCTCTTAAACTTAACTTACCCAAGTGTAAATCTTGCTTTTCCCCGCAAACTCTTCTTTACTCACTCTTTTTCTTCTAAGTAGCACCACCTTCTACAGCATTGGTCACGCTGAACAAAAACAAAATTAGGACCCCGAATTTCATTGTCCTCTCCTTCCCCTTCCATATCTGAATTCTTACATTCTGTCTGTCAATAAGTGAAAATGAAGGTGAAGTCGCTCAGTCATGTCCAACATTTTGCGACCCTACAAGGCTCTTCCGTCCACGGGATTTTCCAGGCAAGAGTACTGGAGTGGGTTGTCATTTCCTTCTCCAGGGGATCTTCCTGACCCGGGGATCAATCCTGGGTCTCCCCATTGCAGACAGACTACCATCTGAGCCACCAGGGAAGCCCCTGTCTGTCAATTCTACCTCCTAACTTTGCTTCATTTCTACCACTACCATCTTAATCCAATCATCATCATATTTTGTCTGGGCTACTGCAGTTGTCTCCTAACTGGTTTCTTGTTTCCACTTTGACATCCCCATAAACCACCCTCTACTTAACAATCAAAGATACTTTAAAATAAGTCATACCACAAGTAGATCACATCAAGCTTCTGTGATGTACTCTTGACCAATACTTGTTACATAGCCCTCAATATGGTGGTTACTATAAATATTTAATATCTATGGTTTTTCATATACAGATGTGAGAGTTGGATCATAAAGAAGGCTGAGTGCCAAAGAACTGAGGCCTTCAAACTGTAGTACTGAAGAAGGCTCTTCAGAGTCCCTTGAACTGCAAGGAGATCAAGCCAGTCAATCCTAAAGGAAATCAACCTTGAATGTTCATTGGAAGGATTGATGCTGAAGCTCCAATACTTTGGCCACCTGATGGGAAGAGCTGACTCATTGGAAAAGACCCTGGTGTGGGGAAAGATTAAAGGCAGGAAGAGAAAGGGGCAACAGAGGATGAGATGATTGGATGACATCATTGACACAATGGACATGAGTTTGAACAAATTCTGGGAGATAGTGAAGGATAGGAAAGCCTGGCATGCTGCAGTACATAGGGTTGCAGAGTCAGACACAACTTATCGACTGAACAACAACTATTCCATACAGATGTAAACACCAACTAATTTAATAAATCTGTACTAAGCTTTAGGTCAAGTTGACAATTTATCCAGCCTTTGTTTTGAGTCTTCTTTGATGCACAAGTTTAATGGCTAGTTTTATTAAATTCATTTTCTTGAAATAGTTATCTGGTTTATTATTGTTCATTATAATTTATAATTTGCTAGCTACTGAGATGGCTGGATGACATCATCAACTCGATGGACGTGAATCTGAGTGAACTCAGGGAGTTGGTGATGGACAAGGAGGCCTGGCGTCTGCAATTCATGGGGTCACAAAGAGTCGGACACAACTGAGCGACTGAACTGAACTGAACTGAAATATGGAGCTTCATGTTTCTTAGTCCTAAATTCTCTGAATTAAGCTTTTCTATTTCCTAAAGAAAACTGATGTCTTTCTTAAAGCTATAAATTTGAAATTAAATGATAAATTGAATTCCTAAGTCTAGTTATAGAATCTAGAAGAAGGTAGTATCTTTTTACCAGCAGCTTTTTTAGCTTTATTTTCTCATTAAAAAAAAAAGTTCTAATTTTGACTGATTTGTTTGATGAAAATAACTATTTTAAAGCCAATGTTTATTTTTCATAGTGAACTCAATTAGCTTATATCTATGCCTTTATATGAATTTTATGCTCCAAGGGTTGCAAATTCAATCAAGGAAATGAGACTACGATCCAGGAAAGAAAGGTAAAACATTTCACAATTTATGGAGTACAGACCAGGAGGAAAATAAATCATGCTAAGACAAATATTTTCCCATAAAAAGCCACAGTATCAGATAAATTATCACTGAATTATTTGTTTAGTGACCATAGATCTGAGTTTTAAAAACCAGAAGTAAATTATTTTTTAACTTGTAAATGAATGAATGAATTCTTTATTTTTCAAGCTTTAAACTTTTTATTTTGCATGGGGTATAGCTAATTAACAATGTTGTGATAGTTGCAGGTGAACAGCAAAGGAATTCAGCGGTACATATACGTGTATGCTTTCTACCCTGAAACTTCCTTCCACCCAGGCTGGCACATAACATTGAAGACAGTTCCGTGTGCTATACAATAACAAAGTGAATTTAAACTATAATGGTCTCTTAGCTCATTATAGTTGCTACATTGTTTCCTCTGTCTCCACCAAAGCTACTGCCTGTAAGTTGGATAACTTGTATAATTTACAAGCCAAAGGGTAGAGTAGACATTCACATTGTAATCTATAGCACTAATACTCATTCCTTGAATTGAGCAGTGCACAGTGCAAGCAACCACATTCATTGGCGTGGACTTAGCCCTCTAGGGAGAAGGCAGTGGCAACCCACTCCAGTACTCTTGCCTGGAAAATCCCATGGACAGAGAAGCCTGGGAGGCTGCAGTCCATGGGGTCGCTAAGAGTCAGGCACGACTGAGCGACTTCACTTTCCCTTTTCACTTTCATACATTGGAGAAGGAAATGACAACCCACTCCAGTGTTCTTACCTGGAGAATCCCAGGGACCAAGGAGCCTGCTGGGCTGCCGTCTATAGGGTCGCACAGAGTCAGACATGACTGAAGCGACTTAGCAGCAGCAGCAGCATAGCCCTCTAGGCTCCTCTGTCTATGGAATTTTCCAGGCAAGAATGCTGGAGTGGGTGGCCATTTCTTACTCCAGGAAATCTGCCCAAGCCAAGGATCAAACCCACATCTCTTGCATCTCCTACATTGGAGGCATATTCTTTACCACTGAGCCACCTGGGAAGCCCTTAGATATGGTACTCATTTAAGATTAGTAGCAAAATTCAGTTCAGTTCAGCTCATTTCAGTCGCTCAGTCATGTCCGACTCTTTGCGACCCCATGAATGGCAGCACGCCAGGCCTCCCTGTCCATCACCATCTCCTGGAGTTCACTCAGACTCACGTTCATCGAGTCCGTGATGGCATCCAGCCATCTCATTCTCTGTTATCCCCTTCTCCTCCTGCCCCCAATCCTTCCCAGCGTCAGAGTTTATTCCAGTGAGTCAACTCTTCGCATGAGGTGGTCAAAGTATTGGAGTTTCAGCTTTAGCATCAGCCCTTCCAAAGAAATCCCAGGACTGATCTCCTTCAGAATGGACTGGTTGGATCTCCTTGCAGTCCAAAGGACTCTCAAGAGTCTTCTCGAACACCACAGTTCAAAAACATCAATTTTTTGGCGCTCAGCCTTCTTCACAGTCCAACTCTCACATCCATACATGACCACAGGAAAAACCATAGCCTTGACTAGTCGGACCTTAGTCGGCAAAGTAATGTCTCTGCTTTTGAATATACTATCTAGGTTGGTCATAACTTTTCTCCAAGGAGTAAGCATCTTTTAATNGATGGAAACTGTATTTCTCTGAATGTAACTTGTCTCTGAAATATGACTTTACAGCATTGTAAATGTTTTACATGAACAGAAAATGAAATAAATGGAACATTTGTAAAGTAATTTATAAAAATAGAAAAGTAAATTGGAAGGAATAATTTTATGTCTCAGGCTGGTGACTTATTCATACAAGGAGGCATAACTGCAAATGTTTATAAAACACAATGATTTTAGTGAAAATTTCTTTGTGATATACCCCCAAGGACAAAGTAACTACAAGGAAATATTAACTGTTAATAATCACACACACAATGACACACACACACACACACACACTATATATATATATATATAATTTACTAATGTTGTTAGGAATCAAGATTTAATCTAAAATCTTTGTGATCCAAAATTAAAATTTGAAAATACCTGTATAAACTCATAATGTGTTTTCTTAAAAAAAATGGGAGTGGGAGGGGGGATTTTCTAGCTCTGGTTCACTAGCAGAGGCCTAAAAACAATAACTAACCAAGGAGCAATGAACACCACTAATGATCAGATTTTGGTCTCTAAATTCCATTTCCCACCAAAGGAACCTGTTCCTCAAAAAAAAAAAAAAAAAGATTGAATCCTGGCTGGGTGGTTCTAAGTGATTGAATCCTGGTTCTAAGAGGAACCTAGAACTTATCAAGTGTGAGAACAGGATGAAATCATGGACTACTAAGGTTGGGTCAAAAGGACTCAGGAGACAACTTGAGAAGGCTCTAACTAATCAAAGATAATACAAATTAAGCATCGAGAAGAACAATGATTACAATTGACTGAAGCATACTGAACGTTTAACCCATGAGTCATAATGATAAGCAAACAATTACAAACCCCAAATTTATTTTACATTTGTGGGCATCCGGTCCCATCACTTCATGGGAAATAGATGAGGAAACAGTGGAAACAGTGTCAGACTTTATTTTGGGGGGCTCCAAAATCACTGCAGATGATGATTGCAGCCATGAAATTAAAAGATGCTTACTCCTTGGAAGAAAAGTTATGACCAACATAGATAGCATATTCAAAAGCAGAGACATTACTGTGCTGACGAAGGTCCATCNCATCTGGTCCCATCACTTCATGGGAAATAGATGGGGAAACAGTGGAAACAGTGTCAGACTTTATTTTGGGGGGCTCCCAAATCACTGCAGATGGTGACTGTAGCCATGAAATTAAAAGATGCTTACTCCTTGGAAGAAAAGTTATGACCAACCTAGATAGCATATTCAAAAGCAGAGACATTACTTTGCCAACAAAGATCTGTCTAGTCAAGGCTGTGATTTCTCCAGTGGTCATGTATGGATGTGAGAGTTGGACTGTGAAGAAAGCTGAGTGCCGAAGAATTGATGCTTTTGAACTGTGGTGTTGGAGAAGACTCTTGAGAGTCCCTTGGACTGCAAGGAGATCCAACCAGTCCATTCTGAAAGAGATCAGCCCTGGGATTTCTTTGGAAGGAATGATGCTGAAGCTGAAACTCCAGTACTTTGGCCACCTGATGAGGAGAGCTGACTCATTGGAAAAGACCCTGAAGCTGGGAGGGATTGGGGGCAGGAGGAAAAGAGGACAATAGAGGATGAGATGGCTGGATGGCATCATCGACTCGATGGTCGTGAATTTGAATGAACTCTGGTAGATGATGATGGACAGGGAGGCCTGGCATGCTGCGATTCATGGGGTCACAAAGAGTCGGACACAATTGAGCAACTGAATTGAACTGAACTGGGACTGCAGAAAATAATACTAAGATATTTGTCACATGGACTGGGCAATGTGTATACCAAGTTTGCAAAAATAAAATAACCAGAAATAATCAGACATTTCTAAAGAGAGAAACATCTTGGGTAAAGTCATGAAGGCAAGAAGTATAAGGGTAGTATAGGTGCTACAACCAGCTCAATACTATTTATGTTAAATATATATGTGGTCATGAGTGAAGAAAGATGCAGCTAGACTTAAGGCAGACGCAATGAGATGTGAATAGAGCAGAGAGTCCAAATTAAGACTGTCACAATGACCCAGCTAAGGCTATGGTGAATTGTTGGAACTAGAACCAACATGGCAGAACTGGAGAAGCAGAAATAGATTAATGCAGATTAGATAAATGTGGATCATTCATTCCTTCCTCAAATGTTTATTGAGCATCAGGGACTGTGATAGCCTCTCTGAGTTCATAGACCAAGCCCCTCCCTGCTCATATGGCAGCTGCAACAACCCAGGGGAGACACACAAGAGACAAGCATGAAGTTCAGGTGTCTGAAATATGTCATATATGTGGAAAGGAGCAAATAAAGTGACGCAGCCCAGCTTCTGGATTTCTGGATGAACAACCAGATTGATTTCAAGTGCATTCCCTGAAGTCAGTAATGCTAAAAAGGAGAAGGACAATGACAAGTCCATAAAGGACACATTGAATTTGAGGCACTTCAACCATGACATTTAAAGAATCATCTCAGTATGAAATATGCAGAGAATACAAAGAAATATGTAAATTCCAAATGAACGGCCTCAAGATTTCTGCTAAACTAAAAACCTGCTTTGTATAGCTTTTGTTTGCAAGTGGATACAATTCTCCAAGGCCAAATGGCACCTGCAGAATTTCATTTAAGGCTCACTGATATTTATGGCAATAAAAAGATACTTAACTTAAAAATGTCAAGATTATCATTTTAAATGGTAAAAAAAAAAATACCAAAAAACACTCAAAACATCCTAACTGCTTGGCAAGCTGGCCTGGTTGTGTCCTAGTGTGAGCCACAAGGAAAGGACTAGTGTTTGTGTGAAGGCTCCACCCAGATCAGATTAGGTGATGGAGTCTGGGCAAGCTTTATGCATGAATTAACATTTTTCTGTTCCAATAAATTTTCTCCAGAATGTAACTTTTGTTGCCTTAGTTCTGGTTATTTTGAAGAATAATCTTCAAATCTTTTGAATTTAGGAATTTACTTGATATATTCAAAGGTCATTTGTCTTTCTCTGAACCTAATTTTCTTGATAAGCAGAGTTTTTAACCTAGTTTCCTTAAGAGAAAGATAAATAGTTTCAAGGAAGAGAAAAGCACATAGTAAATTGATAACATCCAGAAAGTGTTTCATAATTTGAAATAGTCTAAGACAGATCTACGGAGAAGGTAATGGCACCCCACTCCAGTGCTCTTGCCTGGAAAATCCCATGGATGGAGGAGCCTGGTAGGTTGCAGTCCATGGGGTTGCTGAGAGTCGGACATGACTGAGCGACTTCACTTTCACTTTTCACTTTCATACATTGGAGAAGGAAATGGCAACCCACTCCAGTGTTCTTGCCTGGAGAATCCCAGGGACGGGGGAACCTGGTGGGCTGCCGTCCATGGGGTCACACAGACTTGGACACGACTGAAGTGACTTAGCACCAGCAGCAGCAGCAAGACAGATCTAAGAATAAATTTTATTTTTTTATGATAAAGAAACCATTTCCAAAATTGTTTTGCTACTCCATAAACTGTTAAAATCACACCAAAACATACAATGCTGAGAATATTCCTCACATATATTTTTAACAATAAAATAAATCACACTTACATTCATCATACTAATGTAATGGCTTTTGCCAAACTGGGGCAGCAATGTGGCTTAAAAAGAAAAAAAGGCCTGGTTTTGAATCTGAAAATAAGAGTTAATCTAATTAACTCAAGATTAACTTCTAACTAAAAATGTTTGCTAAATCAATATTTTGAGAGTCGACTAATCTTTCTTAGTTATTATCCTAATGTTTAAAACATTTGATCTGTCTAAAATGAAAAAAAAAAAAGAAGCATTCCTTATACTTAAAATGTTCTAACTTTTAATCATGCAAGAATAATATATTCATTAAAAGATTCTGAATGTTAAATGCCAGACATTACTTATTAAGTCTTCCCTGTGTATCTCATGTATTCCATATTTCAGCCATTCATTTACTCATTCATTGATTTAAGTATTTATTGAGCATACACTGCTTAGCTAGCACTTAGAAGACACTCTTAGAACAAAAATGCAGGGGTTTTTTTTTTTTTCCTTTTTCCCTTACATTTTTGTTGTGAAACTGAGCAGAACCCTGCAAGGCTTGTGATCAGCTAGTGGACATTCTTCTGATTGGCTGGTAAGGTAGCAAGGTGATATTTCTGGAGTCAATATCATCAACCTTCTGGTTCCAGCCAGTCTGGGGCCTACATGCTAGTGGTAAGCATGCAGTTAACTTCTTCCACCTGGTGGAGGTTTCAGTATCTGCAAAACAATGAAAGGAAATGGTTCAATATATTATCTATAGCCTCTAAGGGGGAACTCCCTCATCCTGCCTTTAAAAACCCTTCCCTGAAAACTATCATGAGTTCAGGTGTTCTGAAAAATGAGCTGTCCATCCTCCTTGCTTAGCCATGCAGCGTACACTGTACTTCCCTTCAACACAACTTGGTGTCAGTAGCTTTCCTTACTGTACTGTACATCAGGCAAGCAGACCCAAGTTTGGTTCGATAACAGTTGGGGAGCAGGCTAATATGTGGTGTTCACCGTGTGCCTCACTAGTTTAAGCACTCTACTATTAACTCATGTGAGCCCTGCAGTAACTCCATGAGGTTAGTACTATTATTATCCTAGTTTACAGATAAAGAAAACGAGACACAGAGGCATTAAGCAACTTGTCCAAGGTCACACAGCTAGCTAGTAACTGAGGGTCCCAGAAAAAGAAAGGAACAGGGAAATTTTACTGTGCAAAATGTTAGCGTGTCTTTGTACATACTTTTGGAGCCATACAAATGGAGAGAATGAAGTAAGGTAGTCAGATGAAGTGAGTTGTCTGGGATTTGTCTCCAACATCATCTCAAAAGGAAACAGGGAAAGAGGATGTAAAGAGAAAGTGTTTCTCTGGGACGGAGACTCCTTGAAGCCTGCTATGCACAGCTAGGCAGCCTGGCTTTTGTAAGAGCTGGCAAAGAGATACCCATCATACTGTTCTCTCACCAGTCTGTATTTTAGATATGTCTGACATTCGTCTATCAGAAGAATCACTAGAGAACATAGCGGGCAACATTCTTTGCTGTTTTGACTTTTATAAAGTGCTCCATTGTTAACTACTTATAAAACAGTTTTACTTCATATGTCAATGGCTGTTGGCCAGATAGTCTTTGTTTGACTTTCCATCTATTATTCCAGGAACATTCTCTATTGCAAACTTCTAAATGTCAGGAAGAGCTAGTAGCTTGAGTTTCAACTATAGTTACTCCGTTTTCTATTCACCAGCAAATCACGACCACACTGCCACCTAGTGGGTCTTAGCGACAGCCTTTGTGATTGACAAACGGTGATCCAAGGATCTCAAGCCCACAATTCTTTTATCATTTCTGTTTATACATTGGTTGCTTGGAAAACAAAATTCATTTGAATATAGAAATGATATCATGTGTGGTTGTTAGATTTCCAGCTTGTTCACAAAATCCATAATGTACTTCGATGAACACTTTCCAGTTGACCCATGCAGTTGCAGGTTCACAGAGTCTTATATCATGACCCCTGATCCTCCTGCTTTCACTATTGTGATAGTCCGTGAGAAGGTAGCTGACCCCAGCCTTCCAGTCCAGCCGTGTGGTCTTCACCTGTCCTTGGGCAGAAAACGACCCTCACTGGGTGGGTAGTGGGGGAGGGCGGGGACAGGCAGGTAGGGCAAACTTTCTCGCTCATGCTGCTGCTGGTTCCTGGTGCTGTGGTTCGCCAGGCTGGCCCAGCCTCTGTCCCTTGTGCCCCAGCTCGGGGCCAGCCTGCTGTGACTCTCGTCCACATCTGCCCTTGCCTGGCCCACTCCACTCCCCCCAGCCTTGCCTTGCTGATGGCTCAGTTGAGTCTCCCTGGTGAGGGCCTGACGGTGACCCTCATCTTGCCTTTTCCACTCTTCTTGACCAAAGGAGAAGTTTTCTTTCCTACTTATTCCTATTTCCCAAATATTTTTGCACATAATGAATTAACACCTTGGTTGCCTTATCCTACAAAGAAATGAATACAGTTGCTTAAGATATTTCTCATTCTCCTGATTTCTGTGAAAGCCTCTCCCTTTGGATTGTGATCTGTGTATGTATCTATGGGACTATCAGCTGAGACACTGCCTTACAATCTGGACTTCTGTTTGAATTCTATGTTATTAAAGTGTTTTCTAATTACTTGATTACTTACATATTGCTATGTTAGAGACCTGTATGTACTTTATTGCCTCACCAGTGCCTACAGTAATATCTAACACATAGAAGGTCTTTAAGAAATGCTTGCATGAATATTCAGTAAGTTCCAGTTCTTCTTGGGAAGATTCTTCCTGTCAGAAATTGGCCTGGCCACCAATTCATCTAAAGCGGTGGCTTTCCTATCAACATTTTAAGATTCTAGGAAGAGGTTGGACTCTGCCGCTCTCTCCTTTTCTCCCACTCCCTTGCCATCTCGTTGCTTGCCGTTGCTAGGGAAAATGACAACCCATAGAAACAGTAAGACAGTAAGGCAGATAGCAGCTGTGAGGTAGAACCAAATCGTGTCTCTCCTGATTTCTCATTAGTCCACTTGCATTGAATTCTTAAATGATTATAGACCAGGAGTCAGAGATCCCAGGCTATGTCACCTGATGGCTGTGCAAACCAGGGCAATTAACTAACTCCCTGAAACCATTTTCTCATTTATTAAATAAGGATGATAATAATACAGATTACAATCCCTCATCTGCAATTCCAAAATTTTTAAAGCTACGAAAAACAAATGCTTTTTCAGGGTTCAATTGGTATCAAAATTCAACCTGTATGGAATGAACTAATCTGAGGCTCTTTGGAACTTTTATTTACACTCTTCATGTCTAATTTATACTCTTTGTTTAATGAATGGTAAAGGCATCAATATATCTTTCTAAAAACTCAAAAATTATGAATTCCAAAATCTAGCTCCAATATACATACCTTAACATAGCAGAGACTTGAGCTCAAGCATTTCCTAAAAAGTGACTGGATTTTTGCATATCTCATGGGATTGTTGCAAGGTGTAATAGTAGCATGAACAAAAGCTTTTGTCACAGTACCTGGATATATTAAGCCCTCTGTAAATGTAAGATATTATTATTTTTAAATTTTCATTCATTTTAAATAAAAGACATTTTCTCAGTCCTAGATGACCACAAACAACCAATAGCACTCTTCCCAGCAATGTGCTCACATTTTCTATTCCCTTTCTCTTCTCTTTCTCTTTTTCTTGTATTTTCTTCTTTCTTCCTCCCTTTTTTTCATCTCTTTCAGAATGTGATGAATGACATGGCTCTTCTTCCCAGGAAATCACCTCTCAGCACGTGCACGCACGTGCACACACACACACACACTTTCACATGTGTGTGGAAAGCCACAGAATTCCCCAAAGTTTATCAAGGGATCCTGCTTTGGGAACTCATTTTTATAAAAGTAATACATGTGTAAGAAAAATCCTATTCATCTGATGGATTATTATTTTTTAATAATTTAAAATTATTTTTGACAGTTTTCATACTAAAAGAAATACTGTACTCTGTTTTAATAGATATACTTGCTACATGTTTGGAGAAATTTGAAATATCAAAACAAATAAAAGGAATATACAGATATGTTTATTTCCTGAATGACTTAGGCAGATGAAGAAGCCAAACTACCGCTTATGAATACTAGCAGTTCTGCTTTTCTCTGTGATTCTGTTCTTGCCAAGAATGTACATTCATACAATGTGTATAGTTTATAAAATGATTTCACATCTACTGTCTCAACAGAACCTCACAAACCTCTTGAGATCCAGGAAAGACAAATATTTTATATTATCTTCATTTTACAGATGAAAAAAATGAAATTGCAGAGAAACCAGATGACTTGTATCTGAGGTCACATAATGGATCATCAAATGTCCAATCCAGTGAATATATCATGTATTAGTGGCTCTTACGACAATTATCCCCATATTTGTCTTCTCCATTCCAAGTTTTCATTGACATTCTAAACTATCTCTGCATTTGACTTCTTTCTGATATGCATACAATTATACTTGTTTGTGTTTATTTATATAGGTATATATATACAGAGAGTGTATGTTCCATATGTATTTCTGACATACTATAGGATGACTGTGACCTCTCTCCTACACTCTATTGACTTTCCATCCTAGTACATTTAAGTTATACAACATGTATTGTAAGTCAACACATGCTGTGAAAATCAAAGACAAGAACACCATATTACTTCTCAGTGCTTGTTAGCTTGAAAGCATGATATACTATATACATTATTTATTATGGTTTTCTGGCTGTGTCAAGCAGTTGGTGGGGTCTTAGTTTCCCTACCAGGGATGGAAACTGGTAGTGAAAACACAGAGTCCTAACCACCAGACTGCCAGGTAATTCCCAATTCCCAACAATATACTATATAATCTTAACAGAACTCTCTGCTGTGTCCATATATTGGGATTCAAATAAGTCATAATTCCCTGGAACTATTCGTTCATATCTAATGACTATGTGCTAACCAAATTTTTCTAAAGGCCAGTATTCAAAAAGCACTGACCATTCCTAGAATTAGCTGGAAGGCATTTTGTCACTTATAGGTCTACCTGCAGAAAGCTCAAAAGAAGTTAAATGCCAGGTCCAAGTTTTATTCATGAGACATTTAGTCTATTTCAGCCCTGATATTTTTATGATTCCCTTCCTGAGAGACTTATTCCTGGGGGATCCAGTAATTTCCCCAGAGCTAGGTATGTATATATAAAGAATTTCCACTTGTCATTTTGTTAATTATTGAATTTAAATTCAATATCCTCTTTGGTTACTTATGGCTAAATCCCACCTGATCCACAAAAATCATGAGCTGGGCTTTCTCAACAATAGGAGGAGTTACACATGAGCAAGTATGACTAATACCTACATAACATGTTCAGCTTGTGTTCAGATTTCAGATTGTTAATATCTGGGGGGAAGCAGCCAAATGGTTCCACTGACTAGAATAGTAGTAAAAACAATAAATTTTTAAAATCTCTAAATTCTTCAGGGGGTTTCAGACTCACTTTTAAGCTACTTGGGTTACTGCCAGTGTTATTTTCAAAGTAGAGAACAAATCTACTGTAAGAATATATGGGTTTGATTTTATGGGTAAAATTAAGACCTGCAATCTTTATATTCATAAATGAGGAATTATAACCTAACATAGGCATATATTTGAAATTTATAAAAGGTTTCACTAAATATTGTCTTGCTCAAAGATATCTGCTTTTTGGTTTCTAGCATTTCAGAATCTCATAAGGCTGATAGTTTCCATTTCAGATGCTGTTTTTATTGAACGTATGATAACAAAGTATAACAATAAGGCTTTAGGTCAAAAACTGTGAAAAGAATGTATTTTATACCTTTAATTTTTTTTCTTCATCTTTAATTAAAATCACTAATAATACTTATTTAACTCACGTATTTTTATACCCTTTCCACCCTCCCTCTCACGAAAACCTAATATCAAGAAAAGTAGCTGGGAATTCTGGTTAAACAGAATGAATTAAACACACGTTTACTGTGATCTTTGTTAATACTGCAAAATGAAAATAAGTGCATAAAAGAGCATGAATCTATGAAAACAAAGACAGGATAACAGATAACAGCAGATGAAAGATGTCCACAGAACTTCGGACCAGGAAAGCAGGTGGATGAATCATAATTGATTTAGCAGATCGGAGAAAATGGAACAGTGAGCTTGCAGGAAAGAAAGTTGCTTAGTTCTGCTGAACCTGACAAAGACTCAAATTCTAGAGATGGTAGAGATTTCAGAAAGCTGAACTTGAGAATAAAACTGCAAACTGGAGGATAAGTTGAAAGTTTGTGTGAGGGTCAGTTAGACCTCAGGTTCCCTCACCAAGAGTCTGACCCGTTTCTACCTCTTGAGGAGATTTCTCTTTGGAGAGACTTACAGTTGAAAATGGAGAGTGCAGTAGTACTGATGAAAGGCAAAAACAAAAATAAGGGAATTAAACAGAATGATCTGACTAAATGCCAAGACCCTCAAGGCCCTCATCTCCCAGACTGCTTATAACTGGGCTTTTCTTTTCCAAGCAGGGGACAGAAGAACATAAGGGAGCAGCGGCTCTCAGTCCGTGGTGGCGTGCCCCTTCAGGGACTTTTGGCAATGTCTGGAGAAGTATTTGGTACTGGCATCTCAGTGATCAAGGGTAGGGATGCTGCTAAGCATCTTAAAAATTCACAGGCTGGCCCCACACAGCAAAGGATTATGTGGCATGAAATGTCCAAAGTGCTGAGTTTGAGTAACTGCACCAAGGCAATGACTTTCAAAGTGTGCTCCCCAGAACGACAGCATCTTCATCAACTGGGAACTTGATAGAAATGCAAATTCTCCCAGACATCTCTGTGGATCTACTGAATCACAAACCTTGGGGGGAGTGTGGCGGGCCATGGGGGTGGAGGGGATTAAAGAAGTGAAGCTCAGCCTTCCGATTTAACAGACCCTCAAAGTATTCTGACACAACTATAGTTTGACAACTACTGTGCTCTAAGGAAATGGCAACTCAAAGAAAATCCAACAGACCCGAGAGCTGGTGATCCTCCAAGAAAATTCTGTCACTGCCTCCAGATTCTTATTGCATGCAAAACCCATTCCTACCCTATGGGAACCATCGGGTTGTTCGTGCTTTACTCTTTAAAAGGACAAACCATCCAGATAAATCACAAGATTATTGAGAACATCAGGGACCAAAACAAACAAAAAATATACTTGTGGGTATGTATCGTATTATTCAAGGGTCGATTGTGTAAACACTCACAGTGAAATCCTACACAGACATACCTCAGAATATTTGGTTTGGTTTGGTTTTCGACCACCACAGTAAAGCAAATATCACAGAAAAGTGAGTCACATGATTTTTTGGCTTCCCAGTTAGGCTTACACTATACTGTCTATGGAGTGTGCAAGAGCGTTATGGGTAAAAAAAACAATGTGCATACCTTAATTAAAAAATACTTTTTTGCTAAAACATGCTAACCATCATCCAAGCCCTCAGCAAGTCATAATAGTAGCACCAATGATCACTGATCACAAATCATTATAAAAACAATGAAAACATTTGAAATGCTGTAAAAATTACCAAAGTGTGACATGGAGACATGAAGTGAACCAATGCTGGTTGAAGAGCGGTGCTGACAGGCCTCCTTAAAGCAGGGTTGCCACAAACTTTCAATTGTAAAAAATCACAGTATCTGTGAAGGGTGAAACATGAGATATGACTGTAAATTAATATATGAATTTCAACAAAATAAAGTGAGATTCAAAAACAAGGCACAGAATCAAAACAAGGGGTCTCAAAATTTGGGCTCAAATTGTAACAAGAACAACTTGATGCTGAAACCCAGAGTGAGCAGAATAAAATGGCTTTATTGTCTTCTAAGGACTGAATTGGTTTCAAACACATAGGTGATTCAAATGATGAGACTCTAGCTCTGGCTGGGGGGGTGCTGCAACTTAGAGACCAGAAAAGAGCACTTTGTACATGTATCTAGAATACATATGACTCGGGAATCAACACACCACTTTATTTTTTGTTTCCCACTGGTTTCAAATGCATTCAGTGAAAGTAGTCTTCTCCTGTTCTTGAATAAAACATCTGGCAGTTTCTTGACTTCTCACTCTCAAGCTAACAAAGCTTTCTATCATCACTTAGAGTCACAAAGCACAGTCTCAGTTTACGCATGAGAAATATCTAGCCCGGTATATCAGTCTTCACTTCCATACTTATTTGTTCTAAACTTATTCTCTCCTCCCTCACTTTCAGCTGCAAGCCACAAAGGCAAGAAGCTGTTCATTAGGAGAGGTGTTTGTCAGCAGTGGCTTCCTCTCTCTTGCTCTGCTTCTGCCAGCGTTGCTAATAGTGGTTTAGCACCTTGGGTTTGGGCAGTGAGGAGGAAGAGGGGCAAAAACACTCTGGGCTTGATGGAGGTTTCAGACAGGCTTGTTCCTTACCTGATACTTTCTTGAGTTCATCAGAGGTCACTCTCCTGATGGGAGATAGAATCCACTCCTCTAGGGACCTCTCCACCCCTGGTTCCTGGTCCTCTGGTGGTCCAATCAAATAGAGACAGGAGTTTTTCTAGGGCAAGACTTTTTCAAAAAAATTTATTTTTAATTGAAGGATAATTACTTTATAATATCATAATGGTTTCTGCCATACATCAACATGGATCAGCCAAAGGTATACATATGTCCCCTTCCTCTTAAACCTCCCTGCCACCTCCCTCCCCATCTCCCCCACCCCAGGCTGTCACAGAGCCCTCACTTGGGTTTCCTGCATCACACAGCAAATTCCCACTGGTATATGGTAATGTATATCTTTCAGTGCTACTCTCTCAAATCATCCCACCTTCTCTGTCCTACACTGTGTCCAAAAGTTTGTTCTCTATGTCTGCATCTCCTTTGCTTCCTGTAGATAGTTTAATCAGTACTATCTTTCTAGAATCCAAATATATGTGTTGATATATGATATTCATCTTTCTTTCTGATTTACTTCACTTTGTATAATAGGCTCTAGGTTCATCCACCTCATTAGAACTGACTCAAATGAGTTCCTGTTTGTGACTGAGTATATTCCACTGTGTATACATACCAGCTTCTTTATCGATTCATCTGTTGATGGACATCTAGGTTGCTTCCATGTCCTAGCTATTGTACATAGTGCTGCAATGAACACTGGAGTACATGTGTCTATTTCAATTATGGTTTCCTGAGAGTATATGCCCAGTAGCAGGATTACTGGGTCACATGGTATTTTATTCCTAGGTGTTTTGTTTTGTTTTGTTTTTGTTTTTTTCTTAAGAATCTCCATACTGTTCTCCATAGTGGCTATATCAACTTGCATTCCTACCAACAGTGCGAGAGGGTTTAGGGCAGAACTTTAAGCTGCTCCAGACCAGCTCCCTTTGGCTCTTCATCCTCCTCTCTTCAACATGGCTGAGATCAGCCACAGAAAGCCCTTCCACAGCCTTAATAATCTCGTGCATCCAGAACTAATCAATGCAGCCACCTCCCTTCTGCTTAAACTTTCTCAGCTCGATTCAGGCACCAAATGAAGCTCTCTGAGCAGTCCCCTCCCTAAGTGTGTATTTGGAGGTCAGTGACTCCCTCTGTGGTTGGGGGGCGGGGGATGAAGAGACTCATAGTATAACAACTTTCTCTAAGAATTTCTCATAGATGCCGCTCCTTCTTCCTGCGCTCAACCCTTTTACACTTCAAGTTGGCAAAGAGGTAAAAAAAATATGGAATCAGTTCTCAAATATTTTCCTCACAAGTTCTGTGTGTGAGAATTTGCCTAAGTCATTTTATATCTGTCACCTACTATGCTGATGCCTCAGCTGAATATGAGACAGACTGAATCCTCCTCTTACTGACTTAGGCAATTATACACGAAGGAAAGTGAAAAGAGTCCATAAGGAAATGTGTGGTAAGTCAGACCCCGCAAAATAAATAAAATAATACCCTCCTCCAACTCTGGGTTGTAACTACTCACACTATCCTTGGCTAAACACTAAGTAGCCTGTTATTTTAAAACTCAGTCATGATCAGGGGAGAAAATGAAGCTAGGACTGGAAGCCCCATAAACTGAGTCAGCCACCACTGTGTGACTGAACCCAGATCTTAGGATAGGAAATTCACATTCAGCAAAGTATTTCCTTTTATGTATGTTTGATCCTTCTCAATGGGATGTTTCCAGACTAGAGCCTGGGAGATGAATCAGGAAAAAACCTAAAAGAAAGCAGTAGTCCCTCAGAAGTCTTCACAATTTTATTTTTAACACTTCAGGTGTTCCCCCTGCTATAAGTTTCAGCTGATTTTTTAGAGGTATAGAATGACTGGCCCCCCTGAAGATAGTCCTCTCTTTTTTAGGAAAATTCAGAATATTGCTGTACAGACACCCAGTAGCTTGAGAGCAGCTGCACCCAAGTTCAGGGTGGGAGAGTGGGCTGGGATGGAGGGCTTGCCCTTACCTCTGGCCTTTGCCTGGGCACATAGCTTCTCTAAGCCCCAATTCCCTCCTGTCTTATGAAAAGTGAAAGTATTAGTCTCTCAGCCATGTCTGACTCTTTGCAACCCCATAGATTGTAGCCCACTAGGCTCTTTCGTCCATGGAATTCTTCAGGCAGAAATACTGAAGTGAGTAGTCACTCCCTTCTCCAGGGGATCTTACCAACCCAGGGATCAAACCTGGGTCTTCTGAATTACAGGCAGATTCTTTATCATCTGAGCCTTCAGGGAAGCCCCCAAATGCATCTTTAATAAAATGTAAATGATTTCTAAATAATCTTTCAGCCCTAATATATTGATTTTGACCTAATATAATGATTTTGACCATAAAATAAAATACTGCTTTGGTAGCTGGAGGAATAAAATCAGTACTCAGAGTAGAAAAAATTCGATTACAAGAAAATATTCAATTCAAATAATTTAACATTGCTTATGAAAGTATTAAAAATGGAAAAATGGTAGGAGGTTGATTCTGTTTGCTTACTTTATTAGTTTTCATTTTTCAATATAGCTCCTCCTCGATGTAGCTGTGTGATTTGGCAGGGGAGGTGAGATGGAATACAGAATGTGTGGTTCTTTGTCAGGGCTCCCTAGCTCTGCTTCAGCTTTAACTCATACTCAAGCACTGCTCAGTGTAGGATCATATCTCTCAGGTACTCCTGGCTCGTACCTACAGACTCTGTCTTCTCAACCCCTAGGAGAAGAGTATTAGTTATGGTTTTAGTTTGTGTTTTAAAGATCTAACCCTGCTAAATCCAACATACTGCCTTGGCTTTTGAATGCCTCATGCTCACATCTAGACAAAACAGTGGAAAAGCTTAGTTGCCTGTGTTAACAATAATCCATTTGCAATCAGTCTTCAGCTCATTATTTTTAAAACAGAATTCAGATCCTTAATCCTTTGAGATATGCAATCTACAATTGTAGGGCTTGGGAATTTATAGGTATTACATTATCTGCACAGAGCACATTTATTGCAATTTTGAATTCAATAGAAGTACATTTTTTTATTGCCAAGAAAAATTATAGTACTGAAATAGAATTGAAAAGCTCTAACATTCAAAGAAATTTTGTCCTCTAGCTTATAACCAGAACTCTGTATCAGTACAATGTACAGAAACTTTGTTACAAAGTAGTATATTGTGCCTTGATTTTTAAACAAAAAGAATTTAAATATTTTTATTAACTAGTAAATATTTTTAGAAGACAAAGATAATTAACCTTGTAAAACAAATCATTCCTTAGCTAATAATGAAATTCAATATATGAAATATTTCTATTAATACGAATTCTACTCAAGAAGGATTGTAAAGTGCATTACACATGAAATGAAGCCTTCTCAAAGGGCAATATAGGTTTTACTAAGACTGCATTCTTATTATAGTCATTGCAATATTTATAAAGATGGAGAGGTAATTATGGTAATTGTATTTTACATTCTTGCAAACAATTGAAACACATTGAAACTGATTCTGTGACTCAAATGGAGAGATCTACCAGAAAACTTTGGGAGAATATTATTTCCTAATATAAGAAGAGAGAAATCATGGGCACACAACTCTCTCATTTTTCTGCGTGTCTACTCAGAAACAGTATTATCTTAATTGAATAACAGAATTACCCACAATTTATAAATTACAGAAAGGTTTTTTCTCCTTCATGTGATATTATTAGGTGATTGCTTCCTGAGCTGGAAGGAGAACACTGGGCAGACAGAAGCATACCAGACAAAAGGAGTCTGGTATGAAGTTTTTACTTCCCAAAGGTACAGGAGCTTAGAAGAGGACGAGACCAAGGACATTGTTAACACACTCAATGGCCATGACGATGGTATGGATTCTGACTTCCCATCCAGCAGTAAATGCATAAATCCCTCAAGGCTCCTCCTTCCTCTGGCAGGATGCCAGGAAGCTCATACCTCCTGGGCACTTTTAGACTTGCTGCTGCTCTGTTTCGGTTCCACTGCTTGGTGGCTGTGTGAGCTCTGACTTACCCACTTCAGAGGACTTCACCTGTGCCTCTCAGTCAGATTTATTGACTGTAGCTTCTGCTGTCAGTGATCCTAAAGGCACTGACACTGACTTTGTGGCTATAATATTAAACGCAACAACAGGAAGACATTCAACAACAGTAGTTACCTCTTCTTGAGCATTTGTGTGTGTGTGTGCCAGGCAGAGTGCTAACACCAGCGCCAACTTATTGGGTTGGCGCTGGACAGCCCTACAAAGCAGGGAGTGTTCAGTTCAGTTCAGTTCAGTCACTCAGTTGTGTCCGATTCTTTGTGACCTCATGAATCACAGCACGCCAGGCCTCCCTGTCCATCAACAACTTCTGGAATTCACTCAGATTGACGTCCATCGAGTCAGTAATGCCATCCAGCCATCTCATGCTCTGTTGTCCCCGTCTCCTCCTGCCTCCAGTCCCTCCCAGCATCAAAATCTTTTCCAGTGAGTCAACTCTTCGCATCAGATGGCCAAAAATATTGGAGTTTCAGCTTCAGTATCAGTCCTTCCAATGAACACCCAGACTGATCTCCTTTAGAATGGATTGGTTGGATCTCTCTGCAGTCCAAGGGACTCTCAAGAGTCTTCTCCAACACCACAGTTCAAAAGCATCAATTTTTTGGCGCTCAGCCTTCTTCACACTCCAACCTCACATCCATACATGACTACTGGAAAAACCTTGCCTCCAGTCCCTCCCAGCATCAAAATCTTTTCCAGTGAGTCAACTCTTCGCATCAGATGGCCAAAAATATTGGAGTTTCAGCTTCAGTATCAGTCCTTCCAATGAACACCCAGACTGATCTCCTTTAGAATGGATTGGTTGGATCTCTCTGCAGTCCAAGGGACTCTCAAGAGTCTTCTCCAACACCACAGTTCAAAAGCATCAATTTTTTGGCGCTCAGCCTTCTTCACACTCCAACTCTCACATCCATACATGACTACTGGAAAAACCATGGCCTTGACTAGATGGACCTTAGTCGGCAAAGTAATATCTCTGCTTTTGAATGTGCTATCTACGTTGGTCATAACTTTTCTTCCAAGGAGTAAGCGTCTTTTAATTTCATGACTAAGGTCACCATCTGCAGTGACTTTGGAGCCCAAAAAAAACCAGTCGGACACTGTTTCCACTGTTTCCCTGTCTATTTCCCATGAAGGAATGGGACAGGATGCCATGATCTTTGTTTTCTGAATGTTGAGCTTTAAGCCAACTTTTTCACTGNGTAACAAAACTCTTGTTAAATCTGATGTAGGACAGACAGCCTTACTTAATTCAGTTTAATCTTGATTTTACACAACTTTTCTTAGTTTTTGAAAAAATAATAAAAGCAATTCTGAGTATCTGAGCTTCAAGTAAGGACTCAAAATGGATTTTTTCAAACGCACATTTGAGAGGCAGAGCCATCACACTCGGCGGTACAGGCTGTGCGCGGTTCACCTGCTCTTGGAGACTGCCCCCATTACCAACACATGCAGATGATTGGACGCCTTCATAGCGTGTGGGTGTGTGCTAAGTCACGCCAGTGTGTCTGACTCTTTGCAACCCCATGGACTGTAAACTGCCAGGCTCCTCTGTCCATGCGGTTCTCCAGGCATGAATACGGGAGTGGGTTGCCATACCCTCCTCCAGGAGGTCTTCCCGACTCAGGGACGGAACCCTAGTCTCTTATGTCTCCTGCACTGGCAGACAGGTTCCTTACCACTAGCACCATCTGGGAAGCCTCTCCTTCATAGGAGGTTTTCTTAAATGCATTATGCTTGTTTCAAGGACATTATATTACCCCAAACCTCCTCCCTACTTTAGTTTTCAGATCTGAATTTAGATCTTGGGATTATGGACTGATGTGAACAGATGCAATGTGGCAATCATCTAGTCCTGGCATGAGAGAGACTTTTTCATTAGAACCCTCCCAAAGTAGGTTAAACCAAACTAAGTAAATGGAATTGTATCAACCTGGGTAATATTTGCAATAAAAATGAAGGAGGCTCAAAAACTAATTGGAAGGCAATTCCAAACAATTCTAAACAAAATTTTCAGTGAAATTAATGTTATTTCTTAAAATAAATTACCTGCTTAATTAATTTTAAAATAAAACTTTCTCATTTGTTAAAAAGACTCAATCCTCCATTTTCTATGCTTCTGAGAACAAAGACTATCACATGTAATTGATTGGACTGGTGACTAAAACAGAAGAGAGCACAATTAAAGTTTATTTCCTTTTTTTGCATCTCAAATGAAAGTTGCATTATTTGTGTTCATAGCTTAGAATTATCACCACAAAAATGCAAAGGTACAATAGGTTGAAAAATATTATAGAGCAAACTGGGGAATTTTTTTCCCTCCAAAGCATAAAAGAAGGCTAATTGAAGATGGACAGAGAACATTAATAGACAATATATCAAAAAGAAAATACAATTAACACCAAATAAAGGGAAATTATTAAGCACACAGAAATGCCAATTAAGATACTACCCATGACATTTTTTGCCTAACAAATTTTTAGTAAAAGTTACACAAGAGATAAGAAAGCCTTCTTCAGTGATCAATGCAAAGAAATAGAGGAAAAGAACAGAAGGGGAAAGACTAGAGATCTCTTCAAGAAAATTAGAGATACCAAGGGAACATTTCATGTAAAGATGGGGTCAATTAAGGACAGAAATGGTATGGACCTAAGAGAAGGAGAAGATATTAAGATGAGGTGGCAAGAATACACAGAAGAACTGTACAAAAAAGATTTTCACAACCCAGATAATCATGATGGTGTGATCACTCACCTAGAGCCAGACATCCTGGAATGTGAAGTCAAGTGGACCTTAGGAAGCATCACTATGAACAAAGCTAGTGCNATTTTAGTTCACTGATTCCTAGAATGTCGATGTTCACTCTTGCCATCTCCTGTTTGACCACTTCCAATTTGCCTTGATTCGTGGACCTGACATTGCAGGTTCCTATGCGATATTGCTCTTTACAGCATTGGACCTTGCTTTTATTACCAGTCACATTCACAGCTGGGTATTGTTTTTGCTTTGGCTCCATCCCTTCATTCTTTCTGGCATTATTTCTTCACTGATCTCCAGTAGAATATTGGGTACCTATTGACCTGGGGAGTTCCTCTTTCAGTATCCTATCATTTTGCCTTTTCATACTGTTCATGGAGTTCTCAAGGCAAGAATACTGAAGTGGTTTGCCATTCCCATTGCATGCAAAGATGGGCTCAATAAAGGACAGAAATGGTATGGACCTAACAGAAGCAGAAGATATTAAGAAGAGGTGGCAAGAATACACAGAACTCTACAAAAAAGATCTTCACGACCCGGATAATCACAATGGTGTGATCCTTAATCTAGAGCCAGACATCTTGGAATGTGAAGTCAAGTGGGCCTTAGAAAGCATCACTAGGAACAAAGCTAGTGGAGGTGATGGCATTCCAGTTGAGCTCTTTCAAATCCTGAAAGAGGATGCTGTGAAAGTGTTGCACTCAATATGCCAGCAAATTTGGAAAACTCAGCAGTGGCCACAAGGCTGGAAAAGTCAGTTTTCATTCCAATCCCAAAGAAAGGCAATGCCAAAGAATGCTCAAACTACTGCACAATTGCACTCATCTCACATGCTAGTAAAGTAATGCTCAAAATTCTCCAAGCCAGGCTTCAGCAATATGTGAACCATGAACTTCCTGATATTCAAGCTGGTTTTAGGAAAGGCAGAGGAACTAGAGATCAAATTGCCAACATCTGCTGGACCATGAAAAAAGCAAGAGAGTTCCAGAAAAACATCTATCGCGTGCTGCGATTTATGGGGTTGCAAAGAGTTGCACACAACTGAACGACTGAACTGAACTAAACTGAATTGAACTTGCCATTTCCTTCTCCGTGGACCACATTCTCTCAGACCTCTCCACCATGACCCGCCCATCTTGGGTTGTCCCACGGGCATGCCTTAGTTTCATTGAGTTAGACAAGGATGTGGTCCTAGTGTGAGTAGATTGACTAGTTTTCTGTGAGTATGGTTTCAGTGTGTCTGCCCTCTGATGCCCTCTTGCAACACCTACCATCTTACTTGGGTTTCTCTTATCTTGGGCGTTGGGTATCTCTTCACCATTGTTCTAGCAAAGCACAGCCGCTGCTCCTTAGCTTGGATGAGGGATATCTCCTCACCGCCGCCCTTGCTGACCTTCAGTGAAGGATGGCTCCTCTAGGCCCTCTTGCCCCCACACAGGTACCACTCCTTGGACGTGGGGTTGCTCCTCCCGGCTGCTGCCCCTGGCCTCCAGCATGGGTTTGGTCCTCCCAGTCGCCACCCTGGCCTCGGACGCAGGGTGGCTCTTCCCTGCCGCCTTCCCTGGCCTCAGACGTGGGGTAGCTCCTCTCGGCCGTTCCTGTGCCGTCGCAGCCTGGCACTCTAGGCCACTGCCTCTGACTTCGGACGTGGGGTAGCCCCTCTCGGCTGCGCTTAGTGCGCCTGCTGCAGCCACCTGCGCTTATTTTGCAAGTAAGAGAAGTGAAACTTTCTAATAGTCACACAGCTTGCAAACCAGAGTTTAGAATCCCACACTCTCATCCCTTACATTCTAGTTTCCTGTATCATAAGAAATAAAAATATTTGACAGTTTACAAAATGCCAGGCAGGATATCATAACACTCCACCTGATCATCCTATTTGTGACCACAGTGCTTAAAATACTCTGACCTTCCTTCAGTGAACTTGGAGAAGACTCTCTTTCCACTGAGGTCAAAATTATAATAAAAGACTGTGAAAATAGTTGTCAAGTCTTACCACCAGAGATTGGAATATGAGTCTTGATTTTGCCACTTAGTAATTTTTGCAAAGTCATTTAAACTCTCTAAGCCTATGATTCTTCATCATTAAAAAAAAAAGGGAACTGTTATATCTGTTCATGAGTTACTAAGAGAATTAAGAATTATAACATGTAAAAAGAATGTAATCATTGTAATTTCTCAGTAAATATTGACTATTCTAATATTAATTTTGGCATTTTTCACCTGAAACGTGGCCTCACAAATTTCTCTTCCAAGTACACTGAAAGTAAGAGTGTAGTCGCTCAATCGTGTCTGATGTTGTGACCCCATGGACTATATAGCCCACCAGGTTCCTCTGTCCATGGAATTCTTTAGGCAAGCATACAGGAGTGTGTTGCCATTCCCTTCTCCAGGGGATCTTTCTGACCCAGGAATTGAACCAGGTTTCCTGCATTACCAGGAGATTCTTTACTGTCTGAGCCACTTTGATGGATCCCTTCTAAGTACATTGGGACATCTTTATTTGGAGCTAGGTCAAACGGCAATTGAATCAGTATCTAGGAAGAATTTTCAGCACCTTGAGTTGCTTCTACGTCACAGTAACTCTGCTTCTTTGAAAGGGAACTTTTGCCTTTATTTGAAGCAGACACTGTCATCCCCTTGTCCAGAGCCTTTTTTTTTGGCTGTCCTTAGTCTTCACTGCTGTCTCTCTCTAGTTGTGGCGAGTGGGACTACTCCCTAATTGTGGTGTGCAGGCTCTCATTGCAGTGGTTTCCTTGTTGCAGAGCACAGGCTCTAGGCTCTTGGGCCCAGCAATCGTGGCACATGGGCTTCGTTACCCTCAGGCATGTGGAATCTTCCTGGACCAGGGATTGAGCCCATGTCCCCTGCATTGGCAGGCAGATTCTTTACCACTGGACCACCAGGGAAGTCCGAGAGTCTTAATCTAGTTATTTAGACACCAGAAGTTTATTCTACCTATATCTTTTACAAGGTATGACGTGGCACCATCAAAACTGGGATTTTGGAATCTTTTTAGGTCTGTTTACAGATGAAATTTCTCTCTCAAGACCTTTCCAATTATATAAATAGATAGATAGACAGTAGCATGAATCTTTGAACCTGCCAAATCCAGGACGTTGAGATGACAAAAAGGCTCTTGGCCCTCTCCAGAATTTATTTTGCTGTTACTGTTCAGTCGCTCAGTCATGTATGACTCTTTGTAACCCCATGGACTGCAGCACAGCAGGCTTCCTGTCCTTCACTATCTCCCAGAGCTCACTCAAACTCACTTCCATTGAGTCAGTGGTTCCACCCAACCACCTAGTCCTCTGTTGCCCTCTTCTCCTCCTGCCTTCAATCTTTTCCAACAACAGGGTCTTTTCTAATGAGTCAGCTCTTCACATCAGGTGGCCAAAGTATTGGAGCTTCAGCATCAGTCCTTCCAATGAATATTCAGAATTTATAGACATCTCAAACTCTTCTGGGACTTTATCTTTACTTTCTGAGAGAGACTACTCCAGGAATTTGTTGGTCATGTACTTCAGTTCTTGACTGGATTAAGATTAACACAGAGCTAAACCAAGCAAACACAAACAAATAAAGTTAAAACAGGATAAAATCTTGTTTGACTGGAGAGTACTAAGGTGGAGCAGAATATGAGAGAAGACTCTTAGGAATTTATCACATTTATGTTCCCCTACAAATTTAAATATAAAATATTGGATTGGAAGCCTTTGGCCCCCGATGAGATAGAACTCATCTCCCTCCTGGTCAGCCACCTATGTCAGTGTTCAAAGATAAGAAAGTACAGGTCTCAACTGGAAATGTGGAAATGGGTTTTTTTGCAAATCTTCAGTTCTAAAAAACTGGCTCATATTTGATAGATATTAAGCCCTTTCAGGCCCTATCTACTCACATTTTCAAAACACTGATTAGAGTGATCAAATTAAATAAAGTATTGACCTACTTTATTTTATAACCAAAGCTATTTAAAACTTATTCTAACTTGTGGACTAATCATTAAAAGTCAACTGACCTAAATTAACTCTGTAATAAAATCTTACAAAATGCATTGAAGATCACAGTTATTCAATTTTTAAAAGTAAATTTTCTGTTTATCCCACTACTTGTGGAGCAATTCAACTAAATATTAAGTCATTTCTCCCTTATTAAGTTTAGACCTGGTTTTATTAAGTTAATACTTTAATTCCTCCCTTAAAGAATATTTGAGTAATATTTTTAATAAGGCCTTAAAAGAATACTTATTTTCAAGGTTAACGAATACCTTTTAAGAATTACCTAAAAAAAGCAAAAAAAAAAAAAAAAGCAGAGCTTAACTTCAAACCTATTCTCCAATAGTCATTATAGGACCAGCTATGCAATTTGCAAGGCCCAGTACAAAATGAAAATGTGGGTTTCCCTCTTTAAAAAGTAAGAATTTCAAGACAGTGACAGCAAAATTGTCTTTCCCCACTGCAACCTCTGGATAGAATTCCAATTAAAAGTGCAGCATGATTTTTCGTATATGTGGAACTTGGCAAGGTGATTCTATGTACTGAAGATCAAAGAGTCCTGAGAAGAGCCAAGATTCTTCTGAGGCAAAAAAATAAATTAGGGAGATTTGCTTTAACTGCAGGAAAAAGATATAAAAGCCTATTAATTAAGATTCAAAAGTGATATTAGCACAGAAACAGAGAATTTGGCTGAGAAACTAAAAAGAGAGCCCTCTACTACTAGTCTATGCATTTGTGGAAATTTGATTTATAAACAAATTTTTCATTTCATATCAGAGAGGCAATGAGGAAATATTCAATAGTGTTTTCAGGACAATTATCTAATCACATGGGAAGAAAGAAAATTGATATGTAGTACCTCACATGATACACAAAAATCCATCCCAGAAGGTTTAAAACACTTAAATTTAAAAGGGAAAACATTAAAATGTTCAGCAGAAAATATGGCAAAATATACTAAGATGCTCAAATTTGAATTTATTAAAAGGAAGGACAGAGATGACAAACTTTAAAGGAAAAGACTGATATATTTGACCATTTTAAAATTAAAGCTTTATGTTAATCAAAACATTTTTATAAATTGAAAAACACATGTAAAAGGTAAGAATTAAAATCTAGAGTTGCTCAGTTGTGTCTGACTCTGTGACCCCATGGACTGTAGCCCACCAGGGTCCTCTGTACATGGATTCTCCAGGCAAGAATACTGGAGTGAGTTGGCATTTCCTTCCCCAGGGGATCTTCCTGACCCAGGGATCAAACCTGGGTCTGCTACACTGAAACAGATTCTTTATCATCCAAGCCCCCCGATAGGATTTTATAAACAGTTTTCAAAGCTCACCGAGACATCGTTTGTTCAATTAATCGTATAGGTGCAAAAGTGAAAACCAGACAGTTAAGAGACAAGTTAGGTGAATAATGATGGGATTTTAGACTGGGATAGTAGCTGTGAAGAAAATAGAAGTAGACAGTTTCAAGATATATTTTTTGCCTACATGCCAATAGAGTTTGCTGACAAATTGTATGTGTGTTTGGAAGGAAAG
This sequence comes from Aepyceros melampus, assembly GCA_006408695.1. NCBI lineage: Eukaryota > Metazoa > Chordata > Mammalia > Artiodactyla > Bovidae > Aepyceros > Aepyceros melampus. Next base: position 186,320 of record SJXQ01011789.1, on the reverse strand, counting down.
GGTTTCCCTTATGGCTCAGTTGGTAAAGAATCCATCTGCAGTGTGGGAGACCTGGGTTCAATCCCTGGGTTGGGAAGAGCTCCTGGAGAAGGGAAAGGTTACTGACTCCAGTATTCTGGCAGGAGAATTCCATGAACCATATAGTCCATGGGGTCCCAAAGAGTTGGACATGACTGAGCAATTTTCACTTTGGAAGAAAAAGAAAAAAGCTGATATGATTCTAATTTGATTTTGGTTTTGATCAACTGAATAAATGAGGTTCTATAAATAAGAATATTTCTTTCTATTTATGGAGATGTCTGAGGGAGGAAAAGTGTAGGGTTGAGGAGGAAGCAAGAGTTCTCTATGATCATGTTAAGCTTGAGTTACCCATTAGATGTCTAAATGGAGATAATGACTCCATTAAAGTAGACACTGGTGGCTTTAGATCAGAACTCAACAGAGAGATCAAACCTAAAATATTATTTTAGAGTTCAACAGCCATATTCAAAGTAAGTGTACCCTTTTTGCTCCCTCATGATTGTGATCTGGAGGAGGGAAAGTTGTGATGTATTAAAATTATAACTTAGTAAGTGGAAACCAGTGAAAAAGCCCAGAACATTAGTCCATAGCAGCATGCTATGGAGTAATTGACTACTCAATATTAATTTTCTATCTGAGGCATGGCTGGGGAAGGAAGCAAGACTCATTGATTCATATAGGTCAATTACATTTATTTCATCTTCTCTGCTGGAGGTTATTGGTGGAAGTGCCTGGGTCAGTTTACACCAGTGAGAAGTGAGGAGAGCTGTTTCTTTCTTTTTTTTTTTTTTTTAGTAGGCTTTTAAGAAAGAAGTGTCTTACCTTTTAAGAGAAAGCTATAAAAGTCAACCTTCTTCTTCCTAGAGCTGAAAATGAAACTCTGTATTTTCAGCTCTTACTGACCTGCATCCTGTGGCCCCAGAAAAATTTGGTATGAAACTGATTTAGAGGTTGTAGTAGGGAAAGACAGCAAGAACACAATCCTCATCAGACCACCAGCTCTGAAGCATGCCTTACTCCTGGAGATTTAATGATAGACGTAAATATATTCCTTACATTTTTTAGACTAGCTTGGGCTGGATTTCATGCTGGCTGAAACTAAAACATGTTAACTGAAACTAATGTTAGAACAGGCTTCCCTGGAGGCTCAGTAGTAAAGAATTCATCTGCCAGTGCAAGAGATATGAGTCTGATCTCCAGTCCAGGAAGACTCCCTGGAGAAGGAAATGGCAATCTATTCTGATATTCTTGCCTGGAAATCACCATGGACAGAGGAGTCTGATATGCGGTAGTTCATGGGGTTGCAAAGAACCGGACACAATTTAGCCTCTGAACAATGACATCAAATATTTGAACACAATAATCAGAAGGATTCACTGGAAAATTAAGCACTCCTAGAGTTCAAAAGTATGAAACCAAGAAAATCCAATAACAAGAGATGAACTGCCTGCCAAAACATCTAGGTGAATGCTTGGACTGAGGTTGTTAGATATTGAAAAGAAAATTGACCTCTGAGATGAAGGACTTGGGGATGTTTGGGGCACTTTGGATACTCAAAAGTGAACAGTTTTCTGAAGAATCAAAAATCAAGGAGTTATGAAATTTTGAGACCATCCTCACAGTCATATTGAAAAATAAGTCAATGGGAAAATAAAAATAAACCCTTGAAGTAGAGACATTAGTAGATATGTTACAATAATTATTTAAATGTTATTAGTAAATGAAATACACACATGAAAAAAAGAATAATAACATTTTACCTTGGTACTTAATTATTAATCATTTCTTCTGAAGAGTCTAAAGAGCTTCAAAATGAAATAAACATTAATAACCAGAAACCAGTAGAATTCTTTCTAAAATAAATACACATAAAGAACTGTTCAGGCAAAGATTTTCTTAGATTAGTCTGAAATACCCTGAAGAAAAGTCTATTCACAACCCTCTGAAGTAATTTTCAGAGTCATGCGGTATGTGTAAAGCCTTTTGAAGTCTAGTGTATATATTATATGACAACTTTAGACTAATCCCAACTGAAATACAGAAAAGGTATTCTCTTAAGTTATCAGTTTCTTAAAAAGTATATGAAACTACATTTTTAAAATAAACAACTTGCCCTTACTCACCAGATCTTTAAATCCATATCCCTTAATGTCTGCTCACCCACCCCCCCAAAAAAATTTTATATATATATATATATATATATATATATATATATATCTTAGGTGTGAATTCTGTGTTCCTTACAGAATATGAAAGATCCTTTAAATTAAGGCAACCTAAGAGGTTGTCTGCCTTCTCTTGGTCAGTCTTGAAGCCAATCCATCCTCAGTCAAACTCAAAGCCAAGGCTATGAGCTTCTCTCCTTGCCCAGATAGCCTAAAACATTGGGAAAACAAGTTCAATCTTTATCCAGGAAAGCTGTGAGACTTAAGAGACTAACTATGAAGTCTTTTTAGTATGAAGCACTAAAAAGGCATCAGCATAAGGTGGCATGGAGTATCCTTAAACCCGAAGACAGAGGAAACACACTTCCGATGCTAGTCAGTCCTCACTGAATTAATAACATGTCTACATCATGTATTAATCTTTAAAGAATATGATTTTTAAAGTGCTGCTTATGGAGACCACAGAAACACCATAATTTTAGCTATTCTTACGACCATAATATAACTAAAGAAAATCGTATCTTCTCAAGGATATTGTTACCTGAAAAATGTGGTCAGATGGCTTTCTGTAAAAAATAGGGCTTAGTCTGATAATCAGATATATATATATTTTTTTTTATATTTGCCTAAGGGAAATGGAACCAGTCTGTTGTTCCATGTCTAGTTCTAACTGCTGCTTCTTGACCTGCATACAGATTTCTCAAGAGGCAGGTCAGGTGGTCTCATATCCCCATCTCTTGAAGAATTTTCCACAGTTTGTTGTGATTCACACAGTCAAAGGCTTTGGCATAGTCAATAAAGCAGAAATATATGTTTTTCTGGAACTCTCTTGCTTTTTTTGATGATCTAACAGATGTTGGCAATATGATCTCTGGTTCCTTTGCCTTTTCTAAATCCAGCCAGAACACCTGGAACTTCGCGGTTCACGTACTGTTGAAGCCTGGCTTGAAGAATTTTGAGCATCACTATGCTAGTGTGTGAGATGAGTGCAATAGTGCGGTAGTTTGAGCATTCTTTGGCATTGCCTTTCTTTGGGATTAGAATGAAAACTGACCTTTTTCAGTCCTGTGTCCACTGCTGAACATTCTAAATTTGCTGGCATATTGAGTGCAGCACTTTCACAGCATCATCTTTTAGGATTTGAAATAGCTCAACTTTATTTGAAGGGGCTCCAAAATCACTGCAGATGGTGAGTGCAGCCATGAAATTAAAAGGCGCTTGCTCCTTGAAAGAAAAGTTATGGCCAACCTAGACAGCATATTAAAAAGCAAAGACATTACTTTTGCAACAAAGGTCCATCTAGTCAAAGCTATGGTTTTTCCAGTAGTCATGTATGGATGTGAGTTGGACTATAAAGAAAGCTGAGCACCAAATAATTAATGCTTTTGAATTGTGGTGTCTGAGAAGACTCTTGAGAGCCCCTTGGACAACAAGGAGATCCAACTCATAAATCCTAAAGGAAATCAGTCCTGGATATTCACTGGAAGGACTGATGCTGAAGCTGAAGCTCCAACACCCTGGCCACCTGATGCAAACAGCCAACTCATTGAAAAGACCCTGATGTTGGGAAAGATTGAAGGCAGGAGGATAAGGGGATGACAGAGGATGAGATGGTTAGATGGCATCACTGACTCAATGGACATGAGTTTGAGCAAGCTCCAGAAGTTGGTGATGGACAGGAAGGCCTGGTGTGCTGCAGTCCATGGGGTAGCAGAGTTGGTCACGACTGAGCAACTGAACTGAACTGAAGGGAAATGGGTGATGTATCTAGAAGACTTCACCGGTAGCGCTAATGGAAAAGAACCTATCTGCCAGTGAAGGAGACATAAGTGATGCAAGTTTGATCCCTGGGTTGGGAAGATCCCCTGGAGAAGGAAATGGCAGCCCACTCCAGTTTTCTTGCCTGGAGAATCCCGAGTACAGAATAGCCTGGTGACCTAAAGTCCATCGGGTCACAGAGAGTCAAACACAACTGAAATGACTTAACACAAGCACATCTGGAAGATATCTATATTCTAAATGAGTAGAGTGAGGCATTATACTATGGGAACAGCACAGTGGTGAGCCTTTTTTCAATAGTTTAGGTCAAAAGTGACAGAGACATAGCATGCTCGGCTCACACCAGAATCTTGGGCAGATGTAAGGTGCTGTCATTCAAGCATAGCATTCTCCTTTCACTGGCATCAAATATATATCTCAAGATCCTTTTCAACCCAGCACTCCAAGGAAATAGAGATGGGACATAATATAAAACTAAATTGCTCCTCTAGCCTTTTCTGCGACTGTACACGTCCTTTTACCCTAACTATGGATTCTCTAAACACAACTTTAAATGTCGATTCAAGTTTTCAGGGACTTTGATACCAGGAGGGGGTTAATCTAGGGGCAGTATCCTAGATTAATCTTTGGATTGAAATAGCCTCTAGTGCAATAAACCAACAAAGCAAATTATGTTAAAAAATTATTTATGAGCTTGATTTTTCAGAATTGTTCTTGAGATCAAGTTGACTGAGGACCTAATGAAACTGAGGTTCTAAATGTGAAAATCCAGGATCCAGGCCCTGGGTGCAGTGGACCTCAGAGCTCACAGTTAACCTGTGAAAGCCTTCCTTGGTGAAGAATTTTTGATCTCAACTCTGTAAGTATAACAAAAATGACTCCCTATTCTTTCACAATTTAGTAAATCCATGTCAACATTTTGTCTTAAAAACAAGTATTAGATTAGTTCTAATAATGAAGCTCATTTAATTGATCTTTTAAATTTTTGAATTCCTTTTTAAATTTCTATTTTCTTTTCCTAAGCTAAGTTATTTTTCACCTAAACCAAACCAGCTCAGTGACACATTAAGAACCCATGGATAGGCCCACATCCAGTTACTTTAATGGAATGAGACACTTATTAAATATACACTATGCAACAGAAGGGAAGCTCACAGTTAATTAAGTAACTGAAAAACAAACAAGAGTTGGAAATGGTAAATTCACTTGAGTATTAGCAAATAAAATCACATATCAACAAATTGTTTCAGATGATGCTGATGTGTTCAGATGCAGCAAAATAAATAAACTCTAATCCTCTGAGATTATGACAAAAATTAATGAATAGCTTTGCAGGAAATTAAGAATCTATTACCAAGATACTGCCTATAAGGTGGTAAGGCTCCTTAGCTGGCAGATGGCCAATTTGCTGCTTCTCTATAAAACTATAGAATAAACTATAAGTCTGAGTAGCCAGGCTTAACTACTATCTTGTAAAGGTCAATTATTTTTGATACTTATGGCATAAATATTTTATAACACATATTTATATATATGTTATATATATGTGTGTGTGTATGTGATATTTTATAGCACAAATATTTTATTCTGCTGTTTATTCAAACAGCAGAATAAAAGTTCTGAAAAATAGACTGTGCTGAAAAAGATATTGTGGTAGTGGTTTAGCTGTAAGTCATGTCTGAATCTTACAACCCCACGGACTGTAGCCTGCCAGGCTCCTCTATCCATGGGATTTTCCAGACAAGAGTACTGGAGTGGGTGGCCATTTCCTTAGGGCAGAATATTGAAATTGTGATTGTTACAATAAATGGGAATGAGTTCAGTTCAGTTCAGTTCAGTCGCTCAGTCGTGTCCAACTCTTTGCGACCCCATGAATCGCAGCACACCAAGCCTCCCTGTCCATCATCAACTCCCGGAGTTCACTCAGACTCACGTCCATCAAGTCAGTAATGCCATCCAGCCATCTCATCCTCTGTCATCCCCTTTTCGTCCTGCCCCCAATCCCTCCCAGCATCAGAGTCTTTTCCAATGAGTGAAGTCTTCACATGAGGTGGCCAGTGTACTGGAGTTTCATCTTTAGCATCATTCCTTCCAAAGAAATCCCAGGGCTGATCTCCTTTAGAATGGACTGGTTGGATCTCCTTGCAGTCGAAGGGACTCTCAAGAGTCTTCTCCAACTAGATGGACCTTTGTTGGCAAAATAATGTCTCTGCTTTTCAATATGATATCTAGGTTGGTCATAACTTTTCAAGGAGTAAGCGTCTTTTAATTTCATGGCTGCAATCACCATCTGCAGTGATTGTAGTCACTATTTTTTATCAGAACCCCAGTGGGGTGGGGGTGGGGGTGGACAACAGGATTAATAAGCACAAAAATTTATTTTCCATTTCAGAGTTTTGTACTGGTATATTTCCAGATAACAGTGATATATATTTAATAATAATAACCATAATTTCCTGCACATTTACTCTGTGCTACCCTATTCTGAACATATTACGTGTATCATCTAATCTCATGACAACTCTATAAAATGCTTTCATAGAAAGGAGAGTGAATTACAGACAGAGTACAGTATTTGCTCAAGGGAACTTAGACCCCAAAAGGTGAGGCTAGAATTAAATCTAAGTGGCTCAACTCAAGAATCAAGTATTAATTATAATGCTCTTTGGTGATGATGAGTGTCAGCGTGGCTGGGGTATTGTACACAGTCATTTGTTCAGACATTTGTTCAGTCTAGATGTTGTTATGAAGGTATTTTTTGGATGTAACCAACATTAAAGCAGTACCCTTTAAGTAAAGCAGATTATCACTCATAACATGGGTAGGCCTCATCAATCAGTTGAAGGTCTGAAGAGCAAAGGCAGAAGTTTCCTGAAGAAAAAGGAATTCTGCCTTGAGACTGCAATGTAGACACCTTGTGTGAGTTTCCAGTTTCAAGATATGAGACTCAGGATTGCAACGTCAACTACAAGTTTCCATGCTGCCAGGCTGATCTCCAGATTGCAGACTTGCCAGCCTCATAAGTACATGAGCCAATTCCTCAAAAACCAATCTCCCTCTCTGTTTTGAACTAATAGATGTATATTGGTATAACCTGAAAGTTCTGTTATAAAATTTTTATTTAACTGTTGCTAAAACATCATGCTGTAGGCAAAACAAATAATATTAACATCTTAGAGATTAAGAAAATGAAGCCAGTGGAGAATGAATTACTTCTCTAAATCATAGCACTAGCAAATAATAAAGCCTGAACTAAAATGTGAGCCAAAGATTACAAGATCTGCCAGCAGATGTACTATGTTTCCATAGGGATCTGTTTTCTACCACCTACCTGGGTCTTCCTACTCCATGATTTAAAAATATTTTCTCTACCTCACACTACCTCATAAATAAACAAGTGCCACTAACCAGATAATTTAGATAAACATAGGAAGATGAGAACACTGAATCAAAAGCTTTAGATATTTTTGCCTCCTAGCCATTTTCTAAAACATGATTTGCAAATAGACAAGGATGTAGAAAATAGAATCCATCTTCATGAGTTCATTTAAATATATATGAAGTGCCTATTACACAGTATGTAAGCTTGTCCTTTGAAAGATGGCAAGAGAAGTGTGTCGGTATTGAGTTACAGAGCTGTGGGTCTATGCTAAAAGCCTATAAAATACTTCTAGCATTTATTAGTCGTATCCTTCTCCTTAAGCTGATTCACCTGGTTGCTTGTTTAAAATATTAAAGTTTAATATTTATTATGTGCATAGTGCTACAAGGCAAAAAATAATGTCTACAAACAAGCAGACCATAAATGACACTACTTAGGTCTGATAGATGGAATAAGAGATTTTAGTAGGGTGCAGGCACTTAACTGAAGAGCGATGTTTACTAGAAGAAAGTAAAGAGCAACGCTGTGCAAACAGTTATAAAGATGTCATTTTATGTGAAATAGCTATGCCATTGGTATTTATTAAGGAGATTGTACTACACATAAGATTCTAATTAGCAGCCCTTAGTTCTACTCAGCAATCTGACTATTTCACTTACAACTCAATCTCCTACTCTAGTCATTGAATTTTGAAAACCTGATCTACTATTGTCAAATCTTTAATCCCTTCCTCTAATCTCAGAAGATCTGTCTTCTTCATAGAGAGCCAGAAACTATTTCACAGGAACTCCCTAACGCACCCCCGATCAGTACCCATCCTCATTTCCAATTTGCATTGAAGGAACTGACCCTTCTCCTATCCAGAGGAACACTTCCCCTGTGTCCTTGGCTTCCATCCTGTGATAGTGAACTTCCTATATCTTGGCAAGGCTATGGTACCCAGTTTTTGGTCAAACATCAGTCTTCGTGTTGCTGTCAAAGCATGTTTTAGAAGTGATTAGTGTTTAAATCAGTAGACATTGAGTAAAAACAGATTACCTTCCATGTTAGAGTGAGCCTTACATACCTGAAGCTAAAGGCCTTAAGAGAAAAGACTGAGGTTCCCAGACATGGAAGAAATGCTGCCTCCAGACTCAAGACTAGATCATTATCTCTTGCCAGAATTTCCAGCCTGCCAGCCTGCCCTGCCAATTCCAGACTTGCCAACCCACATAATCCCATGAGATGATGCCTGAAAACCCACCCACTTGTCCTTTCTATCAGTTCTGTTTCTCTGGAGAACTCCAATACAGGTCCCCATCTACCATCTATGAATGGCTTATATAAAAACAAGAATGCAAATATTTGTATAACATGATAGCTTTTCATGGCTGGAAGCTCCTGCTACCTGAAGCTGCAGGCACCATGACTGTTTAGCTATACTAAAAAACTGAGCATCTGTCATTTTTATCTGTACATGCATTGAGGGAGACCCTCCCTCCCTGCCGCTTTGCTTCTTCCTTCCTTTGTATGTTGTACTTCTCTTTGGCTTTTATTGTGTAAGCAATCAGGTTTAAAAAATAGAATATGAATTTCCACAGCATCTTCAAATTGCCACCTCATTTCTCTTCTCTTCTTCATGCTCTTGTAGCTATTTATTTGGTTTTTCTCCTTTTTGTGCCTCCTACTCACATGCTTGTTCAATGAGTGAAGAAATGACTGAATGGAGAGTCTTCTAGATGCAAAATGTGAGGCACTGTGAATGCTACTGAAAACATATATAAAAAATTACTCCTTAAACAAGACATATCATCTTGTTTAAGTAGTAATAAATAAATATATACATATATAAAGCCATATGATAGTTATAGGTGAGAAGGTATAGAGATGGGACAGCAAAAGGTTAAAATTGTTCAGAAGATATCCAGGAGGAGATAAAACATAGATACAGATTGTTAGAGTAAAGGACATATTCCAGGAGTTCATTCAGAGGACAACAGAGAAAACTTGGAGTCAAGTAAGAAGATAGATATAAGGCAACCCCCAATAATTCTGGAAGAAGACAAAAGGTGGAGGATAGAGGCATTTTAAAAGAGACAATGAGTTTCTCTAAGGATAACCTCAGTTTCATGGAACGACCTATGAAGAACACTTAAAGAAAGTGAAGAGATACTGAGAAAAATAGGAAAAAAAAAAAGTTTGTATCCATGTTCAATTTTTAGGCAAATGGTAAATACATAGAGAAGACTTTCCCCAAAAATACTTGCAGCAGAAGCTAGATTCTCATGTGTTAAGAAATGTGTGAACAAAACAGAAGCAATGAATACTGGATCTTCTTCCAAGGAGGAAAGGAACTGAGCAGGATCTCAGGTTCCTAGGGGCCTCATTCCCTCCATCCCACATCTCTCTGTCACTAAGTCTCATTACTCCTCCTACAGATGTCATCCGTCTTGATCCTTTCTTCCTTTCCCTTCCTATACCTGCCTTTGTTCTGCTTTGATCTGTTGCCCTGACCCCCATTTCTCCTCCCTCCAGGCACCTGTGTGGATGATGAAATGAGGAGGATAAAGGCAGCAGATGCCACAAGAAACATTGTCACATGAAAGAAGCCAGATAAGAACATGGCCTCTGGAGGTGAAGATGACAGGCTTTAATCTTATTGTTATCTCATGTTGAACCAATTATTTAAATTCCATGGCCCTCAGTTTCTTCATCCCTCAAACACAGACAAGACTTCTTTCTTGGTTTGTTATAAGGTTCAAATGAAATAAAATCTGTAATATAGTCATCTGTACACACACTAGGTGCTCAACCATAAGAATCTACCTGTAATGTGGGAGACCCAGGTTCGATGCCTGGGTTGGGAAGATCCCCTGGAGAAGGAAATGGCAATCCTCTCCAGTATTGTTATCTAGAGAATTTCATGGACAGAGGAGCCTGGTGGACTACAGTCCATAAGGTCGCAAAGAGTGGGACACAACTGAGCTACTTTCTCTTCTTCTCTAAGCATACTAGGTGAGCAACAATTTTTATTATGATACTAAGTTAATGGTTCTAGAACACGTCCTTTATTATTCAACACCTGTGACCGAAAGCCTTCAAGGCCCTACTATTTCTTACTACTTTCCATGTAAATTTCTCTCTCCATTAGGTCTCTCCTGGATCTGTCTCTCCAGGGACCTGTCTTAGTCATCTTTGTAACCCTAGTGAGTAGCTTTAATCTATTTATTCAACACAAACTTTCTTTATCTAGGAAACAGATATTGTTACATTGCCACTAGGATAGAATAAGGTGCTTTTGGCCTCGTCACAGAAAATATAAGGAGCAGAGACTTTACAAAATAGATGCTTATCTCATAAAACAAAATTCTAGAGGTGGTAAGTTTCCAGATGAGTCAAATGACTCTAAAGTTCTTTCTCTCCTAATCCACCATTCTTAGCATGCTGACTTTTCACCTACAAGCTTTTCTCCTGCACAATTCTAAATAGCTACTGTGGTTTTGGGCATCCTATGGCCTTACACAACCACTTTCAAAGCAGGAAGCCATGAGGACAAGCAAAAAAGAGCTTTCCTTATTTGTTTCTATCTTTACGTTTCAAGAGAGGCTGCTTTTCTGGATTTCATTTGCTGGAGTCTCCTCCTGTCAATGTGTGTGAAAGTTGGGAAGCCTGGCTCTAGGGAACTTCTCTACTTAACTCTCCTCGGCAAATTTACACTTTCTTATACTTTAAAGAGATAAATGCAGACAACTGCCAACTTTATATTCCGATCCAAATCTCATCTCCAAGCTCCTTTGTGTACATAACCAATTCAAAACTCCATTTGGTATCATACTGCATGTGATATTTTTCAACTTTCTTTTGTCACCTTGCATCCAGTTTTAGAGAATTATCTATATGTTATCCATGCGATCTAGTCCATTTTCAACCACTGAATGCTTATCCAATGTGGAAATAAACCACAAGTTAGCTGTCTTCTTGACTTGGGACAGCTGTTCCTACATTTTTGTTACAGAGTTGCAAATAAGAATTTTCATATGTCAGCTTGGTCTGCTATTACAGAATAAGGAGCATTTACTTCCCAATATAATTGTAGGCTTGCAATTTCTCCTTCTAATTATGTAAAATATTCCCTATACATGTTGTGGAGGCATGTACTACACTTTGAAATACTATTACTTACTGTGGCTTGAAACACACCAGTGGGTAGTAACCATCTTTACCCCTCATAATACTTTCCCCCTCAAAGTGCATTTTTTATATTAATATAATAATACTAACTTATTTGTGATTATTATTTACCTGGTCTCCTTTTTTTCATCCTTTTACATTGAATTATTATGTATCAATATATTTATGTTCCCTTATAAAGAGAACTTTATTGTGTATTTAAAACCAATTTACAGCCTCTGTCTTTTACCTGGAGAATTTTGACATTTCTTGTGATTAATAAAATTTTGGGTGGGTTATCTCTATCTTCTCATTTTTTTCTTTCTCTTTAAAATGCCTTTACCTTTCTCTGCCTTCAACAATATTGACCAAGGTATCTACTCCTTTTTATCCTCTAAGTATTTAGATATACATCAATTTTTACTTAATTATCTTGAAATTGTTAACATATATACTTGATTTAACAGGGACTAATATTAATAATTGAATAGCACAGAAAACTATATTTATTATCTTGTGATAATGTATAATGGAAAAGAATCACAAAAAAGAATATATGTATGTATATATTCTTGTTAAAATGGGATTCTAAAGTATTATACTTTTTGATTTTATTTTTGCCCTTGAGTGTTTGTGCCAGAATAATTTTTGTTTCTTTTAAAAAACAAAACATATGTGTATGTGTGTGTATAAATAAAACCAAATCACTTTTCTGTACATCTAAAAATAACATGAGAAACTCTGGGCTGGAAGAAGCACAAGCTGAAATCAAGACTGTGGGGAGAAATATCAATAATCTCAGATATGCAGATGACACCACCCTTATGGTAGAAAGTGAGGAGGAACTAAAAAGCCTCTTGATGAAAGTGAAAGAGGAGAGTGAAAAAGTTGGCTTAAAGCTCAACATTCAGAAAACTAAGATCATGGCATCTGGCCCCATCACTTCATGGGAAATAGATGGGAAACAGAGGGAACAGTGTCAGACTTTATTTTTTGGGGCTCCCAAATCACTGCAGATGGTGACTGCAGCCATGAAATTAAAAGACGCTTATTCCTTGGAAGGAAAGTTACGACCAACCTAGATAGCATATTGAAAAGCAAAGACATTACTTTGGCAACAAAGGTCCGTCTAGTCAAGGCTACAGTTTTTCCTGTGGTCATGTATCGATGTAAGAGTTGGACTGTGAAGAAAGCTGAGTGCTGAAGAATTGATGCTTTTGAACTGTGGTGTTGGAGAAGACTCTTGAGAGTCCTTTGGACTGCAAGGAGATCCAACCAGTCAATTCTAAAGGAGATCAGTTTTGGGTGTTCTTTGGAAAGACTGATGCTAAATCTGAAACTCCAGTACTTTGGCCACCTCATGCAAAGAGTTGACTCATTGGAAAAGACTCTGATGCTGGGAGCGATTGGGGGCAGAAGGAGAAGGGGACGACAAGGATGAGATGGCTGGATGACATCACCAACTCAATGGACCTGAGTTTGAGTGAACTCCAGGTGTTGGTGATGGACAGGGAGGCCTGGCGGGCTGTGACTCATGGGGTCGACCGCAAAGAGTCGGACACGACTGAGTGACTGAACTGAAATGAAAAGTAACACAATATTGTAAATCACTTACACTTCAATAAAAAATAAAAAAATAAATAATTCTCACCTTCTTCTAGACAATAATTACCCACTTTCCTTATTAAATGTTGTGTTTGGAGTTTTATTAGATCTCAGTGAGTTTTTTCCCTACCAGTTTTATTGAGATATAATTTATATATAGCTCTGTATAAGGATAAAGTGTACAGCATAATGATTTGACTTACATATATTAAGAAAAGATTGCCACGATAAGTTTAGTGAATATCATTTCATAGTGAAAGTCGCTCGATTGTGTCCAATTCTTTGTGACCCCATGGACTACACAGTCCAAGGAATTCTCCAGGCCAGAATACGGGAGTGGGTAGCCTTCCCTTCTACAGGGGATCTTCCCAACCCAGAAATCAAACCTAGGTCTCCCGCATTGCAGGCAGATTCTTCACCAGATTAGCCACAAGGGAAACCCGAGAATACTGGAATGGGTAGCCTATCCCTTCTTTAGTGGAGCATCCTGACCCAGGAATTATCATCTCAGTTCAGTTCAGTTCGGTTCAGTCGCTCAGTCGTGTCCGACTCTTTGTGACCCCATGAACCGCAGCATGCCATAAATACAAAATAAAAGAGAAAGAAAAAAATTTTTTTATCCTTGTGATAAGAGCGCTTAGGTTTTATTCTCTTATTTTTTTTAATTACCCAAATTAATAACCACTGTGGCAATATTGTTATTATTCTATATAAGAAATGCTTCTTTTAACCCACATGTTTACTAAATTTTTGTTTATCACACCACTTAAAATCCATTGTTTTTTCTGGATTTTTCCTTAACTTACTTCTTTCCTAAGATTTTTATTCACAATGAATCTGAAAGTGGCCATCCTCTTAATTTTGTCTAAAATGTATTTTTTAGTGCTTGTTTCCAATGACTATTGAATTAATTTATTCTATATTGACAGTTACTTTCTCTTAGGATTTTGAAGAGAAACAATAAAAATGCCTTTGTCTTTTAGCTTTTATTCTTGCTCTTGAAAGTTTGTGTCCAATAATTTTTGTTTCCTTTTAGATAACGTATCCTTTCTCTGTGATTGCTTCAGGATCCTCCCTTCCTCTTTGACTTTCTAGTTTTACAATAAGGTTTTAGGTGTGATTTGCAATTATTTAACTTGCTTGGAAGAAGCACAAGCTGGAATCAAGATTTCCAGGAGAGATATCAATAACCCCAGATATGCAGATGACACCACCCTTATGGCAGAAAGTGAGGAGGAACTAAAAAGCCTCTTGATGAAAGTGAAAGAGGAGAGTGAAAAAGTTGGCTTAAAGCTCAACATTCAGAAAACTAAGATCATGGCACCCTGTCCCATCACTTCATGGGAAATAGATGGGGAAACAGTGGAAACAGTGTCAGACTTTATCTTTGGGGGCTCCCAAATCACTGCAGATGGTGATTGCAGCCATGAAATTAAAAGACGCTTATTCCTTGGAAGGAAAGTTATGACCAACCTAGATAGCATATTGAAAAGCAGAGACATTACTTTGGCAACAAAGGTCCGTCTAGTCAAGGCTGTGGTTTTTCCTGTGGTCATGTATGGATGTGAGAGTTGAACTGTGAAGGCTGTGCCGAACAATTGATGCTTTTGAACTGTGGTGCTGGAGAAGACTCTTGAGAGTCCCTTGGACTGCAAGGAGATCCAACCAGTCCATTCTAACTCCGTTAGAATCAGTCCTTTAGAATCCTTTAGAGATCCGTCCTGGGTGCTCTTTGGAAGCACTGATGCTAAAGCTGAAACTCCAGTCCTTTGGCCACCTCATGCGAAGTGCTGACTCATTGGAAAAGACTCTGATGCTGAGAGCAATTGGGGGCAGGAGGAGAAGGGGACGACAGAGGATGAGATGGCTGGATGCATCACCGACTCTATGGACATGAGTTTAAGTGAACTCCAGGAGATGGTGATGGACAGGAAGACCTGGTGTGCTGCAGTTCAAGGGGTCGCAAAGAGTCGTACACGACTGAGCGACTGAACTGAACTGAACTGACTTCAACTGACTGAACCTGCTCATGACTCATGCTGCTGCTGCTAAGTTGCTTCAGTCGTGTCCGACTCTGTGCGACCCCATAGATGGCAGCCCAGCAGGCTCCCCCATCCCTGGGATTCTCCAGGCAAGAACACTGGAGTGGGTTGCTGTTTCCTTCCCCAATGCATGAAAGTGAAAAGTGAAAGAGAAGTCGCTCAGTCATGCCCGACTCTTAGCGATCCCATGAACTGCAGCCTACCAGGCTCCTCCATCCATGGGATTTTCCAGGCAAGAGTACTGGAGTGGGGTGCCATTGCCTTCTCCCTCATGACTCATAGTGTTTCTTTAATCTAAGAATTCCTATCTTTCACCAGTTCTGGGAAACTAGCAATCATTACCTCAACACATATGGCTCCTCTCTCTCCGTCACCTCTTATATCTCCTACCATCTGATGTTTTCATCCCAACCTTTGTATCTCCTAATTTTTCCTTTCAATTTTCTCAGTACTATATATTCTCTGTTAAACTCATCCTCTTTTCAAAAATCAAAAGTGTTAGTCGCTCAGTTGTGTCCGACTTTTTGTGATCCCATGGACTATAGCCACCAAGGCTCCTCTGTTCATGGAATTCTCCAGGCAAGAATACTGCAGAGGGTCATCATTGCCTTCTCCAGGGGATCATCCTGACCCAGATACTAAACCTGGGTCTCCTGTGTTGCAAGAAAGTTGCATTTTATTTTCTATCTTGTGTACCTATTGACTTCTAATTTCTAGAAATTCTATTTCTTCTTTTTCAAGCATGCAGTCTTTTTCATGGTGTCTGGTTGTTTTCTTGTGATTTATATTCCAAAGGTTTTGCTTTATTCTTTTCTAAAAAACTTATTTTATTAGTTCTACTTGAGTGTTCCAGAGCTAAAATTATTGGGATTTCAGTGCTCATTTGTTGTGGTAACTGCTGTCTTTTGCTCGAGTCATTTCTCTACAGCATGGCTTGAAGATTGTCTCTGGAGCAATTCTGCATTTGCTTCTTTCTTTCAGGTGCCCCAAGGGTACCACCCTGCTGGCTCTAACTTTTATTCAAACTTCTTTCCTATGAGAGTTCCCTGGTTTTGTCAGAAACATTATTTTGAGCCTTAACCTGGCATGAAATACAAATTTAGGGTTTGGAGTCACTGAAATTTTTTTGTTGTTGTTTCAGCTTCTTATCTTCCTTCTATACCAATGGGTGGATCTCTTTAAAAAAGAATACTCTTTCTTTGTGCATTTTTCTGAGACTTAGTAATACTTTGAGGGTCCTATATTTAGTAATATATTGAGGGTCTCAGTTGTAACCCCCTTCATCTTTTGAATACAAAGCTTCAGTTACTGTCCCTCTGAGGGATATTAAACTCTGAGACTCTGCATTATGGAGACCAAGAATACGCAGGGCAGTCCCAGTAGCTCGTGGTCTCAGACACTTCACCCTGCAACCAGAGAAGTCTGTTCTTCCTTGTAAGCTCAGTGATGCACTTAAAACTTTTTGTTTATAATATATATCCAGCATTTAATAACTGTTGATAGTAGGAGAATTTCTCCTTTTCTTTGTTCTCCATTTGCCATAGCTATTTAGAACAGCTATAATCTCTGTACGGGTAAAAAACAAAGCCATTTTCCCAGGTATAGAAGCCAACACTAGGGCACAGAGCAAGGTCAAGCCTGTGCATGTGTGTATGTACAAGTAGATACAGGTATGACTATGTAAAGGCAATAGGTGTGTGAAAATAAGCCCGCACCAGGGAAAACTTTTTCTGAGGAACTGGATAAAGAAAACTTTGCCAGAGAGGCACAGGAAGCCAGTTCCAGGCAGTGGACAGAACATTTGTAAGTCCTCAAAGACTTAAGGGAACACATATTATTTGGCAATCTGTAAGCAGGTCCATTCAACAGAAGCATAGCTTAATTTGGGGAAATGGTCAAAGCCTAGGACTGCATGCCATAAATCCTCTTTAATTCCATGCTAAGAAGCTTAGATTTTTGTCCTAAAGACAACTGAATGTGCTTGAAGGATTTCAAGCGGAAGAGTGACGTGATTAGATTTCCTCTGTAGAGAGCCAACGTGAAGACCAGATGCAGAATGACAGGAGATTCTGACACTAATCCACATGTTCTTCTCCATGCTGTCAAGGGTCATTTGGCAGCAGATATATTGAGGGTGGGAGAAATGCCGAGAAAGAGTGCCAGGGACAGGTCTGACACCGAGGACTCAAAAGCCAAAAGAAAGATCAGGTGGGAAGCTGAGCAGAGGTCTGAAGTCCGGGAGAGCCAGAAGAGGAATCAGGAGGTTGCCAAAACTGGACCAGGGCCACTGTTGGTTAAAGTGCCAAGAAATTTAGGCCAGAAAGATGCAGGCCAAGCTAAAGAAATGGTGCCAACAGGAATAAAAGCTTGGTGATATGAGTTATGCTATATTGTGATTCATAATGGTAATGTATTCAGATATGTCTGTTTTCACTCATTCACATGACAGATGCTTGTGTCCCCATATTTCCTGCTACTACCTTTCCAATGGGGTCCCTGATCCATCAGCATCACTAAAATTCATCCTCAAAATCATCCTTAAAAAGGATGAACAAAAAAAAAAAACAAAACACACACACACACACACACACAAAAAAAAGGATGAACAAACATAATGCTGTGTAGTTAATGTTCTTCACTGCTTTGACTAGAAAGAAATAATTCTTTCATTTATTTATTTATTTTAGGCCATGATGTGCAGCATGAAGGATCTTAGGGTCTTTGTTTCCCAACCAGGGGTAGAACCCATGCTCCCTGCATTGGGAGTGTGGAGTCTTAACCACTGGACCAACCACCAGGGAAGTCCCCAATAATTCTTTAATGTAGTTACAGCTGCATCTCAATGCGTACAGAGATAGAAATATCATAGGGGCAAGGTGGAAGCTTTCCTGCCAGAGAAGCAATCTGAGCTCTCTCGATTTCCCATTTTCTGTGTAAACAGGAACCTGGCAAACATCTTGAATCTGGCAGGTGTTTATCACTCAATTCCTACTCCAACAGGAGAGAAACAGCATAACAGTGTGATTTTCCAAATTCAAAACAAAACCCACTTTATACCAGATGATGAGCTCTAACTGGTGATGCTCCAGGGATGTGGCTGCTGTTGTGTAGTTTTTATCGTCTTTTGGGAAATGCAAGCTGTGTCTTCTCCATCTTGGCAGCAGTGTACCTCTAACCCTAATTAAATAGTTTCCACTGTGGTGCATGTCTGATAGCCCTGAAATTTAAATAAAGGAGAAATAATAACTTTATACTGTAAAATCAATAAACAAGAGACTTTCCATTTTTCTATCATTTTGTACTGTGATGATTCCTCCTGTGCTCAGTTGTTAGGCCACATTTTTAATGTGAAATTATATCCCAGTATTTTATTGCACACATTATCAAATAGATGCTTGATGTTCATAGAGATGAGCAGAGACATTCCTTTGCTAACAAAGGTCCATCTAGTCAAACCATGGTTTTTCCAGTAGTAATGTATGTATGTGCAAGTTGGACCATAAAGAAAGCTGAGTGCCAAAGAACTGTTGCTTTTTAACTGTGGTGTTACAGAAAACTCTAAAGAGCCCTTTGGACAACAAGGAGATCAAACAAGTCCATCCTAAAGGAAATCAATCCTGAATATTCACTGGAAGGACTGATGCTGAAGCTGAAGCTCCAACACTTTGGCCACCTGTTGCAAAGAGCTGACTCATTGAAAAAGACCCTGATGCTGGGAAAGATTGAAGGCAGAAGGAGAAGGGGACGACAGAGGATGAGTTGATTTAATAGCATCATCGACTCAATGGACATGAGTTTGGGTAGGCTCCTGGAGTTGGTGATGGACAGGGAAGCCTGGCCTGTTGCAGTCTGTGGGGTCACAAAGAGTCAGACATGACTGAGAGACTGAACTGAACTGAACTGATTTATATATACAAGCGTTCATGCAGCTCAATACCAGAAAAACAAGAAACTCAATAAAAAAATGGGCAGAAGGCCTAAACAGATATTTCTCCAATGAAGATATATATACAGGTGGCCAACAAACACATGCAAAGATGCTCAACATCACTCATTATTGGAGAAATACAAATAAAAACTACAGTGAGGTATCACATCACACTGGTCTGAGTGGCCATCATTTAAAAATCTACAAATAATAAATGCTGGGGAGGATACAGAGAAAAGGGAACCCTCTTGCACTGTTGGTGGGAATGCAAATGGATACAACCACTATTGGCAAACAATGAAGAGATTTATTTAAAAACTAGGAATAGAACTCCCATATAACCCAGCAATCCTACTACTAAGCATACCCTGATAAAATGGTAACTGAAAGAGATGCACATACCCCAAAGTTCATTGCAGCACTTTTTACAATAGCTAGGACATAGAAGCAGCCTAAATGTCCATCAAAGAATGGATGGATACAGAAATTGTGGTACATATATACAATGGACTATTACTCAGCTTTAAAAAGCAACCCATTTGAGTCAGTCCTAATGAACTGGTGAACCTAGAGCCTATTGTACTGAGTGAAGTAAGTCAGAAGGAGAAAGACAAATCTTCTCCATTGAGCATGTGTATAGAATCTAGAGAGATGGTACTGATGACTCTCTTTGCAGGACAGTAATGGAGATGCAGACCTAGAGAACAGGCTGGACACAGTGTGGGAGGGACAAAGTGGGATGAATTGAGAGTCCACTTTAGGGCACACTCAATTTGAGATACAGGAACAAAATTCACATGACAATTTGATTAGGCAATCGGCAAGCTGCAGCAGAGCTCAAAAGAGAGGCTGGGGTTGAAGACTAGATTTGAAGGTTGCATATCTAGAGGCAATATTTTGAAGCTTTGAGAGAGAATCTGATTGCCGAGGAAGTGTATGTGAAAGAGAAGAAAAGAATCAAAAGGAAGAGGAACCAAGTCAGAAAAGGCAATTTGGGAATGGTGAGAAGGGGAGAGGAGTGAGACTGTGGACCGTTATCAAGGCAAAGGGAACGAAAAGTCAAGCTAGAGAAAGACCTGCAGTGTGAAACACTTGTGAAGTTTAATAACTTAATCATAATAAGGCTGGTTATAATCTTCAAGAGAACATCTTCAGTAAACAGGAAGAGAAAAGGAAAATAATGATGAATTGACTCAGAATCGAATGAGAATCTAGAAAGTAGAAGCAGTTGTGAAAAACAGTACCACACAAAACAGAACACTTGTGGAATTTGGTGATAAGTGGGAAATGTAAAAAATAGCCTAATGGGACAGGGAGTTTGAGGCCAAGGCTTTTGAATTTGTTTGGACTGGTTTGGTTTGATTTTTAATTTAGGGAAGATAATTATGGGTTGCCACTGAAAATGAGTCATAAAAGAGAAAGAGACATTTAAATTTGAGAAGTAAAGGGAGAATTACATACAGTCTTTGAAGGATGGCAGCGCAAAACTCAGATAATAACCAAGGCTATTTCTTCATTTATGGCCTCCCCAGGTGGCACTAGTGGTAAAGAACACAATCTGTCAGTGCAAGAGGCATAAGCTACATGTGTTCGATCCCTGGATCAGGAAGATCCCCTGGAGGAGGGAATGGCAACCCACTCCAGTAATCTTGACTGGAGAATTCCAGGGACAGAGGAGCCTGGTGGGCTACAGTCCGTGGGGTTGCAAATCATCAGACACAATTAAAGCGACTTAGCACAAAAGTGCATATATTTCTTCATCTATTGCTTACTGCATAGCAAGTAGAGTGCTAAGAATTTTACATCCATTAAAGCCTTTGACTGTGTGGATCACAATAAACTGTGGAAAATTCTGAAAGAGATGGGAATACCAGGCCACCTCACCTGCCTCTTGAGAAACCTGTATGCAGGTCTGAAAGCAACAGTGAGAACTGGACATGGAACAACAGACTGGTCCCAAATAGGAAAGGAGTATGTCAAGGCTGTATATTGTCACCCTGCTTAATTAACTTCTATGTAGAGTACATCATGAGAATGCTGGGCTGGAAGAAGCACAAGTTGGAATCAAGATTGCCAGGAGAAATATCAATAACCTCAGAAATGCAGATGACACTACCCTTATGGCAGAAAGTTAAGAACTGAAAAGCCTCTTGATGAAAGTGAAAGAGGAGAGTGAAACAGTTGGCTTAAAGCTCAACATTCTTAAAACTAAAATCATGGCATCTGGTCCCATCACTTCATGGCAAATAGGCAAACAGTAGAAACATTAGCTGACTTTATTTTTCTGGGCTCCAAAATCACTGTGGATGGTAATTGCAGCCATGAAATTAAAAGACATTTGCTCCTTGGCAAGAAAGTTATAACTAACCTAGACAGCATATTGAAAAGCAGAGACATTAGTTTGCCAACAAAGGTCCGTCCAGTCAAGGATATGGTTTTTCCTGTGGTCATGTATGGATGTGAGAATTAGATTATAAAGAAAGCTGAGCACTGAAGAATTGATGCTTTTGAACTGTGGTGTTGGAGAAGACTCTTGAGAGTCCCTTGGACTGCAAGGAGATCCAACCTAAAGGAGATCAATCCAGGATGTTCATTGGAAGGACTGATGTTGAAGCTGAAACTCCAATACTTTGGCCACTTGACGCAGAGAGCTGACTCATTGGAAAAGACCATGATGCTGGGAAAGATTGAGGGCAGGAGAAGGGGATGACAGAGTATGAGATGGCTGGATGGCATCACTGACTCAATGGACATGGGTTTGGGTGGACTCTGGGAGCTGGTGATGGACAAGGAGGCCTGGCGTGCTGTGATTCATGAGGTCGCAAAGAGTCGGACTCGACTGAGTGATTGAACTGAACTGAACTGAACTGAAATAATGTGGTTTTTGCAACAATACTGTTAGATATTTATCATTAAGCTGTTTTTATAATTTAGGAAACTGAGACTCAGAATGATGAAGTAACTTGCCAAGGCCGTATAGTAAGTTCAGTGGTGGGCGTGCTTACATGCTTAGCCGCTCAGTCATGACTGACTGACTGGAACTCTATGGATTTTTGTTTCCAGGCTTCTTTGTCCATGGGATTTTCTGGGCAAGATTACTGGAGTGTGTTGCCATTTCTTCCTCCAGGGGATTTTCCCAACCTGGGGATCAAACCCACATCACCTGTGGTGGTGGGGCTGGGATTTAAATTCAGATCTAATTTGACTCCTAGTCTCATTCTCCAATTCCTATAAATGAACTGAGCCTGACAAAGGAGAATTGCAAAGAATGTGATAAGTAAGTAAGTAAAGTCACTCAGTCGTGTCCGACTCTTTGTGACCCCATGGACTGCAGCCCACCAGGCTCCTCAAGTCCATGGGATTCTCCAGGCAAGAATACTGGAGTGGGTTGCCATTTCCTTCTCCAGGGTCCCGACCCAGGGATTGAACCTGGGTCTCCTGCATTGGAGGCAGATGCTTTAACCTCTGAGCCACCAAGGAAGCCAATGTGATACTATCTGTGTTTTCCCGCCTTCTGCCTAACCCCTGTAGTAAGTGATAAGCCCATGCCAGACTCAGCCTGTGTCGTAGGCATTATTGCAGGTCACCACTAACCAGTTCACCTTCCTTTCCAGGCACATGCAGGAGTGTGCATCACAGCCCTTTGCTGGGTGAAAAGTTCAAGGGGTTGAAATATGTGCAAAAGTCACCTGCCATTTGGGGGCTGAGGCAATAAAAAGCCTGATTCCTCCAGCTCCTCCTTCTTCCTCCAGTTCCTCCTTCTTCCTCCAGCTGTGGAGGAAGATCTTGGATGAGGGTGGCAGGGCCAAAGGACTAAGGCAGACTAGATCACTCACTCACCATGAAAAGAAGGCAGCTCTGCAGAGATGGCCAGGACCTTCAGCAGACTTGTATGAGCAAGAAATATCCTTGCATTGTATAAAGCCACTAATATTTGGGGATTGGTTGTTACCAAGGCTAAACTACAGCAGAACTGAGGAGGCATATCCAGTAAATGATTCTTGGAAGAGGTAACAACTGAGTTATTCCCAAAGATGAACTGAAGTTAGATAGGCAAAAACAAGAACAAATTGAACCTGAGAGGGTTCACCATGTATGAACGATTAGAGAAGGAACAAGATGGTATACTCAAAGAGGAATGAGACAGGTCATTTGGTGTCAGCGAACATTGCCTTTATTGCAAAGTGTGTGTATACACTCACATAGGTTCTCATTTTCTGTTATTGATTTTATTTCCTTGATATGTGTGTCCAGATTTTGTTTAAATTACACCCTTTTTTCATTATTATAGCTTTATGGTACATTTCATATCTGTTATAAGATATTCTCTCATTATTCCATTCACTCTTTAGTTAGAAACTTTAGAAGCTAAAATAAATTTTTGTTTTGCTTTGTTTAAAAAAAAAAAGCCTTGTATTTGTTTTCGATTCCTGCTCTAACAAATTACCAAGAAGTTAGTGACTTTAAAAAACATGAGGACTTCCCTGGTAGTACAGTGGACTGGAATCTGCCTGGCAATCCTGGGGACCACAGGTTCAATCCTTGTCCAGGAAGATCCTACACGCCATGGAGCAACTAAGCCCATGCCCCACAACTACTGAGCCTGGAAGTTCTAGAGCCCTCAAGCTACAACTACTGAGTCCATGTGCTTAACTACTGAAGCTCACACACCTGGAGCCTCTGCTCTGCAGCAAGGGAAGCCACTGCAGTGAGAAGCCCCTACGCCACAACTAGAGAGCAGAGCCCCCTTGCCACAACTAGAGAAAAGCCCACAGCAACAAAGACACGGCACAACCATAAATACATAAATAAACAGACGAATACAATTATTTTGAAAAAATTCTGAATTTGTTATTTCACCATTCTGAAAATTAGAAATTTATAATCAGTCTCATTGAGTGAAAATCAAGGAGGTGTTTGAATTCATTCTAAAGGCTCCAAGGAAAAATGGTTTTCTCATCTTTTCCAGTGTCTAGAGGCCACCTACAGTCTTGTCTTGTGGGCCCCTCTTCCCTCTTCAGAGCATATTGGTATAGCCTCTGTTCCTGTCTTCTCTAATTCACATTTTCCTGCTTTCCTGTTAGTAGGACCCTTGTGATTCATGAAGCCCACCCAGATAATCCAGCTTTGACTCTCCATTTTAAAAATCCTTAGTTTAATCACATCCACAAAGTCTCCTTTACTACCTAAGGTAACATTATCACAAGTGCTGGGGATTAAGATTGTACATCTTTGAAGGAACATTATTCAGGCTACCACTTAAAGGAATTATGAGCAAGATCATTAGCAGAGATGAAGGTGGACGGGGGGGCGGAATCCTAAAATAAGAACACCACGATATTGGAGTGGAGCACAGAGGAAAAGAATAAGAAGAACACCATGATCAGTGCCTCTCTAGTTATTCTTCACTATTTATAAAAATTTAAGGTATCAGAGCTCTTTTTCTTAGGTTGTTCTAGTATGCTGTGAAACTACAAAGAAGTTTTCTTGTTGTTCAATCACTCAGTCGTGCCCAACTCTTTTCAATCCCATCGACAGCAACACCCCAGGCTTTCCTGTCCTTCACCATCTTCTGGAGTTTGCTGAAGCTCATGTCCATTGAGTCATTGATGCCATCTAACCATTTCATCCTCTGTCATCCCCTTCTCCTTCTGCCTTCAATCTTTCCCAGCATCAGGGTCTTTTCAAATGAGTTGGCTCTTCGCATCAGGTCGCCAAAGTATTGGAGCTTCGGTGTCAGTGCTTTCAATGAATATTCAGGGTTGATTTCCTTTAGGACTGACTGATTTGATCTCCTTGAAATCCAAGAGATTCTCAAGAGTATTCTCCAACACCACAGTTCAAAAACACCAATTCTTTGGCACTCAGTCTTCTTTATGGTCCGACTCTCACATCCATACATGACACTGGAAAAACCATAGCTTTGACTAGACGGACCTTTGTTGCCAAAGTAATGTCTCTGCTTTTTAATATGCTGTCTAGGTTGGACATAGCTTTTCTTCCAAGGAGCAAGTGTCTTTTAATTTCATGGCTGTGATCACCATCTGCAGTGATTTTGGAGTCCAAGAAAATAAAGTTTCTGACTGTTTCCATTGTTTCCCCATTTATTTACCATGAAGTGATGGATGGGATGCCATGATCTTAGTTTTTTGAATGTTGAGTTTTAAGCCAGCTTTTTCACCTCCTCTTTCACCTTCATCAAGAGTCTTTTTAGTTCCTCTTTGCTTTCTGCCATAATTGAAAGTGAAAGCCAAAGGGTGGTATTATCTGTATATCTGAAGTTATTGATATTTCTCCCGGTGGTCTTGATTCCAGCTTGTGCTTCAGTCCAGCCCAGCATTCCTCATGATGTACTTTGCATATAAGTTAAACAAACAGGGGAACAGTATACCACCTCAATGCTCTCCTTTATGAATTTTGAACCAGTCTATTGTTCCATGTTTGGTTCTACTGTTGCTTCTTGATCTGTGTACAGGCTTCTCAGGAGGCAGGTAAGGTGGTCTGGTATTCCCATCTCTTTAAGAATTTTCTACAGCTATGATCCACACAGTTAAAGGCTTTAGCATAATCAATGACGAAAAAGTAGGTGCTTTTCTGGAATTCTTTTGCTTTTTCTATGATCCAATGGATGTTGGCAATTTGATCTCTGGTTCCTCTGCCTTTTCTAAATCTAGCTGTACATCTGAAAGTTCTAAGTTCATGTACTGTTGAAACCTAGCTTGGAGGATTTCACTTAGCTGTGAAATAATTTTAAATATGAGTAGATAAATAAGGAAATGATTTTTTAAAGTGACTATTCCAATCTGACCATTGGCACGAATAGAATCCAAGAAAATGGATTGACCTTAGCCATCTTCAAATGAATCCATTAATAAAACTTTTATTAATATACATGGATAAAGGTATATGATTAAGAAAGTATTTTAAAATAGAGGAAAGATGGATTATTTAATAAACAGAAATGAGATACTGATCAGCCATTTGGAAAATAAATATAACTGGACCTTTCTCTCACTGAAGAAGATGAGAGAAAACAAAAACAAAATTACAGGGATGAAATTTTAAAATGTATCCACATAAGAGAATTACTTATTATCTGGGAAAGGATAAGAACTTTTAAGACCAAATGCAAAAATTCAATAAAGACAAAGACAAAGAAAAAGATGAATAAAGTTGTCTATGTAAAATTTCAAAATTCTGTTTGAGGGGAAATATTAACAACATCAAACATAAATGAAAAACCTCAGAGAATATTTGTAATACCTATGACTATGATAGCTCAGTTGGTAAAGAATCCACCTGCAATGCAGGAGACCCTGGTTCAATTCCTGGGTCAGGAAGATCTGCCAGAGAAGGGATAGGCTACACACTCCAGTATTCTTGGGCTTCCCTTGTGGCTCAGCTGGTAAAGAATCTGCCTGCAATGTGGGAAACCAAGGTTTGATCCCTGGATTGGAAATTCCCCCTGGAGAAGGGAAAGGCTCCAGTATTTTGGTCTAGAGAGTTCCCTGGACTATACCATGGGGTCACAAAGAGTCAGACATGACTGAGAGACTTTCACTTTCATGTCAGGCTAAAAGTTATTTTCTAAATATAGAAAAACATTTAAAAACCAAATAGTAGAAAACAAACGATTTGATAGAAAATGAGGAGGAAAATAACCATTAAAAAGTCTTAAAAACATAGGATGCTCATTCATGAACTTTAAAATTCTAATTAAAATCACAAAGAGGAAACATTTTTGCCCAATCAAATTTGTAAGCATCACAAATTTGTCTTTGACAGTATAAGTGTTGGTGAGGTTGAAAGGAAACAGGAATTCTCATAGACCATTGACAAGCATGAGTACAAATACTTTGGAAGGAAATTTGGCAGTATTTCACAATACTTAAAATACTTATATCCTTTGACCCAGAATTCTACTTCTAGGAACTTTTGACAATTTTTTTCATATTCCAAGAAATATGTACATGAATATGTCATGCAGTATTATTTATAAAACAAAAGCCTGAGAATATTTTTATTTATTAAAATAAGTTTCAGTTCAGTTCAGTCATGTCCGACTCTTTGCAACCCCATGAATTGCAGCACACCAGGCCTCCCTGTCCATCACCAACTCCCAGAGTTCACAAAAACTCATGTCCATCGAGTCAGTGATGCCATATGGCATCTCATCCTCTGTTGTCCCCTTCTCCTCCTGCCCCCAATCCCTCCCAGCATCGGAGTCTTTTCCAGTGAGTCAATTCTTAGCATGAGGTGGCCAAAGTACTAGAGTTTCAGCTTTAGCATCAGTCCTTCCATGAACACCCAGGACTGATCTCTTTTAGAATGAACTGGCTGGATCTCCTTGCAGTCGAAGGGACTCTCAAGAGTCTTCTCCAACACCACAGTTCAAAAGCATCAGTTCTTCGGCACTCAGCTTTCTTCATAGTCCAACTCTCACATCCATACATGACCACTGGAAAAACCATAGCCTTGACTAGATGGACCTTTGTTGGCAAAGTAATGTCTCTGCTTTTGAATGTACTATCTAGTTTGGTCATAACTTTCCTTCCAAGGAGTAAGCGTCTTTTAATTTCATTGCTGCAATCACCATCTGCAGTGATTTTGGAGCCGCCCAAAAATAAAGTCTGACACTGTTTCTAGTTATTGAAGTATAATTATTTACAATGTTATATTAATTTCAGTTGTACAATATAGTGGTTCAGTATTTTTATAGATTATTTTTCATTTAAAGTCATTATAAAATTTGGCTGTATTCCTACCCCTGAGAATATCTTAAAATCTATTAGTAAAATGCCAAATAAATTATTTATTCATACAAAGAAACATTATGTAACTATTAAAATGAATAAGTCTATGTATTAAAGTATCTGCAATATCAGATGAGAACCATATGGAGTTATTTTGGAGAGGGAATTTCTGAAAAATTAATCTTTTAGACTATCCATGGTTTTACATTTATAAATGATCACATCTTGATTTAAGGGTAACTACATAGGCAAATTCTCACTTGTTTAATCCTTTTACCTAAAATCCCTGGGAGGGATGTTGAAGTTGAAACAGAAAGAAGAGATTGCTTCAGGCCAAAAAAGCCCCAGAAAACATCATGAGATCAGGAGCTAACCTCTGTTTGAGTCATAGTTTCATGGGAACTGTTAGGATATCCAGCTATACCTCCAGGCTTTAAGACATAGAACTGGAGGTCCAAGAATATTTATAGAACCAGTAATAATTGATGCTTATTTGCATAATAGATAGAGTCTTAACAAATTTTGAAAGATATATATTTTAAAGCAATTTTAATTTGACCTTGAAGTCAGTACCACATGTATAATTCATGGAATGATTTGCATTTTGCCCTGAAATGATATTAATACTTTGAAGAAGAGCTATTTAAATGATCAGAGACTTATTACTTAAAATTGCAGGTTATTCTGAACAAAATGACATTTTTCATACACTGACCGAGTTGCTACGGTAGTTAAAGAAATTTCTTTTATGCATACCAGTGATAAAGTGGAATCTCAAGATCAGCAAGATATCTATAAATATAGAAACCTATGCTTTCAAGATACTTATGGAAGTCATTCATTCTAGTCTAACCATCTGTTTCCATGTAGGACCACAAATAAACCACAAGGTAGATCATTTGTTCCTTAAGACTGAGAACTTTCCTTACAGAGTCTAATGCACAGTCTTGTACCTAACAGTTGCTCAGTAAATATTAGAATTAATTATTAGAAGAGAACAATTGGTCCAAGAACATGGTCCTCAGAATGAGACCAATGGATTCCAATCCTGGCTCTTCTACTCACTAGCTGTGGTGACTTAGAGCAAGTCAATGTTCTCATCAAGGGAAAAACTATATCCCCACCCACCAGGCTTTGCCAACAATTTCAGGGCCATTGTGGGTGCACTTGAAGTCTCATTAATAAGAATCATGCAAGTCTTACGGGCTCATTTTTCCCACGTGCAAGTTTCATAAGCTCAGCTTCCTGCACACCACTCCCTAAGCGTTTCAAGTTTGCTTCTTCTGCACAGCCTTGCTCCATGGGCACTGCACTTCTCTACTGTGCCCTAGGGTTCCCCCGGGTGTCAGTCTTGCTTCTGTCTGCAGTGGGTTCCTCAGCAACGCTGTTATTCCACATGGGAGAGCAAGTCCCTAGTGCTAACTCTCCTGCTGCTACTCGACCTCTAGCCCTGGCAGCACCTCTGCTGCTCCTCTAGGTGTCATCCCAAACAACAGCACTCAGAGGCTCAAAGTTCCTTAGTGATTTGTAGAGCAGAGGTGCCCCTCCTCTGGGCAGTACTTTCTGTTACACTTTCCAAAAACATGGTGCTTTTGTGTGCCCGTGACAGAGCTCTTTCATTTTCTTCTTCTTTCTTTCCTTCCTTTTCTTCTCTCTCTCTTCCTCCATCCTCTCCTCCCTCCCTCCCTGTCTGCATCTCATTCTTTTTCCTATTTCTTTCCTTCCCTTAATTTATAGATCACTTGCTTCCTGTAGAACTAAGGCTTCAGTAAAGGCTGTTCTAGAAGTTAGTGGCAATTAATGAATTTCGTATTCTATTCAGAATTCCTTTTCTTCTTCTATTTGTTACTGTTCTGCTCAATAGGCTTGGCTCTTCTTATGCTTAATAAATTGTTTCTCCCAGAACACACTTCAGCCTCCATGAAAATAGAATTGTGTTGACTCATATAACCAGTCGGCCTTATATTCCAACATGACTGTAGACAGCCTATGCTGCTGCTGCTGCTCAGTCGCTCCAGTCGTGGCCGACTCTGTGCGACCCCATAGACGGCAGCCCACCAGGCTCCCCCGTCCCTGGGATTCTCCAGGCAAGAGCACTGGAGTGGGTTGCCATTTCCTTCTCCAATGCGTGAAAGTGAAAAGTGAAAGGGAAGTCACTCAGTCGTATCCGAGCGACCCCATGGACTGCAGCCCACCAGGCTCCTCTGTCCATGGGAACGTGAAATCCCCATCAGACACAGAATAAATATAATGATGCCCAACTTACAAGGCTTGTGATATCTTACAACATTCCAATAGTGTTGCTGGAATTTTAAAACAGTTATTTACATGGAAAGCAGTCAGTAAATGTTAGCTATTAGTACTAATAGTAGTAGTATAGGTCCTTTTTATTATATTAGTATGATTTACTTAAGATGATTGTTTAGTGTCAGGTTCAATATAAGTTTTTTGATATATTTTTAAATGTATCAATGTATGTAATTTTTTAATATTTAGTTTCTTACTGCATTCTTTTGCATCCTGGGGAAGATAAGCAAATTCTGCTCATCTACATTCAAGTTAAGGATTTTGAGGGAGTTCCATTCTAATTCAAATTTTAAGCAAAAAATTTAAGTAAACTCTTGGCTATGAAAAAAACTCAAAATTAAGTTGTTTGAAAAAAGTGAAAAACTAGCTTGGAGATTTAATTAGTTAAAAATACCAACATATTGGCTCAGTAATAAAGGATTAGCCTGTCAATGCAGGTGCCAGTTTGATCCCTAGGTCAGGAAGATCCTCTGGAGAAGGAAAGGGCAACCCACTCCAGTATTCTTTTTTTTTTTTTAATTAATTTTTATTTTTTAGTTTGTTTTGCTTTACAATACTGTATTCGTTTTGCTATTACTCCAGTATTCTTGCCTGCATAATTCTGTGGATAGAGGAGCCTGGTGGGCTACAGTCCATGAGGTCACAAAAGCACAACTTAGTCACTGAACCACCAGCACCACCACCACCAATATACCAAGTATTGTCTGCCCAGCACTAAGCTCAGTATGACAGGAGAAACAGAAGAGTTAAAACAGTTCAGGCCAGTCCTTCTAGAAAGTATAGGACAGATACTATTAAATTTTAAAATAGTAATAAGAGCTAACCCACATGATGATTAAAGTCCACAATAGGATATCAGGGGGAAAATATAGTAAGAAAGGCTGAATTAGTCACATACCCTTTAATGGAAAAAGTAGGACTAGCCGAGAAGTCAATGAATGAACTTAACTCGGAAAAAGAGGAAGCATGGGATTGTGGAAAATGCAGAAGACTCGCATTATGGTTCTGATCACAACTTTATTCAGTTCGTGAGATTTTCAGAAAATCACTTAAATTTCATTATGAAAGCCATTATTTTCTCTTCTTTTAGTTATAAAAATGGGTTACCTCAATTTTAGAATGAGGAGCTGCACAAAATTATTTTGAAGTATTTTCTTGACCGTAAAAATTTTGTAATTATGATTTCAAAGGGCTGTATCATAGAGAATTTATTTTCATACCACAATGAAATTAAAATAAAACCTGGTAATAGAAAAATACCCATAAAATATTTTATGGTTAAGCAACACACTTGTAAATAGTCCACTGATAAAGAAGAAATCATGATAGAAATTTTAAAATGTGTAGGGTGCAGGTAAAACAAAACCAAGAGGGAAGTTTACAGAATTAATTGCTTATATTAGAATGGGAGAAATGTCTCAAACAGTGAGAATTCCTACCTCAATAAAGAAAAAGAGCAAAATAAACCCAAAGCTAACAAAAGGAAGGATATGCTAAAGTTAAGAGTAGAAGTTATTTAAATTGAAAACCGGACAATAGAGAAAATTAAACAAATATGCTGGTTCTTTGGGAGAAAAAAATCAATGACTCGATAAAACTCTAGCAAGATGACAAAATAAAAAGAGAGAAGACACAAATCATCAATATCAGGACTGGAACCAGGGGTATAACTGCAGGCCTCTGCCACCTAAAGGATAAGAAGGCAATACTAAAAACAACTTTATAAATCAAACAACTTAGGGGAAATGGACCAAGTCCTTAAAGATCACAAACTACTCAAACTCAACCAAGATGAAATAGATAATCTGAAAAGTTCTATAACAATAAAAGAAATCAAAGTCATATTTTTTAAAAGCTCTTGGGAAAGGAATTTCCATATCCAGATGGAGAATTCTACCAAACATTTGAAAAGTTAGCACCAATTTTACATAATGTCTTCCAGGAAATGGAAGAAGAGGAACATTTCCAAACTCATTTTATGAGGCAAATATTACCCTGCTATCAAAACTATGCAAAGACAGTATAATAAAACTACAGACCAATATTTTTCATAAACTTAGATGTAAAGATTATCAATAAAATGTTAGCATATTGAATCTAATAATTAATCAAAACAATAATATGACATTACCAAGTGGGGATTATTCCAGGTATGCAAGGCTGGTTCAACATTTGAAAATAAATCAATGTGATTCACTATATCAACAGGCTAGAGAAAAAAATCACATAATCATATCAACTGACACAGAAAAAATATTTGATAATATAAAACATCTATTGACAATAAATCTCTTAAGGAGTAAGGAGTAGAGGGAAACTTCAAATATTTAGAGAGATAGATGAAAAGTAAGGGGATGAGAAAAAAATATACCATGAAAACAGTGAAAATAAGACAGCTGGCACTATTTATTAGTATCAGACACAGTAGACCAAATGAAATACACAATAATGTTCAAAACAGCTGCAATCACAATAGGAAAAACACTAGAAAGCCCACATGACCATTAACAGTAGCATGAAAAGAATTAATTGCATTCAATAGAATACTAACATATTCATTCAATAGAATACTAACAATAATAAAAGAGAATAAGCTACTGCAATGCAAAAATACATATTGTATGAACATGAGCAAGCAGTAACATGTATTGTTACTGACAATAACATAGATTGTACGATTTCATTTTATGTGACGTTCAAGAAGAGGTAAAACTGTGATAATACAAGTCAGAATAATGATTACCTCAAGGATATCAGCAGGAAGAGCCACACAGGAGTCTCCCTGGTAACTGGAAATGTTCTATATCTTGATCTTGTTCTATATGTTCTTTATCTATATCTTGTTCTATAACTTGCTGGTTTAGATATGTATGTTAAAAATCATCAAGGTGTACACTTAAAATGCATCAATCTTGCTATGTATAACTTTAATGAAAATATTTTAGAAGTGATTTGAATATTATAAATTAAAAAGTCAATAATGCTATATAACCTTTTGAGTAAATTAGATATAAATCATGGCTAGAAAGTTTGATTCTATTGGAGGGGAGAGTTGATGAAGAAAGAAGGTGGAAACAGTGGTTAAGGCAGTGGTCCTCAACCTTTTTTGGCACCAGGGAAGTGTTTTGTGGAAGACAATTTTTACATGGACTGGGAAGAGGAAAATGGTTTCAGGATGATTTAAGCATACTATCTTTATTGTGCACTTTATTTCTAATCTAATGCCACTGCTAATCCAAAGGAGGTACCAGTCCACAACCTGGAGGTTGAAGACCCCTAGGTAAAGAGATAGAAAATCAATGACAATTGACTCACTGGTTTCCTTAATCCATCAGCAGTTAAATTATTTTTTTAACTTAGTGAAAAATAGATTAAATGACATACAACTACTTTATTAACTCAATTTTTCCATTATTTTTTAAATACTTTCAGTTCAATTCCATCACTCAGTCGTGTCTGACTCTGCGATCCCATGAATCGCAGCACACCAGGCCTCCCTGTCCATCACCATCTCCTGGGGTTTACACAAACTCATGTCCATCAAGTTGGCGATGCCATCCAGCCATCTCATCCTCTGTCGTCCCCTTCCCCTCCTGCCCCCAATCCCTCCCAGCATCAGAGTCTTTTCCAATGAGTCAACTCTTTGCATGAGGTGGCCAAAGTACTGGAGTTTCAGCTTTAGCATCATTCCTTCCAAAGAAATCTTAGGACTAATCTCCTTTAGGATGGACTGGTTGGATCTCCTTGCAGTCCAAGGGACTCTCAAGAGTCTTCTCCAACACCACAGTTCAAAAGCATCAATTCTTCGTTTCTCAGCCTTCTTCACAGTCCAACTCTCACATCCATACATGACCACGGGAAAAACGATAGCCTTGACTGGACAGAGCTTAGTTGGCAAAGTAATGTCTCTGCTCTTGAATATGCTATCTAGGTTGGTCATAATTTTTCTTCCAAGGAGTAAGCATCTTTTAATTTCATGGCTGCAGTCACCATCTGCAGTGATTTTGGAACCCCAAAAATAAAGTTTGACACTGTTTCCCCATCTATTTCCCATCAAGAGGTTTAGATTGTATCAATGCAATGTTGAGGCCAAAAGACTTGTACGCCAGGAGAAAAAAAAAAGATTTTTAGAGAATTATTAGCAGAGCAGCTATTTCCAGGACATAAGCTAGCTAGATAATGATTTTTGAGAGCTTTTGTTTCATGCAAGTTCATAAAGCTGAGTTAAACATCTCATAGAGTAATAGAAAAATGAACTCATCATTTAATGACATCTGGGTAAGCTGGAACATCTGGGTTGGGTTTTTAAAATAAATTTGAAACCAAAAACTGTTTTGTTTTTTATTCCAATCCTATTTCATTTGTTATATTGGGGAAAGAGCTTAGACAACAACAGCTGTTTCCATGAAAACTGGAGAAGAGGGCATATAGACAAAACATATAATCATAAACAGACAAGTCAGGGGACAAAGATTTTTCTACTTTAAAAAGAGAATGATGTGAGGCAGTAAAAACTAGAGGGATCTCTGAACAAGAAGATTTGCTCTCAAGAAGAATCATAGCAGGCAAGGGAATACTCTACACAGAGTGGTAATAATGTGCAGTAGATCTCCAGAACTGATTCATCTCACATTTGTCTCCTTTGACTGATGCCTCAAAATTTTCTCATCCTCCCAGTCCTAGGAACCTCTGTCCTACTCTCTGGTTTTGCACAATTGACTATTCTAAATTTTTCATAAAAGTAGGAGTATGCAATAAGCAATAATGGACTGCATACTCAAATTTTACTAAGAGGATATATGTCATGTTAAATGCTCTTACAGCAAAAAAAATTCAGTTCAGTTCAGTTCAGTAGCTCAGTAGTGTCTGACTCTTTGGAACCCCATGGACTGGAGCATGCCAAGCTTCCTGTCCATCACAAACTCCCAGAGCTTTCTCAAACTCATGTCCATTGGTGGGTGATGCCATCCAACCATCTCATCCTCTGTCATCCCCTTCTCCTCCTACCTTCAATCTTTCCCAGCATCAGGGTCTTTACCAATGAGTCAGCTCTTCCCATTAGATGGCCAAAGTATTGGAGCTTCAGCCTCAGCATCAGTCCCTCCAACGAATATTCTGGACTGATTTCCTTTAGGATTGACTGGTTTGATCTTTTTGCTGTCCAAAGGACTCTCAAGAATCTTCTCCAACACCACAGTTCAAAAGCTCAGTTCTTCGGTGTTCAGCTTTCTTTATGGTCCAATTCCCACATCCATACATGACTACTGGAAAATTAAAATGTTAAAACAAAAGGAGAAAAAGGAAACTTTTGGAGGTGATCAGTTTATGGCCTTGATTATGGTAATGGTCTCAAAGGTGTATGCTTATCTCTAAACTCATCATCAAGTTGTATACATTATGTATTTCCATTTGCATGTTGATCATACCTCAATAAAGTGGTTTTAAAAAGGACTGAAGGGGTACCCTGGTGTCCCAGTTCAGTTCAGTCGCTCAGTCGTGTCCAACTCTTTGCGACCCTATGGACTGCAGCATGGCCAGGCCTCCCTGTCCATCACCAACTCCTGGAGTTCACTCAAACTCATGTCCATTGAGTCAGTGATACCATCCAACCATCTCAACCTCTGTCATCCCCTTGTCCTCCTGCTTTCAGTCTTTCCCAGCATCAGGGTCTTTTCCAATCAGTCAGTTCTTTGCATCATCTGGCCAAAGTATTGGAGTTTCAGCGTCAGCATCAGAGCTTCCAGTAAATATTCAGAACTGATTTCCTTTAGGATGGATAGGTTGGATCTCCTTGTAGTCCAAGGGACTCTCAAGAGTCTTCTCGAACACCACAGTTCAAAAGCATCAATTCTTCAGCACTCAGCTTTCTTCACAGTCCAACTCTCACATCCATACATGACTACTGGAAAAACCATAGCCTTGACTAGACGAACCTTTGCTGGCAAGTCCCTGGTGTTCCAGGGGTCCAAGAATATGCCTTACAATGTAGAGGAAATGGGTTTGGTCCCTGTTTTAGGAAGATCCAACATGCTGTGGAGCAACTAAACCCGTGTGTCCCAACTATTGAGTTTGTGCTCTGGAACCACTGGCTGCAACTACTGAGCCCACATGCCACAACTACTGAAGTCCACTCACCCTAGAGCCCGTGCTCAGGAGAAGCCACGCCAGTGAGAAGCCTACACACTATAACTCGAAAGGGGCCCCCGCTTGCCACAATCAGATAAAAGTCAGCACAGTAAAGAAGACCCAGCACATCAAAAAAGTAAATAAATATTTAAAAAATAATTGGTATGCCTAAGAAAAAAGTTCATTTTTAAAAAATTTTTTGCGATGAACACACTGCAATGTTTATATATTTATTTTTGACTGTGCTTTCTCTAGTTGTCTTTCTCTAGTTTTGGAGAGCAGGGGCTACTCTCTAGCTTGTGGTGCAAAGGCACCATTAAAAAGAGTGAAATAATGCCATTAGCAGCAACATGGGTGGACCTAGAGAGTGTCATACTGAGTGTAATAAGACAGAAAAAGAAATACCATATGCTATCCCTTATATGTGGAATCTAAAAGGAAATTATATAACTGAACTTATTTACAAAACAAAAACAGACTCACAGACTTAGAGAACAAATTTATCATTGTGGGCAGAGAGGGGAAGAACAGGGGGAAGGGATAACTAGCAAGTTTGGGATCAACATGTACACACTGCCATATTTAAAATCAATATCAGCAAAGTCCTACCGTATAGCACAGGGAACTCCACTCAGTGTTTGTGGCAGCCTGGATGGAAGGAGACTTTGGGGGAGAATCAGTTCAGTTCAGTTCAGTCACTCAATCATATCCGACTCTTTGTAACCCCATGAACTGCAACATGCCAGGCCTCCCTGTCCATCACCAACTTCTGGAGTTCACCCAAACCCATGTCCATCGAGTCGGTGATGCCATCCAACCATCTCATCCTCTGTCATTCCCTTCTCCTCCTGCCCCCAATCTTTCCCAGCATCAGGGTCTTTTCCAATGATTCAATTCTTCACATGAGGTGGCCAAAGCACTGGAGTTTCAGCTTTAGCATCAGTGCTTCCAATGAACACCCAGGACTGATCTCCTGTAGAATGGACTGGTTGGATCTCCTTGCAGTCCAAGGGACTCTTAAGAGTCTTCTCCAACACCACAGTTCAAAAGCATCAATTCTTTAGCACTCAGCTTTCTTCACAGTCCAACTCTCACACCTGATGCTGGGTGGGATTAGGGGCAGGAGGAGAAAGGGATGACAGAGGATGAGATGGATGGACGGCATAACCAACTTGATGGACATGAGTTTGGGTGAACTCCAGAGTTGGTGATGGACAGGAAGGCCTGGCGTGCTGCAATTCATGGGGCCACAAAGAGTCTGACACAACTAAGTGACTGAACTGAACTGAACTGAAGTATTCAAAAATTAAATTGTGATGTTTGCACACCTCTGTGAATATACCCCAAACAACTGTGTTATACATTTAAATGGGTAAATTTCTGGTCTTGTGAGGTCTGTCTCAATAAAGATGCAATTGGTGGGAGGTTTTATTTAGTAAAGGCTGCTTCTTCAACCTTTCCTTATCCCCTCTCTTCCCACTCCTTTTGTGCTGGGCCAAAGGTAAGGGCACTTGGTAGACCTCTTGACAGCTTAGAGCAGAAGGGGGAAAACTTTGGAAGGTATCAAATGTTATTATGTAGCTGTGTCCACAAATGATGTTATTTCTGTGACTGTCTTGAATACAGTTGACCCTTGAACAACACAGTTTTGAACTGCAAGGATTGACTTATACATGGATTTTTTTTCAGTAGCTACAAATACATCTCTCTTTGTTATGATTTTCTCAATAACATTTTCGTTTTTCAAGCTTACTTTATTGTAACAGTACAGTATGGTGGCTCAGATGGTAAATAATCTTCCTGCAATGCAGGAGACTCAGTTTCGATCCCTGGGTCAGGAAAATCTTCTGGAGAAGGAAATGGCAACCCACTCCAGTATTCTTGCCTGGAGAATCCCATGTACAGAGAAGCCTGGCAGGCTACAGTCCTTTTGGTCGCATAGAGTTGGAAATGACTGAAGCAACACATGCACACACAAATTGTATTACCAAGTTTTCCAAGAAAGGAAGTCTGGAAAAACACATCAGAACAATTAGCTCATTGATACATTTTCTTTCATTTGTCTTTTCAGAAGTCTTCTGTACAGTCTTATCTTAAAAACTTGATATTGAGCCCTATATCAGATGCTCTTGTAAGACAGACATGATGATATTTTTGCCCTTGAGAGATGGTTTTAATCAAGTTTTATCCTGATAGCCATCTAATATTAATTTCAAATTTCCCATGCCCCAAGAATAAGAGTAGGATTCATCATTAAGATTTCTAGAAGGTATGTTAGCCAAGCTGCTGATAAATGAAGCCCAGATCCTTTGACTAAAGCCTTCTCTTCCTGCCCCTCAGCCCTCAAGGAGAGGCTGGCTTATTACTGAGACGTTCTGTCCCTTGACTGAGTTAGCATTAGTTTCTCCACTGTGGAATACTGCCAGGTTTGTAGTATCTTCCTTGCTTCTTCTTCTGTGCTGAGTCCCTACTGGGACCAAGGGAATGGACAGGCTGAGCACGTGGCAGCCAGCTGCAGTGGGAAGACCGGCAGCCCTGGGTGACAAGCAGTGCTTTTCCTGTTTGCTCCTCTGACATCTAACATTTCCCCTTGTTAACAATGTGGGCCCCCAACTCCCACACTGTGATTTTCGTTCCTGTACATTTTCTATCAGGCATATTAGATAAAAGAAGAGATGAAGATGGTTAGGAGACAGACTGGAGAGGACCCAGCTCCCAGCAGTATGGCTTTGATCCTGACACTAGGTGGTCCCTGGTTGGAGTCACGGACTGCAGTATTTGAATACATTTTGAAATGCTGTGATGTGACGTTATGTTAATAAAGGCAAAGGAGCACACAAATCAAAATTTTCAGATTGGAACACTAAAGACCCCTGAAACAAGATGATTCACAGTGGTTCAAAATAACAGGGAGGGACAAAAGTATACCGGATGAATGTTAACACAGAAAGGTTATCTGTGACTCAATATCAGCAAGGTGAAAATATGGCACAAAATATTTTTAAAAAATGAAGGAAAGTTTATAATGCTGCAGGATGTACTTCACACTAAATGTATTGTAAATATTTATGATCCAACAATCATAAAAGAAACAAGATACAAACAGAAATATCCAGAAACAGTGATGCTGTTGCTGCTGCTGCTAAGTCGCTTCAGTCATGTCCGGCTCTATGTGACTCCATAGATGGCAGCCCACCAGGCTCTCCTGTCTCTGGGATTCTCCAGGCAAGAACACTGGAGTGGGTGCCATTTCCTTCTCCAATGCATGAAAGTGAAGTCACTCAGTTGTGTCTGACTCTTAGCGACCCCATGGACTGCAGCCCACCAGGCTCCTCCATCCATGGGATTTTCCAGGCAAGAGGACTGAGTTGGGTGCCATTGCCAGAAACACTAGATAGATCATTGCAATGCACCTCACTCAGGCTGTAATAGATGAATGGTTGAAAAAGGAGTAGAGAGCTAGAAATGCTAAATAACCTAGTAGTCTCTTCTTGTTTGATCCAAATACTTTTATAACATGGGACTTCTCATTAACTATGTGCTTATCCTGAGATACATGTCATACCAGAAAGACAGGAGAGACTCCTGACTTCATTGCTGTTCTCTGATTCACCAGCTTGCAAAATAATGAGTTGTTCATCAAGCATCTTCCAGAGGTGACTGACCCCATGATTTTGTTTTACGCTATTATGAATTCATGGTTTAAATATACTTGATGTATTTCATATTCAATCCAGTATATGTTTTATTCACACTGATGCTTCTAGGCTGGAACTCAGTCATTTCACCAAGGAGAACTGATTCCTTTGGAAATAGATTTTAGAGATAAAATCTGCCTTCTACGGATGATCAATATTTCTAAGCCTTTCTAGTGGTCAAAATTACATCTAAATATAACATATATGTAAATATAATATATAAATGTATAAAAGCTTCCCTGGTGCCTCAGACGGTAAAGAACCTACTTGTAATGCAGGAGACCTGGTTTCAATCCCTGGGTTGGGAAGATACCCTAGAAGAGAGCATGACAACTCAGTACAGTATTCTTCCCTGGAGAATACCCATAGA
Organism: Aepyceros melampus; assembly: GCA_006408695.1. Lineage (NCBI taxonomy): Eukaryota > Metazoa > Chordata > Mammalia > Artiodactyla > Bovidae > Aepyceros > Aepyceros melampus. Next base: position 145,995 of record SJXQ01011789.1, on the reverse strand, counting down.
CAGAGGAGCCTGGTGGGTTACAGTCCATGGGGAGTCACAAACACTCAGACACAACTGAGCAACTAAGCACACACAACATAATCATATATACTTAAAATAAATCATGAGTTCCAATTGGAATTTCAAGTTTGAATTCACAGATAGAAGGACTTTACTTAGCTTTTTCAGTCTCGTATTTTTATCTACTTTTCCCTGCACCAAATTTCCATTTTTTAGAATCAACATTATTATCCATTTACAACACACATAGCAGTCTCAATACCAATACTACCATAAAGATATGATCACTGAACATTGTTACATTTTTTCTGGTTCTGTTTGTCCTTACAGTCCATCCTCTGATGATATATATCCAAATTAAGTTATTTTAGAGACATTTAAAATTATTTCTCTTCTGTGTAGTTTGACAACTTGATATACTGTTGTGTTCCTTCATTTCATTTTGCTTTGTTTGTGGTTTGTAGTAATGGCTTTTTGGTTTGTAGCAATTTTTTTGGTTTGTAGTAATGCCTCCAATCAAGGCAAATTGGAAGTGGTCAAACAGGAGATGGCAAGAGTGAATGTCGACATTCTAGGAATCAGCGAACTAAAATGGACTGGAATGGGTGAATCTAACTCAGATGACCATTATATCTACTACTACGGGCAGGAATCCCTTAGAAGAAATGGAGTAGCCATCACAGTCAACAAAAGAGTCTGAAATGCAGTACTTGGATGCAATCTCAAAAATGACAGAATGGTCTCTGTTCATTTCTAAGGTAAACCATTCAATATCACAGTAATCCAAGTTATGCCCCAACCAGTAATGCTGAAGTAGTTGAAGTTGAATGGTTCTATGAAGACCTACAAGACCTTTTAGAACTAACACCCAAAAAAAGAAGTCCTTTTCATTATAGGGGACTGGACTGCAAAAGTAGGAAGTCAAGAAACACCTGGAGTAACAGGCAAATCCCCATGGAAAAGAAATGCAAAAAAGCAAAATGGCTATCTGGGGAGGCCTTACAAATAGCTATGAAAAGAAGAGAAGTGAAAAGCAAAGGAGAAAAGGAAAGATATAAGCATCTGAATGCAGAGTTCCAAAGAATAGCAAGAAGAGAGAAGAAAGCCTTCCTCAGTGATCAGTGCAAAGAAATAGAGGAAAACAACATAATGGGAAAGACTAGAGGTCTCTTCAAGAAAATTAGAGATACCAAGGGAACATTTCATGCAAAAATGGGCTTGTAAAGGACAGAAATGGTCTGGACCTAACAAAAGCAGAAGACATTAAGAAGAGAAGGCAAGAATACACTGAAGAACTGTACAAAAAAGATCTTCATGACAAAGATAATCACGATGGTGTGATCACTCATCTAGAGCCAGACATCCTGGAATGTGAAGTCAAGTGGGCCTTAGAAAGCATCACTACTAACAAAGCTAGTGGAGGTGATGGCATTCCAGTTGAGCCATTTCAAATCCTGAAAGATGATGCTGTGAAAGTGCTGCACTCAATATGCCAGCAAATTTGCAAAACTCAGCAGTGGCCACAGGACTGGAAAAGTCAGTTTTCATTCCAATCCCAAAGAAAGGAAATGCCAAAGAATGCTCAAACTACTGCCCAATTGCACTCATCTCACATGCTAGTAAAGTAATGCTCAAAATTCTNTGATTATACAGAGTGAAGTAAGCCAGAAAGAAAAACACCAATACAGTATACTTACACATATATATGGAATTTAGAAAGATGGTAATGATAAACCTGTACGCAAGACAGCAAAAGAGACACAGATGTATAGAACAGCCTTTTGGACTCCGGGAGAGGGAGAGGGTGGGATGAGTTGGCAGAGTGGCAGTGTAACATGTATGATATCATAAGTGAAACGAATCGCCAGTCCAGGTTTGATGCAGGATGCAGGATGCTTGGGACTGATGCACGGGGATAATCCAGAGAGATGATGTGGGGCGGGAGGGGGAGGTAGGGGTCGGGATTGGGAGTTCATGTACACTCGTGGCTGATTCATGTCAATGTATAGCAGAATGAATACAGTATTGTAAAGCAAAACAAACTAAAAAATAAAAATTAATTAAAAAAATAAAAATTAAAAAATTAAAAACAAACAAACAAAGAAATCCCAGGGCTGATCTCCTTCAGAATGGACTGGTTGGATCTCCCTGCAGTCTAAGGGACTCTCTAGAGTCTTCTCCAACACCACATTTCAAAAGCATCAATTCTGTGGCGCTCAGCCTTCTTCATAGTCCAACTCTCACATCCATACATGACCACAGGGAAAACCATAGCCTTGACTAGATGGACCTTAGTCAGCAATGTCTCTGCTTTTGAATATACTATCTAGGTTGGTCATAACTTTCCTTCCAAGGAGTAAGCGTCTTTTAATTTCATTGCTGCAGTCACCATCTGCAGTGATTTTGGAGCCCAGAAAAATAAAGTTTGACACTGTTTCCCCATCTATTTCCCATGAAGTGATGGGACCAGATGCCATGATCTTCATTTTCTGAATGTTGAGCTTTAAGCCAACTTTTTCACTTTCCAGTTTCACTTTCATCAAGAGGCTTTTTAGTTCCTCTTCATTTTCTGCCATAAAGGTGATGTCATTTGCATATCTGAGGTTATTGATATTTCTCCCAGTCTTGATTCCGGCTTGTGCTTCTTCCAGTCCAGCGTTTCTCATGATGTACTCTGATATAAGTTAAATAAGCAGGGTGACAATATACAGCCTTGATGCCCTCCTTTTCTATTTGAAACCAGTCTGTTGTTCCATGTCCATTTCTAACTGTTGCTTCCTGACCTGCATATAGATTTCTCAAGAGGCAGGTCAAGTGGTCTGATATTCCCGTCTCTTGAAGAATTTTCCACAGTGGCTCATTAGGGTCAATAAGATCCTTTTATGAAGTAAAAAGATTTACAGGAGTCTGTATTATTTGTTTTATTTTAAATATTCATCAATTTGTACAGAGAGAGGCTATTAAAGAGTATATTAAATGAATTGATAGTTAGCATTCCCAACATCCATTGCCACTTTGTCTAGCAAGAACTTCAATTTTCACTTGAGAAATCGCCCCTATTTAACTCTTATCTCATGCTGTCTAAATGGACTTCATTCCCACATGACCTTGGTCAAGTCAGGAAGTGCATTGCATTTTCCTGGCCAGTGTCTGGGGCTTAGGGATGGTAGGGACATATCCAACTTCTATGAGAATGACTAGGAATTCTGTAGGCTTATCTTGAAAACAGAAATATATTTTAGTGATGATACTAAACATTAAAGGGTATGAGACTGATGCTATTATAGACACATGGTCATCAGGAAGCAATTGTCGATGGCACTGGGGAACCGCCAAGTGAAGCCTGAGAATGAAGTCAATAGTGAGAAGGCAGACTCAGCAGAACCTAAGTCTTGGTGGCTTGTTTGAGCCCCGATCAAGACCCTTTGATTTTCACTTATTTGAATTAGGATTTTTTCTTTCCCCTAAATCATCAAGAGTTTTCAGTGTGTGTGTATTCTGGTTAGAAATAAGTAACCATAACTCATAAAATAAGGAAGCTGAAGTTGTTTGCAGGTTGGATAAATGTGTGTTTATCCATCAAGGCAAATTTCATCATACCTGATGATTCTTCCTCCTCTGAAAAAAAGTAATTGTTGAATATTTTAGATAAGTGGCTGTCATTCTGAGATACTCTAATCTTGTTATTATATTTCTTTCGGTTGTCTGTTTGGAACCAACAAATTATAGTTTTAAAAAATTTTATTTCTCAGTTCTATTATCACTGGAACTATTTATTAAAGGTTTCACCATCACTTTTGAGAACATTCAAAGACATAATTTAATTTTTTATTGAGTTCTACATCAAAAGAGTAGAAGTAACTTACATTTGCAAACATTTATAAGGAACTCTCATGAAAAAACATTTCTCCCCATTCAAAGAAAGAAATGACAATAAGTAGGCGATTTGAGAATCTGCCAAACTAGATATGTAGTAGGTGTTGCTCATATTTATAAATTCACAGAATATATTTGGTTAAAGAGACTATTCCTAGATGAATATGAGGAAAGGCAGGATAATTTAATATGTGCATACATGCGAAGTTACTTCAATCGTATCTGAGTCTTTGCAGCTCCATGGGCCATGATCCACCAGGCTCCTCTGTCCATAGGATTCTCCCGGCAAGATTACTGGAGTGGGTTGCCATGCCCTCCTCCCCAGGTCCATGGAGTCACAAAGAGTCAGACACGATTGAAGTGACTTAGCATGCATGCACATATTAAATCCTCTTGTCTTTCCTCATATTCACCTAGAATTCCCAAAACTCTAATAGTGACATCTGTGCCTAGGTGGAAAAGCATTGAACGATGTACTTATTGGCAGCTTCAATCCTAGGAACAATAGTCTCATTAGAGCTCAACAGTCTCCACAAAAGGTAGCCTTAAAATTAACTTGCCCATTTCTCCTATGCTTGAAATTGAAGTGTGATGGGATTCTAAAGGAAAAAAGTTAGTTCTATACAACACAAACACCCTTCAGGTGAAATGCACCCAAGGATACTCAGTATAGATCTTAAAGAAACAGGAATCTTAAGGTAATGCTCCTAAAAAGAAAAGAAAAGAAAAATCTCTTCTTGCCCTTTGGAAGTTATCTCATTTCTGTGACTCAGGTTAAACATTTGATGCCTTAGTAGTTTCAATAACCCCGAGAGCTCTTAGCAGTTTCAATAATCCTGAGAGCTTTAGTACAGAGCACAGGAACTGCAGGGAAGGTAGTACACGGCATATTTCTTTAGGATGAGGCGGCAAGGTGCCAGCATCTGCCTGATATGCTTCAGCTCTGTCATCATGTTAGCTGTTCGATAGAAAATTTCTGAATTTAAGGGCATGTGGGAACACCCTTTAAAAGCCTTCAAGTGTAATTGCTAAAGTGTTCACAGATCCAGGATAAATTAATGCCCTTGGAAATGAGAACAATACTTATGACTTGAAATATATCTTTGCCATTACTATAAAAACATAAGTTATTTCTTACATGCACTTCCTTAATTTCTAAAACAGTAAATAATCTCTGAAAAAGCTGAAAAGCTCTAAATGAAAAAAAATAGTTTATAATCTCATCACCTAGAGGGACCTATTTATAATATTTTCTAGTTTGGCTTCAGTCTCTTCCTGTTGTATGTCCACATAAAGGAGTTTCACTGTCTGATGGCTTGTATGTAAAAAAAAAAAAAAAACCTAAAGTACATATTATTTTGTATTCTGTTTTTCTTATTTCCATGAGAAGGCCCAACTTCATGAATACCGATTGATCACATGGTTTTTAATGGATACTTACTACACACACACACACACACACAGAGCTTCTCAGGTAGCTCTAGTGGTAAAGAATCTGCCAGTCAATGCAGGAAATGCAAGAGATATGGGTTCCATCCCTGGGATGGGAAAATTGCTTGGAGAAGGAAATGGCAGCCCACCTCTGTCTTGTTGAGTGGGAAATCCCATGGACAGAGAAGCCTGGTGGGCAATAGTCCATGGAGTTGCAAAGAGCTGGGCATGGCAGCACAAACACACATGGAGCACACACACGTGTTTAAACAATCATATGTTATTGCATGCTTAGACTTTTCCAGAGTCCTCCATAATGATGTAACTCATATCAAGCATCCTTTCTTTCTCTGATACTGAAATTCTTTTATAAATTTAAAATTTGAATCTTACAGCAAATCAGTAGATATCAGTGGTGTTGAATTTCCCAAGTAGGATATCCCAAGAATATTTTCACTCTTTATTTGTTGATCAATTTGTTTCTCCTATTAGTATATAGTAATTGGTTGATTATTTGCTTATGTCCTTCACTAGACTCTAAGCTCCTTGAGAGCAAGAAAAAAAAATTTTTTTAGCTCACCATTACATCAGTAGTGTCCCTCATAATATAGCACATTGCAAGGATTCAATACTTATTATTGAGAAAGTGGAAAAAGCACAGACTAAGTTTTCTGAGGCAATAAGAACTATGATAATAAGAAGGTTTCAATGGTAAAATCACATGTTAAGACCTATTTTTTAGATACTATTGTGTTTTAAGTACATTACTGTATTTAACACAGGTGACTGATGTATTTCAGCTTGTTTTACAGATGAAGAAGAAGAATCAAACACATTAACTAACAAGTTTACAGAAATACTAAGTGGAAGATTCATGGTGCAGCATACAGTTATAAATTGATATAACTTACTTAAATGTTTGTATATGTAAATAAGTTTCATGAACAAATAATTAAATGAAGTTAGAGGCATTTCCTCTTGGCCGATACTGAAAGCATGTCCTACACTATTGTGCATAGAAAGCCATTATCCCTGCTCTTTCTGCAACTAACCCCCTGGTTTCTGAGGAAACTCTCAGTTTTCTAAATGTGCTATAATGGTACCATTACTTATCATACTGAATCTATGTTCTTTCAGATATATGTTCTTGTTTATGTAAGGCTGGAATGTAACTGAAATGAAATGCCAATTTTTGTTGTATTTTTTTTTCTCTCTCTCCTTATATAATCTTAAAACTTCTCACATTAGAGCATAAGGCTATATAATTTAAGACTAATTTCAATTCTGAGCACACATGAAGTCTGCTTTGAATCCCACTGAGAGTCTCTACATTTTTTCATTTAGCATTAATGTATTAGTGTTGTCACATTTATATAACCATAAAATTTACAGTCAAATGGGTAGAATTAGCAGAAACAGCAAATGCATGATTCATATCAAATCAACATATTTGGATTTTTTATTATGTACATGCAGAGGGAGAATATCAACATTTCTAGAAAAACTAGTCACAGAAAATAATTTCCCATTGTGCAATATGTGAGAGCCATGAGTTTTTGATGTCTTGTGTTACTATTCCCATTGCAGGATTTTAAGTTGCTTCTGTACTCTCTTAAAATTTCAAGATTTAACCTAATGAATCCTCTGGATTTTTCTTTTTTGGCTAAAGATCCAGTCAACTATATTGTTCTAGGAGGTTTCTTGGTAAAGAAAAATCATCCACAAATACAAGGTCTTCAGTGGACCTACCAGAGCAGTTGATGGGTCATTGCGAGGCCATACCTCAAGATTAAAGTTTTGTGGCCACTTATCCTTACTGCTATCCCAAAATAATGTGTTTGTGAAGGGTTATTAATAGAAGGATTAATCAAGATTTATTAGATAACTTTATATTGAAGAGTCTTATAAAAATGTTATTTGAGCAAGTTGCCTATGATTAGTTTCCACATATTACTTCAAAGCTAGTTTGAATATAACACAATTCACTCTTGGTTCCTAGGTCTCTATGGTTTCACTTTATTATGTCTACTAGTCTAAGAAGGCCTGGTTAAAGGCAGCTCTGTGACTGAAGTAATCCCCCTCTAGAGAGCCTCATTATTTTGTAAATGCACTGGGCATGTTTGGGGGCCACTTCCACCTCCCCTGAGAGGAAGGCTTCAGGTGGGTGACTTCCACTAGCCCCTCTAGACAAGCAGGTAAGGGGTCTGTTACTGGGAATTATGCTTGTCTCGTCCTGTAGACTAGCAAGATAGAGATGTGACTTATGTTGGAAAGTTAAGAACTATTTTGGTGGTGGTTTCAGGGCTGTGTGAAACACTGCATAGTAACATTCAGAATCTCATTTTGGGACTGAAATAGTGATTTCTGCAGCTGCTGAGAGGGTTGGGGCCCTCAAGCTTGGCCCCAGAGGGTCTCCTTCTGGAGATTATCTGAGTTTGAGAGAGACATTTTGCCTAAGGTCAGGCCTCATCCAGTGACTGTTGACAAGGGGATGGAGGCCTAGTATTTCACACCAACTGGGGCCACTCTGCCATGCCATCCCAAATCCAGCATTCTATCCAATCACTTTCTCAAAGTCTGTTTCCTGGGGAACCAAACATGCCTCAAAGACACAGGAGAAAAAAGTAGATAGTACGTTGCCTTTAGTTCTTCAGAACAAGTTATCTCTCAGTCAAAACGACTTCTCTAAGTTGGTCAAACTGCATGAGAAGGGACTTCTATTAGGATTTGGGTCCAAAGTCTTCAGAGTCACAGACAAAATTCATTTACTAGTCAGTATTCACTTCACAAATATTTTCCCAGTAGATATCATGAGACAAAAAAAAAAGTATCTAAAAAAGGAGAATTAAAAAACAAATCTTTCAGATGTCATAGCAATGATGGGAAATTTTAATGTTACTTTTAGCACATACAGTTACCACCCCCACCTCCCACACACCTCATTCCAGTAAAAGGTATTATTTGCAGATATCCATTTTTTCTAATATTCAACTTCATACATTCTGTTTCCTCTGCATGGAACGTCTTCCACCTCTCACCTCCATCTGTCTCTCCTTTAAAATCTCTCATTGTGACGCCTTTCTAAGATGGTTTGATGCCCTGTCTCTGCATTTCCAGAGTGTCATATTCTCCAAAGCCTCAATGTGAATGTGTTGTTATGTATGTCTACTGAGACTCCTCCACTAGACTTCTAGCGCCCAACAGCATGCCTGAAAGTAAGCATGCAATCTTTTGAGATAGACTCTTTGTGAGATTACTATTGCAACTCCTTATATATTCCCTGTAGATACTATGAATTCTAGAGATGATGCTGATTGAGTAGTATTAGAGAGCCCTAAATATCTAAAAATATGATACTGTTGTGGTATATTCTCCAGTGAAACTTTCTGAACATCAGTTACTTACTATTAAAATATTGTTATGCTTTTCTACCCTTGGGTTCTCAACTATATCATTAACTCTTAATTATAAACTGTTGTTGCCTTGGTGCACTTTATTCTGCAAATAGATTGTAAGCTTTCTATGGACAAATTCAGATATTGACATTCCACTGTTTTCCCCCACTCAACTAGTACCCCATTAAATCCGAAGCAAAATTTTCATTTTGTAATTTATTCTTTGAGCAGATGTAATAGAATATCTTTATTTTCTTTCATAAATATAAATATTATCCAAAGTATCTCTACTTAGGATAAACTAAGTACTTTATTCCTGTTGTTAAGAAAGGGAAAGTTGCTTTGGTACAAACATTTTTCTTAAGTTTCTATAATCTCCATTTATTTCACTGAGACAAAATAGTTACAGATAAAAGCTATTTTTTTCCCAAAATGTACCTAATGATTTCATACACAAAAAATATTGCTGAATGTATTAGTTTTTGTGAAAAAATTAATTAGTGACAATTTTATTTTGTAATTTACCTAGAAGTCTATCTATGAACACTGCAATGTGAAGGCTTTAATACTCTTCAAATTTGTTTCCCTAATTATGGTAAATATCATTAGCTGTGATTTCACATATTTAGGGCTTCAAGATAATTATATGTGAGCTAGTCTGATCTTTATTTTGGCATTTCTTATAATGAACCAATGTGGCAAGAAAGTGTAAACAGTTTGTAAATGCAACTATATACACTATATTTATGTTATAAAAGAACAAGTGTTTGAAGGGTCTTAACAGCTTTCAGTTACTCTTTCCTTATATAGAAGAGATATTACCCAAATAAAGATCCTGAGGGATGGGATGGGGAGGAAGGTGGGAGGGAGGTTCAAAATGGGGGACACATGTACACTCATGGCTGATTCATGTCAATGTATGGCAAAAACCACTACAATATTGTAAAGTCATTAGCCTCCAATTAAAATAAATAAATAAAAAACAGGAACTTGAATAAAAGTAAAAACAAACTCTGAGCAGTCAGATTAGAGGTCACATACTTTCACATTCATGTCACTCTTGAAGACGGTCATTGCAAATCCATTCATGCAATTTAAAAGTCTCCATTTCTTAGGGTCCCAGTTACACACATAGAGAACATCACAGCAGAGTGAAGAGAAGTACCAGTAGAAGAAGCTGAATAGCAGACAATAAAAAACCCACATGGCAGCAGGATACCAAGTTGCTGCTGCTGCTTCTGCTGCTAAGTCACTTCAGTCGTGTCTGACTCTGTGCGACCCCATAGATGGCAGCCCACCAAGATCCCCCATCCCTGGGATTCTCCAGGCAAGAACACTGGAGACACCAAGCTGGGGACTGGTAAAGAAGAAAAGGGTATATATATATATATATATATATATAT